>JAMPIV010005675.1:0-357500 GCA_024509875.1 Oreohelix idahoensis
TTAGTTTCTGGAAACGTTTTGTACACGTACATAAACTCATTTTAATGTCCCTGCTGGTTTGATCATATGGAAACCTCTGTTAGAGGAGGTCTTACTGTAATGAAAAACAATACGCATTGTTGTGAACACAAAGAAGCTTATTCTATTTCTTCCTGTATCTCTTTGTCTCCGTGTAATTCATATTCCATAAATTTGCCAGTTATAACGTTTCTGTTCTCAAAGCTTTCGCAATAAAAGTGGACTGCTTTCTTTCTAATGTGAATTGTGAGCTGTCTCTACACCTTTACCTCTTTCAGTGCAATCTTAATGTTCTTCCGCTTCATAACTTTGGTCATAGGATTACCAGACATTCTTTGCTATGGAATCCCCAGTGTAAGAGACGTGGAAGTAGACTGAAGAACACATGGAGAAGAGAACTGGTGACAGAAGAACACATGTAGAAGAGAACTGGTGACAGAAGAACACATGTAGAAGAGAACTGGTGACTGAAGAACACATGTAGAAGACAGCTGGTGACAGAACAGAAATGAAACATACGAGGAAGACATGGAAAGACCTTGATTTCATGACACGTGACAGAAGGACTTGGCATGTGTTTGTTGAAGACTTGTGCTCAGAGGCGTCACTAGCGTTGGTGTCACCCAGTGCGGTAACTCATGGTGTCACCCCCATGGACCTCCTCTCGTACCAGACCATACAGAATCCTTAGTAATGTTTTTTGTACTAATGTTACTCGTAAATCGTAGTTCCTATATATCATTGAATGTAATGGCAATAGTAGTGACATAAACAACTAGCAAAATTAAAATTACACCTTTAAATTACAATAGCATACTTTGTAAATACAAGTAAATTAGCATAAAGTTTTAGCCTTGTAGGTATATTGATACAGTACATGTAAGCTGGGCTTACGAAAAACGTTTTTGTGGTTATAACTAACTATAGGGATATTTTTATTTAAAAAAAAATAATTCTGCTGAAACACTGCAAAAACATTTTATAGACAGTCATTTTGGTGTCACCCCCTCTGATGGTGTCACCCAGTGCGGTCCGCACCCCCCTAGTGACGCCACTTCTTGTGCTCCTTTAAGAGCTAATAGGTTCTGAATGATTGACAGACTGAAATTCCCTAATTGTAGATTCTCTGTGCAGCCTGAAATTTCTTTCGAATATACCTAATTTTCTTAGCAGTATGAGATCCGTAGGACGGGACACAAAGACGCAACAATAAAGAATGCAGTCAGCGACCCATAGCTTGACTGCTTGTGTCAGGGTCAGCGAACCAGAGCTGGTCAAGACCCTACTCCACCTTCAAGTGGTGGTCCTGGAAACAGGCTGCATCACTGCAGTCTGGCTGGGAGAGTAGGGATCGAAGAGGGAAGGCTAACCCGGTCCCAAAATATGCCGTGCGGAAGTCGGATGTGTCGGCCGAAAGGCGCAAATATCGTAGCTTCGCTGTAAACGGTCACAACGCAACCAACGTCCTTTTCAGGACGAACGAGGAAGAAGAAGAAGAAGATCCGAAAGACTGGTTGGAGGAATATACAAACATTTACGTAAGCAACTTTAGGAGCTCGGAGGTTGTGTAAATGTACATATGTAGGAACTCGTATCAGGCACTTCCTTTGGAAGTGGCTTCTTCAATTGGTCCCCACCTACCTCTCAGCTCTCACGTGTGGCTCCAAGTAGCTGGTGCATGCACAGCGGCCACATCCCGGTACACCGCCTCAACTGGCGGGCTAAACCAGGTGAGGGTAGCCGAGGGGGATTCAAACCCTCGGTGAGAAACAGGGCTTGTCTACCTAGCATCTGAAGACTGGATTTGGTGGACTATGCGGACGAAACCACCAGCTGGCTCAACGGATATGAAGGCAACTACCAGCTGCGTGGAGTGGAACGCAAAGAGCACGGCGAGACACTTAGAACGCCCTGGTCATCCACTGCAACCTGTGTTGTCTCCAGTCGTCTCGATAATATCTTGCCACTGGACCAGATAATTCAGGACGAGAGAGTGAGGATGACGATTAGCGCAACTCTTCCTCACTTAAATCCAATTACAGCGCAAGTCACTGCTTCAGACAGGAGCTCGCATTGCAGAACATAATTTAGCTGATAAGGCAGAAGGCAAGCGTGCTACAAGAAAGGTCAGAATGCACAGCAACACTATCGACTCTAACCATGTGTGCACCGTATGTGGCAGGGCCTGTAGGGCCAAAATAGGACTAATCAGCCACATGAGATCACGGCACAGATGTGTCACAACTCAAGTCTGAAGCTGTCGCCATCTTCGCTTGCGATGGGCAACTATTATTATTATTATTATTATTATTATCAGGCAATGGAGAGTACAATCTTGAGAAAATTTTAAAGGTGGAAATGCAACGCTTTTGTAAAATCACCGCCCAAGCATTACAAGGGGTTCATTAATCTGGATCTCATAGCAAAATATAAGGAATGATCAGCCAAGATGACCAGGAAAAGTTTAGAGGGAATAAAATCCACATACAACCAAAAACATATAACAACAACAAACAAACAAATTAGTCGGGCAGAAATGGAACACGTAGCAACATTTATTACGATGTAGCGTCAAGCCGGGTATTTGTAAGTGTATAATATATATATATAAAATGTTGTGTCTTTTCCTCCTTAAGGAGTATGCAGCCATTATGCAGCTAGTCCATTTGCAAAGAAGACGGCACCAGAGCATTGGTGATACGTTGGTAGTTTCTATAGCAATTATTTTGATATCTAGACTTTGGAGTAAGTCCAGCTTACGTGTAGCTTATATTTCTGCCACAAGGCCTGCTACCTGCAATCCCATCAACAGATCGATGGAGAAACCAAATTAAATACTTTAAGGAATGTTAACTTCACTTCACAGTAAAGATCGCTTTCTGTGTAATACAGTTCAGGAATAAAGTGAATTTTTGTAAGCTAACTTGCAGGTTCTCTCTGGGAATGCGGTGAACGTTGTTCGCTTTTAAGCGCCTGCTTGAGAGGTCTAGTACGAAATTTACCTTGGGTTAAAAAATATTGTTACCTTTTCCATCACCTAAAGATCTAAATACCAATGTCTTGGGATCGAGATAGACCGGTTACCCGAGCAGAAGAAAAATATAACAAAAACGTAAAAGAAACATCAGCAGAAGCTATCAAAGCTGATCAAAGTAAACGAAATAAAAAAATTGACAATAAAGACCTTGAGGCGTGTAAATTTTAATATCTGGAAAACATATTTCTCAGAATTCAAAAGTGCAAGCAGTAAGTTGAGTCAATAAACAGGTAAGAGTATTTCACTGATATACAGCATCTCACTGAGAGCGAATATGATTACTCTCTAGTACCATGTCTGTGCTATCCAACAACAAACTTCATTATTTTACAATTTATTACAGATTTGAAATCATAAATGATTATGAAGACAAGCAAGGAACAAAATAAACCACACTTTAACGTGGGAATAATGGAAATAAAATCGAACATAAAAATAAGAATCTTCAACTCAAATGTCAAGATAATTTGTGTGTGTGTGCGTGTGTGTGTGTGTGTGTGTGTGTGTGTGTGTGTGTGTGTGTGTGTGTGTGTGTGTGTGTGTGTGTGTGTGTGTGTGTGTGTGTGTGTGTGTGTGTGTGTGTGTGTGTGTGTGTGTGTATGGCTCTGAAACATGGAAAATAACTACTAAGATTTTCATAAATTGATGCTTCCATAGAATATAAGGATTGAAATGGCATGACGCGATCATCAATGTGAAGCTGATGGAGAGATGGCATGACGCGATCATCAATGTGAAGCTGATGGAGAGATGGCATGACGCGATCATCAATGTGAAGCTGATGGAGAGATGGCATGACACGATCATCAATGTGAAGCTGATGGAGAGATGGCATGACACGATCATCAATGTGAAGCTGATGGAGAGATGGCATGACACGATCATCAATGTGAAGCTGATGGAGAGATGGCATGACACGATCATCAATGTGAAGCTGATGGAGAGATGGCATGACGCGATCATCAATGTGAAGCTGATGGAGAGATGGCATGACACGATCATCAATGTGAAGCTGATGGAGAGATGGCATGACACGATCATCAATGTGAAGCTGATGGAGAGAACAAGACAAGAATGACTGGAACAAAAGATGGTAAGAAGGCGCTCAGTTGAACACATGGTGAAGAAACATGTTGATAGCTTTACAAAGCAGTCTTTATTAGGAAATCCCCGGGATAAGAGAGGAGGTGGGAGACTAAAATAAAAAAAATAAAACACAGGGAGATAAGAATTGTAGACTGAAATGGAAGAATAAAAAGAAGACATGGAAACATTTTGAGCAAATGGCACAGAACATGGACGCTTAACATGAATTTGTTGAATGCATAATTCTTTCATACAGCCAAATGTTAATTATGATGATGATGACAATAAGGGAATGCGCGCATTCTCTAGCGGGAAACGATGAAGAAAACACAAGGATATGCCAGAGAAACACTTAAATTAAGTATGCAGAACTTACAGAAAATCCTGCCAGAGTACTAAGGTCACTAGATATATCTAAGAGCATTCAATTCTTTTACACAAGTACAAAACGAACAAACTTTATTTGCAAATAGTTGAGAATTGGGCACGCAGGCCAGTCTGACATTCTGCCCTTCCTTTCTCTCACCTTTCATACTGAATTCATTTATTCTCACATGCATTTTACATATCAATTTCAAGGAATTCAACGTTGTAAAGTAAAATAAAATAGCACACTCATATTAACATTTACTACTTATAAGCATGACATAAAATATGTTGAACCATACAAACATCGTCAATCAAAAACGAGACTACGAGATCAACAAACAAAAAGGCAAAAACAGATTTTATAAACATAGGACCAGAAATAGAAATAGCACGCTGAGACCTCAGAAGGACTAGCAACACCTCAACTGCTTTGCAGATTTCGGAATTAACTAATGCAGATCGGCAACTCCGAACCGATATTGGACACCTAGCCACATCCGATACTTGCTATCTGTAACATTGATTCAGCCAAATTTGCCAAACTAAAGTCAGAAAAGCTAAATTTAACTTGCCACAGCTGGTGATAAGAATATATCAAGTTTGGATTTTTTTTTTCTATGTGTAAATCAATAATCTTGCATAATCAAGTCCAGAAAGTTCGACATATGAAATCTCGTGAGATTTGACACTGTAGGATCTAGTCTTAGCCACAGTAATAGATATTTCTTCATAAATTATTTTGTATTATAAATGGCAATAGTTGTTACAATAATCCACATAAAAGTTGTTACAATAATCCACATAAAAGCTGTTACAATTGTTTAAAATATGTTATCATCAAGTGCAGTTCCAACTACAACATTGCCTTTTTACTTATTAGGTCACTGATGTCTTGGGACCAGTGGCGTAACTACCGTCCAGGTGGATTGACCACGTCCTAGGGCTCCAGCCTCGAGTGGACCACGGAAAGCAGTGGTTAGACGGCACTCTCGCTTCTATTGTATTGTATTCTTGTATTGAAACGTCATAGCATGTCCTAGTTTTCTGAGACATTCATGAACGCGATGAAGAAGACACAGAAAGGTCTCGAGCAGATGGCATAGTACAGGAGCACGTGCCACAGATTTGTTGAAGCTCTATGGTCCTTGGGAAGCTGAAGAGTAATGATTGATGATGATGATGATGACAGTGACGATGATAATGAAGTAAGTAGTTAAATTATTTAGTATAGATTTTCCTTATACTGATTTGTTGAGCCGATTATATAAAATAGCAACTAATTTGTACGCGGGTGCCTCTTACGTTGTAGCAACGCCACTGTATCTTCAGTCTCCTTCAATGCCGCGTAGTCACTTGGTCGAGGTATTTCTCTCCCTATCTTTATCTTCCTTTCTTTGAGCTGAACTTATCAGCTGTGACCATTCTACCAGTGTTTTTTGGGAAGTTTCCGGAAGAACTTTTCACTTCTTCCTTCGCGATAATATAATCCCATCTTTTTTCTCTCTAAAGGTTGGCTGTCTGTCTCAGACATCTCTTGTCGCCTTATAGTTTATCCCTCATATAGATTGGTGAATGCCATGCTGTCACAATCTGCTTCTGCCGTGGATCCTGCAGTCTTACAGCCACTCTACTGTTTTGTTTGTATTTCCCACATTGGCAAATGTCTGTCTGCCTGATTTAACCAGACAGTATTTGATTGTACAGCAGCTGGTTGTTCTACGTCTGAAAATTATCACTTGATCTCTTCTTGGTAAGGAATAGGTATTCTTATGCTATATCTGACTCTATGTGTTTTTATGCTGTTTTTCTCAGAATTTATTTTTTATTATTGTTTTCATATCTTCATATGTTGCCTTGCTGAGAGTTTGAATTATGCTTCCTCCTGTAGCTTTTTCATCTTCTTCTGCGTTCAGTTTGTAGTCATGCTAAATCTGCAGGCCTGTCACCAGGACGAAGTCCACAATCTCTTCCAGGTCAGCACGGCAACCCCAGAGCTCAGCACCCCCTGGCCAGGTCAGACGTCATGGGTTATCATGGGTTGGGCTGTTTATGAGAATGTGTTAGGGGGTCTGGATTTCAGTTTCACATGGACATTCATGTGTATGAGATATCCTGAAGCGATAGAGATGACCATAAGTCCGCTTTTTTTAATTTGCATATACCTTTTAGTGAACAGGGATCCACTGTACCTGCACTTTGTTGAACTGATGCTGATTTCTATTCGTGCTTCTGCCAGACCAAAAACGATGTTTTCATGATTCCTCAGAAAAGTTGTGAACAATGGGGAATCGTGAGGAACACTATCTTGGCCATAGCATAATCCTTGTTTTGCACAATGATTACTGCAGCTGTTGTTAGTTCTTCTGCTTCGGCTTTGACGTTGTTTGAGAATTTTCCAGTGTCAAATGAGATAAGGATTTTCTTGGACAGTTTGTGCTTTATCATTTGTTTTCACAAAAATGTCCTACTTTTTGTGTGTGTGTCTCTCAGGACTTTCATTGGATGTTTTCTTTTACAATTTTAGCTATAAATATTTATTCATTTTTCTTCAGCTCCTTTGGAATATAGACTTTCAATTAGCTCAAGTCAAGCTCTTTTGTCGTGTGGCATCAATTCAAGCTGCAGTATTATTTTTCACCACAGAGAAATGACAAAGATCATGAGAAAGAAAAAATGCTGCAAATAATAGCCTGACACAAGATATGCACTTACATCTTCCCAGTATCGTAGGCAAAGTTGAAGGCACAAAAACTGATATCCAAATAAAGACACATGGAGACTATTGAAACTTTTACTGCATTGAAATGTATATTGAAATGAACGACGATCAAATCCTCACAAAAATAAGACCTTTTTACTCACTTGTCAAGGCAATCATGTAGCATGGCTCTGAACCATGAATAACAGACGTAACCAAAAAAAAAAAAAAAAAAAAAAAAATTGCAGACTCCAATAAACATTTTACTTTAAAGGATCAAAATAATATGACATGATCCCCATTGTGGAACTGATGATGAAAAAGAAAAAAGAAAAAGAAAGACAAATGCTAGTCAACAAAGAATTGAGGAAAAAGACTTTAACGATTGATTTCACACACACACACACACACACACACACACACACACACACACACACACACACACACACACACACACACACACACACACACACACACACACACACACACACACACACACACACACACACACACACACACACACACACACACACACACACACACACACACACACACACACACACACACACACACACACACACACACACACACACACACACACACACACACACACACACACACAGACACACACACACACACACACACACACTCACACACACACACACACACACACACACACACACACACACACACACACACACACACACACACACACACACACACACACACACACACACACACACACACACACACACACACACATGGTAAATAAATTAATACACAGGCAGTTCCTCACCCTTAGCTCTGTAATAAGGCATAAGGATTAGAGGGAGCTTAAAAATAAAAGCGATGAAAAAATTGGACTCCTGTACAGGAATCATTCAAGGACAGAGAAAACATCAAAGGAATCATTCAAGGACAGAGAAAACATCAAAGGAATCATTCAAGGACAGAGAAAACATCAAAGGAATCATTCAAGGACAGAGAAAACATCAAAGGAATCATTCAAGGACAGAGAAAACATCAAAGGAATCATTCAAGGACAGAGAAAACATCAAAGGAATCATTCAAGGACAGAGAAAACATCAAAGGAATCATTCAAGGACAGAGAAAACATCAAAGGAATCATTCAAGGACAGAGAAAACATCAAAGGAATCATTCAAGGACAGAGAAAACATCAAAGGAATCATTCAAGGACAGAGAAAACATCAAAGGAATCATTCAAGGACAGAGAAAACATCAAAGGAATCATTCAAGGACAGAGAAAACATCAAAGGAATCATTCAAGGACAGAGAAAACATCAAAGGAATCATTCAAGGACAGAGAAAACATCAAAGGAATCATTCAAGGACAGAGAAAACATCAAAGGAATCATTCAAGGACAGAGAAAACATCAAAGGAATCATTCAAGGACAGAGAAAACATCAAAGGAATCATTCAAGGACAGAGAAAACATCAAAGGAATCATTCAAGGACAGAGAAAACATCAAAGGAATCATTCAAGGACAGAGAAAACATCAAAGGAATCATTCAAGGACAGAGAAAACATCAAAGGACACAGAAAAGACCAATGGACAAAGAAAACACCGAAGGACAAAGAAACATCGACGAACACAGAAAGCATCAGTGAACAAAGAAAACGTGGAAGGAAAGAGAAAATATAAATTGACAAAGTAAACATTAAAAAGACGTCATCGAAGAGCAGAGAAAACATCAAAAACAAAGAAAACATTGAAGGACAAAGTAAACATTGAGGTACATGTGACGAAATGTCTGTTTCTGCCCTTTTGTGTGATCTCTCACGCCTCCAGCCCTACGGCAGTATCATTTCTTCTTTTTTTCATTTTTCTCTCCGATCGCTTTTATTTGGCATTTCATTTTTCCCTTTCATACATTTTACTCTTTATGCTGGACATAGCAAGGGGAAAGTCTCTAACTGTTGCAAGTGGAAGTGGTCTGTTGCAAGGCGTGGTTTGGTTAGCTCTGAATAATGTTCCATGTGATATTAATAAAACAGTTATAAATGTCTGGCCATTGTTTTATCTTCTTGATATTCTTGAGTGATCGTGTATCGTGCCTTCTATGTAAGATTACGCGAATGCAGGGGTGGAAGATTCTGAACAATAATTGAACCTTGGAATACGATTGATGTGAGAAGTCGGTTCCATAGAGTCCACAAATATTTAATACATTTTACACGTCAAGACGATTCATGAATGTTGATCACAAAGGTACATATTATAACTTGAAAATATATGGCATAGATATGCAGATATCCTATCAGTCCTTGTCCAATAATCAAATTACTGTATGCAGATTGTCATAGCTGTATGCACGCGCGGTTGGGGTTTTCCAACGGCCGACAGTGAGTCTATGAGTCTGGCAAAATCAAATACTATGAACTGTAATTCATCCTTCCTTAATTTTCACTTTCGTACTGACCTTTAATCATTTCAAATCTTCGTAATAGCAATGGACTGACCCATGTCCGTACTTACATAAAATATATCTGTATGGCAATACCATGCCCAACATTGGAAGGAGAGTCAGACGCGTCTTAACAGCTTGACGGTCAATGTGAAAAGGGTAGCGTTTCTTAGTTACCGACTGTGTCCTAAACAACGCTATACACGTCATAATCGATCGTGTATAAAGCGTTCATTAATTGAAACATCTATCGCAATATATTAAATGTCTTAACCTTTATAATTGCACGTCTGGTAACCTTTAGCAGACGGCGTTAATATCATATACCGTAACAATTCCCTGTACACCGGGGAAAAAAAAAATCGATAGATTTTTTTTCAATATCTATCCGACTTAACAATTTTTCAAAAAAATTTAACACAATTGTGACATATGGCCGACGATGTTCTGAGTAGAACCGTGTTGCGGTCGTGTCAACTAACTATTTGTCATAGTCATCTAATCATAAATCACATTATATATCAATATTATACATGTCATTATATCAACTAAATAAATGTCCAATGTTAATAGTGAATGATAAAATTAAATTAAAGTAAGGTCTGTCGTATTAGTATGTCATATAGGAATTAATTTGACTAATTAAAATTAAATTAATTAATTAAACTAAGAGTTAAATTATTAAGGTTCTAATGTAATGCGATGTTATGAGAGAAGAAAAGACAAACTAAGTGAGAAGAAATAGAAAGAAATTCGAATATAAGTTTTAACTTAATTGTGTGTGTTAAGTGTTAGTGAATAATAACTAACTAAATAATGTATAGGTACATTAAAAAAAAATTATTAATCTAATACTTGTGTGAGATTTATTTTCTCTTTTCATAATTTCTTCTTTTAGTATTTCGTTCTCTTTTTTTTTTTTGTTCTTTCATTTCATTTTTTTTCTCACATTTCATTTTATTGATAATAATTCAATTAAGAAGTTAAGTTAACTAATTAATTAGTATAGGATATGATGATCCATCCGTAGTCTTGATACTGATGAATTCTTTTAGGCAAGAAAGGTCAAACGTTTACGTTGGAAAGAAATGTCATTTATCCCAGCATCCAAGAATTAAGTATACACAGGAACATCAGTTCGGTTTGTCGTCAGATATAAATCCATGATTGTTCAAAGAGTATTCATATCTCGTGTATGGACGTTAGACGAAGTTTGAATGTCTATATATACCTTGATTGTCTTTTAATTCAATTCTGTGATGCATATAGTGTTTATACAGTTTAAATTGAAGGCAAGGTTAGTTCCTTTATAGTTGATACATCGTTCAATCCAATGTAGTTCTGATTGATGTAGTTTAAGAGTGTCAATGTTGATTATTCGTCGTCAATAGGATTACGTGACAATGCATCTGCCACACAATTTTCAGTGCCAGGTATGTGTTCAATGGAGAACTCGAATGGCTGTAGGATGATTGAATATCTGGCAAGTTTCTGGCTTGTATGATTTGATCGACGCAAGGATGCTACAGCACGTTGGTCCGTCTGTATGGTGAAGGGAGCACCGAGGAGAAACTTTTCAAGCTTCGTTATTGCCCAGATCACCGATAAAAGTTCCTTGTCAACTGTTGAGTATTTTGTTTCAGCCGGCTTTAGCTTTCTTGAGATATACAAGGTAGGATGTAGAATGCCGTCATGGTTCTGGAGCAGGCATGCACCAATGCCGTAGTTACTAGCATCTGTTCGTAAGAAAAATCTTTTGGAAGCATCGGGAAGTCTTAAAATTGGTTCATGTGAGAACAAATTTATAATTTTGTTGAAAGTTTCATTGCATGTACCAGTCCATGTCACCTTCACCGGCATATCTTTTTTTAACAATGAAGACAATACAGCCGTGATGGATGACAAGTTTGGTATGAATCTACTGTAATATTGAACAAGTCCTAACAAACTCCTGACCTGTTTCTTCGTCTGAGGAACTGCTATGTTTAGAATTTTGGAGACTGTACTAGGTAACGTTCGGATATATCCCGATCCAATGATATGTCCCAAAAAGGTTATCTCATTACACGCGATTTGCACCTTTGTAGGTTTAGCAGTTAGATGATAATTCCTTAGAGTGTCAAAAACATATCTAAGTCCCGAAACATGTTCCTCAAACGACGAACTAAACAAGCATATGTCGTCAATATATGTAATAACGTCTGGTCTACCTGATAAAATTTGTCGCATCAGGCGAATGAAGGTAGCTGGCGCATTAACAAGCCCAAAAGGCATCACGTTCCACTGGTATAGACCTTGTGGCGTGGAAAATGCGGTGTAGTACTTAGCCTTTTCGGTCAGTGGTATCTGCCAATAACCTTTAGTTAAGTCTATCTTACTAAATATAGTTGCGTTAGATAGACGTGGCAGTAAGTCGTCAATAAGTGGATGTGGTTCGCTGTCAACTATAGTCTTAGCATTTAATTTTCTATAATCAACACATAGTCTAATGTTATTGTCCTTCTTCCGGACAATCACTAATGGAGAAGAGAATGGCGAATTACTAGTCTCAATGATTCCCAGAGACAACATCTGTTCAAGTTCCTTAGTAGTTTTAGCAAGGAAATGTAAAGGAACAGAATAGGGATGTACACGAATAGGTGTATCGTCATTGAGAGTAATGTCATGACTGATAGCCGATGTGCGACCCGGAACGTCGGTCAACACATCTGGATAAGATTGTAATAGATTAGCAATCTGTAGACGCTGTTGCGGTGTAACCGTTGAAGAGATGGTTACATCCCGCCAAGATTCAGTAGGTTGAACTACTGGTACAGGTAACGGTAACTGTACCTCAGGAAAAGAAGATTCTTCTTCCTGGATGACAGATAAGTTAGTATAATGACAAGTGGATACTGTGTTGTCATCTAGTTCATGAAAAATTGACTGTAAGTGTTCAGGACGTGTATGAAATTGCTTGAGCATGTTAATATGAAATATCTTTTTGTGTCCCTTGATATCTAAGACGTAATCAACGTCGGAAATTTTATCAATGACTTTGTAAGGACCATTCCAAGATATCAATAATTTATTGTTATTGTGAGGAAGTAACACATAAGCTTCGTCGCCTGGGAATAATTGGCGTAATCGTCGAGACTTATTTTGTAGAGATCGAGCCTTAGCTTTTGCAGCCTCAGAAGAAGCTGTTGCCAACTGGCAAGACTCAATAATGTTCTTCCGAAGATTAATCACGTACTCGTAAGATGACTGAGTGTCCTGAGTCATCTCGTCGTCAATTAATAAGTTTTTTATTAGTCCCATAGGACCTCTTGGGGGAGCACCAAAAACTAATTCAAAGGGAGAGAAGCCAGTTTGTTCATGCGGTACCTCCCGATAAGCAAATAGAACAGCTGGGAGTGCTCTGTCCCAGTCATGAGGGTGCTTAGCAGTAACCTTATGTAGTAGTTGTTTAAGTGTACGGTTAAGTCTTTCAACCGCACCATTACTCATCGGATGATAAATACTACTTAAATTTCTATCAATGTCCCAAGTTTTCATGACTTCCTTCATGGTGTCAGATATAAACTGTGACCCATGGTCTGATAAAAGTTTTCTAGGAAACCCTATTCTAGAAAAGATGAGATGTAGTGCATCAGCTACATCTGTGGTAGTGGTGGTCTTTAATGGGATAGCTTCTGGCCATCGTGTGCACAAATCAATGCACGTAAGGACGAATCTATGTCCTCTGGCCGATGGTAGCAATGGACCAATAATGTCTATTGCCATCTTGTCAAAAGGTCTCACTGAGATATCGCAAGCCTGAATAGGCGCCGTGTGAAAAGCTCCACGTGCTTTCACTTCTTGGCATGTAGTACAGGAACGTACATACTGCGAAATATCTCTTGACACCCCTGGCCAAAAGAATGAAGACAGTACTCGAGATCGTGTTCGAGTATATCCCATATGTCCAGCACAATGTGAGTCATGTGCATGTTGAAGAATGTACCGTCTAAAAGTATATGGGACCATAACTTGTTGTTTCATTTGTGATTTGTCATTAAAACATCTAATCAATATGCCATTTTTAATAACAAAACAATGTTTGTTATTATTACCTGAGGATAGATTGTCAACTTTATCAACCAGCTTAAAAAATTTTTTTAAAGATTTATCCTCTTTTTGTTTGGTTGCAAATGTTTCCCTGTCAATAGGTGAATTGACTACAAATTCCTCTTGGTTGTCTGCATCCATTTTATTATCATCAACTTTCTCCATGAGTTGAGTCTGCGCTCTAGTTGTCACGGCGTTTCCAGTGCATAGGTTATGTTTCTCCCATTCTATAATCTCATCTGGAGTACAATCTTTACTGCCGTGTATACGACCGACCATCAAATCAGCTATAGGCTTTTTTAGCATACATACTTTTACATTCCCTGTGAAAAAAGGAGTGTTAACATGAATAATAGCTGTGGGGTAAAACTCTATTGTTCCACCAAACGTCATGCAACGAACATATTCCCCTGTTGCACAGCTAGGATGTACCAGCGACTGTCGTACACCAATCGTTGTGGATCCTGAATCCCTCAACACTGAGACGACGGATCCATTAACTAATCCCCTGTTAAAAATTAATAGGCCTGTTCCATCGTTGACTGCAAGACCTACCTGTGGTATAATATGTCCGCAGTTAAGCACTGTTTCTTTCGCCTTCTGAAAAATAAGATTGCATTGCTGGCAACTATTTGCCACATTATAATTAATAGCAAAACATGCAGCAGAAGACTGTGTTGTATTATTGTCAAGTGGGACCTGAGCTATAGGGGTAGTATTATTTGTAACTGCCGCCCCTGTATTATGGTTGTAATGAGATGATCCCCGAGAATGAGATCGATTCCGAGTATAATTGTTAGAATTATCTCGTCGTCCTCTATAGTAACTATTATCTCGATGTCTCGAGCCATGATTATTACCATTCCAGTTACTATTATTATTGGGAGTATGTGATCGATTATAATGAGTGTTATGTTGACCATTGTGGTAGTTTGTTTGAGGTGAATAATTTCTATCTCGTGATCTACCTCTGTTGAACTCATTTTTATTGTTGAAATCATTATTATGTCCCTTCTGAAAGTTAACATTGTGATTTCTTTGGAACCTGCTTCTGTCTACACTGTGATGTCTTTGTTTGTTATTATGATTGTAGGCCATATTAGACGCCACAGGTAGAGGTTCTCTTAATGAGGAGTTAGAAATGGTTGCATTCGGATGTGCCGAACAGTAGTTTAAAGAAATTTTTTCTAACTCATCCATAGTACCTGGTTTACGCTCCTGCAAATATGCAAAAAATGGCTGGCTAACTGAAGATAATACCTTATCCCGCAGTAGTAAATCAACTAATTTGTCGTATGATTTGTTGACTTCTGCCAGTTCAACCCATCTATTAAATGTATTGCGTATATTCGCAATGAATCCAGCAAAATCCCTTGGAGATTCAGGTAAAATTCCCTTAAATTTCAACCTACAGTGTTCCTCGTCCAGGTGAAATCTTCGTAAAAGCAAGGACTTAATAGCACCGTAGTTATTTGCTATTGATGGGTCAGCATTTTGAGAAGCTGTCAGTGGTTCTCCAACCAAGAATTCATTTAACTTGAGTACCCATGACTCTTCAGGCAAATGGTTAGATTTGCAAGTCTGTTCAAACCGTGCCAGGAACGATGAAAGGTCGTCGACGTTCAAGTTGAAAATGGGTAATTTAAAGTTGTAGAAATGTTTAGGTTGGCTGGATGATGATCCATTTTGTGCGTTATTATTCTGGTTTGCATCAGCACTTTGTGCTTGTAATCTTGCTGTCTCCAATTTAATACGCGCCAATTCCATTTCTTGTTGTAAAATAATTTCCTCTCGTTTCAATTTATTCTCTTCTTCCTGTTTGGCGATTGTTCTTTGCTCTTCTCTTTCACGTTGAGCAATCTCTCTCAATCTATTTTCCTTGGCAATTTGCTTCATCTCAAGTTCTGCTTCCTCTTTCTTTAATGCAGCTTTTTTCTCTTCTTCCTTTCTTTCATATTTTTCCAGTTCTGATTCAGCAAACTGACGAAGTTCTTGAGATTTGTAGCCATAATCACGGCCAATCTTAACGAAATGGTCTATAGTAAGCATTTTGACTTTTATCTGTAGTAATTATTGATAATTACTGATTAAAATAGTCAATAGTAGCTTCAGAGTAATTATTATACTTACTCAACTTAGAAATATTCAATATAAGTAATCACAATAGTATTGAACTTAATGTTTAAGTTCACCTAATAGACAATATTTTGTAACAATATTGTATCTAAATAATACTATATCATAAATAGTTATGATATCTGTTAAATATAATGTAATTATATCACCCAATTAACCTCAATATCCAATAATGTTGGGTATAATTCCTAGTAATTATATTGTTCAATGTACTAAGTCACTCTCTTAGTACCAGAAAAGTATATTAAATAATATACAATGGGTCTATTACCTCAAAGGTAGCTATAAGATTATTTATTTTGTCAATATATATATTATATTATTATGCCCTAGGCATCTATGATAAATTGTAGTGCTACTTTCTTGGACTATCACTGCATAATTATGCAATGTCCCATATTAATCTTAATTATCAAAAAAAATTAATTAAATTAAATTACAAGTGTATTATTGCATATAATTATCATATTATTAATGTAATATTAATATATATTATGAGGACAGACAAGCAATGATGCAACTAAAGGGTACAAACAATGTCAAGACGCAAACAAGACATTTTCACAATTAAAAATGAATTTATGAACTAAATAAAATAAGCGGAAATGTCACAGACCAAATGAAGGGTCAAGGTCTGACCTGAGGTCAACTGAATATTCAAGGTCCACACAAAAAAAAATGACTGCGAAAAATGATGACGTCACAGGACTCATAACGGACGAAAATTTAATAATCATAAAATAAATGATAGTCAGAGGAGAATGGACGAAATAGTAACGAACATGGTACAGAACTGAACAAAATTATTAACTAAATACGAATAAAATACACCAATTATCTACGGGACAGTACAGCTAACGCAAATTGTCAAACGGTAGCAGATTTGGACAGACTGTCCAATGGCAACCTCAATGGGCTTCCAAAAATGCAATCGTTTAAGTTCCCTAAGAACGACTGAAATCTAGGTGGTCAGCTGTTCGCGACATTCCCAGAGATTTCAGTTCCCTCTCCAACCGGCCCACGAATTAACAACAAATACATACGATGGAAAACAAATTTAACATATATACATGAAAATACATAGACATGCCTAATCAAAGCAAAATGGACTCAGTATTACGGTTTTGCAATGACGACAATTTAAACAGCTAGACTTATCTTTCCCGTTGCTTCGATCAGTGCTAGCGGTCATCAACAGCTAGGCTAAAGCCCCTGACTGTCTGCTCCTGTAGTCCATTTTTTGTGTCTGCTTCAAATGACTTATTTTTCCCTTGGTTAGGCTTAACAGAACGACTTCAGTTTCTCCGATAGTTTCACCTACACGAACTTCAGTGACGTCGCGTTGTTAGGCATTAGACTGTGTTCCACGTCATCTTCAGCTGGATCATGTGATCGAAAACTGATCGTAAATATTTCCTTCGAAAGTCATTCAAAAATTTTTTTTGTTTTTGGTTGTTTTTCTCGTCCCCACACTGGCCACCACTGTTGCAAGTGGAAGTGGTCTGTTGCAAGGCGTGGTTTGGTTAGCTCTGAATAATGTTCCATGTGATATTAATAAAACAGTTATAAATGTCTGGCCATTGTTTTATCTTCTTGATATTCTTGAGTGATCGTGTATCGTGCCTTCTATGTAAGATTACGCGAATGCAGGGGTGGAAGATTCTGAACAATAATTGAACCTTGGAATACGATTGATGTGAGAAGTCGGTTCCATAGAGTCCACAAATATTTAATACATTTTACACGTCAAGACGATTCATGAATGTTGATCACAAAGGTACATATTATAACTTGAAAATATATGGCATAGATATGCAGATATCCTATCAGTCCTTGTCCAATAATCAAATTACTGTATGCAGATTGTCATAGCTGTATCCACGCGCGGTTGGGGTTTTCCAACGGCCGACAGTGAGTCTATGAGTCTGGCAAAATCAAATACTATGAACTGTAATTCATCCTTCCTTAATTTTCACTTTCGTACTGACCTTTAATCATTTCAAATCTTCGTAATAGCAATGGACTGACCCATGTCCGTACTTACATAAAATATATCTGTATGGCAATACCATGCCCAACATTGGAAGGAGAGTCAGACGCGTCTTAACAGCTTGACGGTCAATGTGAAAAGGGTAGCGTTTCTTAGTTACCGACTGTGTCCTAAACAACGCTATACACGTCATAATCGATCGTGTATAAAGCGTTCATTAATTGAAACATCTATCGCAATATATTAAATGTCTTAACCTTTATAATTGCACGTCTGGTAACCTTTAGCAGACGGCGTTAATATCATATACCGTAACACTAACACGCCACTCCCCTATGGCAGTATTTGCTACGGAGTAATTCTTATCTTATTGTGTTGCATTCACGCTTCACGAAGACGTTTTAAGTTACGCCAGGTTATTAGACGTTCAGCGACAATATTTTATCGCATAATCTGTCTGACCATCTTTTCAAGCGACGGTGCTTGTTTATCCAAGCTTGTGTTGAGCAGGAGTGCTGAATAGAACCAGATTTGTTTGTCTGACGAAACACAGGTGACTAGCGACCATCCGTGAGTCATTACGCCAGAAAAACACGATCCTATGATGGACAGAGGTGTGTCTGTAAGTTTGTACACAAGGGCATCGGACATAATATTGCCATATATGGGAGACGTGACCTTCGGAACATTTTTCCATGTCGAAAATATTTTGAAAGTACCACATTCGACCTATTTGAAATGATTGGATCTTTCTGATTAGATTCATAACAACAATGCTTGGGAAGATAGGAATATAGTCTGACCATTTCGCAGTTTTATTTCACTGTGAATTTCACGCTCGCCAAGACAACATCCGAAACTGTCCTCCTTCTCGACAATCTGCCTAAAGAAAATTCTCCGAATCTTTTGGCCAAACACCATCAGCAACCAAGAACTACTTATTCGGATTAACCAGGAGGACATGCTCACCATCATAGCTGGCAGACGCTGGAGTTGGATTGGCCACGTCCTCCGAAGGGACCCTGATACCATCACAAGAACAGCTATGCTATGGACCCCCGAGGGAAAGCGAACGATAGGCCGACCAAAAACAACTTGGTGGAGAACTGTGGAAGCCGAGATGCAAAGAATGAACCAGAGTTGGGGCACTAAACGAAGGATTGCCGCCGACAGAGCAAGGTGGAATCAATTTGTTACTGCCCTAAAAAGACGCCACCAGGCGTGATGGCCGCTGACTGTTTTGACCGTTGGCGGTTATGGATCAAAGAAGAAGAAGAAGACAACATCAAACCTCGCCAGAGTGAAGACTAGATTCATAATTCCTTTTGTTAACCGGACCTTTTATTGGAGAACCAAATAAGACTTACAAAGCACAGGAAATCTCTACATTTTAATAAGGAACACCGGGACTAGGAACTGAAGAAAGACACGGAGTGAAAGGGAATTGAAGTTAAAATTAAAAACCCCCAGTATACGCGAAAAAAGGTAGCTGCCAGCGCCCTTTTCTTGTCCTCTGAGCAAAAACGTCTGTAGCCAAGATTGGCTTATTGGTGGTACCAGCAGAAAATACTATCTCTGGAGCCAAGTGAAGGTAGAACTGGACTGACGTTGTGCGAGACGCCATCATAAGAGGGTCTTATAGACAGACGCAGAACCAGCTTGGCTGTTACTCCTTGACGTTCTGTGAACGTGCGGTGCCTGAACACTGACCAGAGACGAGTGACAGCAGTGTACAGAAAACCTACCCATCAGTAGGAGGATTAGAATCATCATTGGCAGCTAAGTTAACATATATACTGCCACTTGAAGTTCTTATCCAAAATCCATCACCCGAGTGATGAAAACGTCATTTTGTAACTAACTATTATTCCTTTCTGTTAAACTGTTAAACTTAAAGTGATAATTAAATTTTGTTATTTGTAGTTATACAAATTTAACTTCGATTCAATCATTTTAAATGTACTACATGTTTGTCTCAGTCAAAATTACTAAACACACACTCTAAACAGCTATATTATAATAATAATTCCACTGATTAACTCAGAGGTGGGGTTTAATGGTCTAGAATAAACCATTGCTCAAATTCTTCATAAAATGTGTCGGCAGATTACAGAATTAACGTGCTTAACAACAGGCAGCATTGTTTTCGCTTATCTGAATATCTTGTGAAGGCTCCCATGTGATAGAAGCTTTACTACTCTTCTATCTACATTTCTGCCAAGAGTAATCTTGTGTAAAGATAGACTCCATTGAAGTCTGTAATAGATACTCGTGAGTTTTGGCCACTGTTGGACCACTACAGCAAAGCAGGGGAGGCAATACCGTCACAGTACAAATAAAACATTTGAAAGATACATAAACCATCCTTGGACACAGAAAATATCCCAGGACACATAAAACATCAAAGGGCAGAGAAAATATCAACAGACTAAGAAAACATTGAAGGACAAAGAACCATCCAAGGACAACAAAAACATCCAAAGACTAGGAAAATACCAAAAATCAATAAGAACATCCAAGTGCAAAAAGAATATCAAAGGACAAAGAAAATATCTACGGGCAAAGACAACATCAAGGGACAAAGAAAGCAATAAAGGATGAATAAAACTTTGAAAGACAATGAAAACACCAAAGGGCATAGAAACGTCGAAATACAAAGAAAACATATAAGGACAAAGAAAACACAGAATGGGCAATGAAAACATCAAAGGACAAGAAAAACATCAACGAACTAAGAAAACAATGATGAACAAAGAAAACCTCCAAGGACAAAGAAAACAGGAAAGTAGAAGGAAAATATAAAAGGACAAAGAAAACACTAACGGACACAGAAAATACCGAAGAACAAAAAAAAAATAATAGCGAAGAATAAAGAAAACATTGAAGAACAAATAAAACATCTAAGGACAAATAAAACATCGATGAACGCAGAAAACATCGAAAGACAAATAAACTATTGAAGGGCGACGAAAATATCGACGGACGAATAAAACACCGAAGATATAAAAAAAAAAAGAAAAAATCAAAGGACAAAGAAACATCAATGAACACAGAAAATATCATAATGAAAACATCACTGGACATGGAAAACGTCGAAAGATAAAGAAAACATCAAAGAGCAAAGAAAGCACAGATTGTGCATAACAACATCAGAGGTCAAGGAAACCATCGACGGACAAAGAAAACAATTGATGGACAAAGAAAACATCAAAATACAAGGAAAACATCAAAGAACGAAGAAAACTTCAAGGGACAAAGAAAGCATTAAAGGGAAAAAAAAATTGAAAAACTTAACCACAGGGAGCAAAACATTGGAGCTTGACATGAATTGATGGATGTTGCTCCGCAGGGTGCTGCAAGCAATGAAAAAGAAGAATAATTTTAAATTTAATCAGGCTTTGTTCAAGGTCTAGTTTGATTTTTGAGAATAAAGAATGCACGTAGATAAGTACCCGTCCACGTCCTGGAACTGAGAGACTTGTTTTGTTGTTTATATCATAAATATAATTCAGAATATTTAACTGGATACATTTTTCAAGAGATTTTATCGTAATTTGTTGTGAAAGTTATTTTAAACGATTCCCAAATATTTTCGATAAATTCTTCAAGAAATTTAATGACGAATTAAATTGATTTACGGGGTAATAAAAATTGAAGAAATACGTAAAAGTTTATTATACCTTCGTGATTAATGTATTCTTCTCGGAAATATTGATTTTTAATGGTATATTTGATAAATATGAAAGTTATTATTATTTTACCAGTAAATTTGATCGATGTAAAAGTTATTATTTTACTAGTAAATTTGATCAATATAAATGTTATTATTATTTTACTGGCATATTTGATCAATATAAAAGTTATTATTATTTTACTAGAATATTTCATAAATATAAATTTTATTATTAATTTACTAGTACATTTGATCAATATAAATCTTATTATTATTTTACTATCATATTTGATCAATATATAAGTTATTATTATTTTACTAGCATTCAATACCATAATACCTGCCGTAAGTACGTAGGTCGGTCTGTCACTTATAAAGGAAACAATACAATTATTGTCTAACTTTCAACCACATTTGCACCCCATTAGCTGTGGTTGAAAGTTAATGTACTCGCTCGAAAATAGAAAAGTGCGCAAATGAAGGTGTGCATGAACAGTTTGATTATAGAAAGAAGCCAACAACACGATTGATAAACTACATGAACTGGAGACAGGAAAGTGCGAAAATGCAGATTAAATCAACAGACAATCAAGATACTCTTCTGTCCAGTTACATTCAGGAAAGGATTTAACTCATCATTTTCTTAAAAATAACCTTAAAATGTAAGTTTTTGATTGTTGTTCTGATACCTTAAACTACATTAAAGTGTATTTTTTCTAAGGCACTTATTTTGAGAGTGCCTAATCCTCATATTAGTCGACTACTTACACCTACGGAAAACAAGTATCCCATTCTTGAGAATGAATTGCTTGCAATCATCTGGAGCATAACCAAACTTCAATGATATTTAATTAGCGCCCATTTCACGATCGAGACTGATCAGCGGGCCCAGGCGTCAACTCTAAGAATAAAAGGAAGTTGAGGATTAGGCAATATTTTAATTTAAAGTATTGCAGACTTATTATTATGGATCAAAATGATAAGATGGCTGCAATTAAAAACCTTTCAATTTTGACGGGTTATTGCTAGTATTTCATAAATATAAATGTTATTATTATTTTACTAGTATATTTGATCAATATAAATGTTATTATTTTTTACTTGTATATTTAATCAATATAAATGTGATTGTTATTTTACTAATATATTTGATCAATATAAATGTTATTATTATTTTATAAGCACATTTTATGAATATAAATTGTATTGTTATTTTACTACTATATTTGATCAATATAAATGTTATTATTATTTTACTTGTATATTTAATCAATATAAATGTGATTGTTATTTTACCAATATATTTGATCAATATAAATGTTATTATTATTTTACTACTGTTTTTAATCAATGTAAATGTTATTATTATTTTATAAGCACATTTTATGAATATAAATTGTATTGTTATTTTACTAGTATATTTGATCAAAATAAATGTGATTATTATTTTACTAGTGTTTTTAATCAATATAAATGTGATTATCATTTTACTGGTATATTTGATCAATATAAATATTATTATTATTTTACTAGTATATTTGATCAATATAAATGTGATTATTATTTTACTAGTATATTTGATCAACATAAATGTTATTATTATTTTACTAGTATATTTGATCAATATAAATGCATGTATTGCTGCAATAATATTATTAATATATTCTAAAAACTTTTCACATAGCCCCGGCTACCGGTCGGGTGGTTCTCCAAAATGTATTTAAAAAAAGACATTTTTATTTGAAATGTTAAGAGAACAATTGAAATTGAATTATCATGAAGTTTGTTCACATTGATTTAACTTCTTTAATATACATTTTCGATTACCTCATGTCTTTATCATTAAATAATTGAAATACCACTTGAAAGTAGTTGTATTTATTAGCCATTTTTTGACATAAAACGTGTTACAAGAAACCCATACTAAATATTCCTTGTTTTCTGTTCCACAAACTCTTTCAGAATGTTGTCGAAGTTGACGTTTTTTGCTTAACCACATACAATGGATAATAGTGCACGGCTGTTCCATCTATACCGAAGCATATTTGATTAGCAAGATAGCAAGGTCTTTACTATTTGGACATGCGCCCTAATCTAACCGATAGACACAGTATCTAGGTTGAATGCCAAAATGAGATACAATGTAATTTTTAAAAAAACCTTACATAACATTTGATCAATTTTAGTTTGGGGCCAAGCTCCTTTCTCTGGTGTCACTGTGACTGGTATTGTCAAAAATATATTTACAGCAATAAAAAGGATTTGGAAATCCAGTAACAGTCCCAGCAGCTCTCGCGAGAAATTTCATGATTTTCAAAGGCTTTCCAAAGTTTGAAGAAGAAAGTATTGACTCCAGTATTTCTATTTCCTGGACCAGCATATGCCACTTTAAATCTGCACGTTTTACAGACTGTACAAGTTTTTTTCCCCGGAATTTTCAAACTATAAACTCTCTTCATTTATCTATCTACCACTCTCTCCCTCCCTCTCTCTCTCTCTGTCACTATCTCTCTCTCTGTCACTATCTATCTCTCTGTCACTATCTCTGTCACTATCTCTCTCTCTCTCTCTCTCTCTCTCTCTCTCTCTCTCTCTCTCTCCCGTGAGATTAATTAGAATAAGAGTTAATAAAGACTAAGAAGGAAATATAAAATATACATCAATTTGATCTCCGGTGAATGATCTTGAATAGGATAATCCATTTCAACGTGTTCTGTGCGGCGTTCCTTATTTTGTTTTTGTCAAAGCTGGAGTGTGAGGCTACCTGTAGGTACAAAGATCGTGCACATCACTGTTATAACTGACGTCACAACTAACTTTAATTCTTTGTAGAACTACTACTGTGGTGAAGTGGGATGTTATAAATATTTATAGGGGACTTAGTGTACTGACTGAGATCAGCTGTGAAGGTATCTATATCTAATAAGAGTAGTGTATTATAGATAACCTTACTTGCTGCCACATATATATATATATCTCAGTCAGAATTATTCTGGAATAGTGTGATGACTACGTTGTATGTCTAGGGTATGTGTATGATGAAGTGTAAGTCATAACAACAACAGACAGATAAACAATTTAATTTATTCCACCACACTTGACAACACTGTGACACTCACATACATATAACACTCTAAAGGATATCTTAAAGGAGTCACTGATAACTTTTCAAATAACAATATGTATTCATTGCTGTTATGAATGAATATGTGTCCTGATTCAAATACAAAGGGAACCAGGAATCACAATCAATTTTAATTACAAGTTATATGTACAGAATTTCTCAATATGAATATTGTAGTGACATATATTATTAAAAGTATCCTATGTGTGTCAGTTGTGTAGTAGTAATATGAGGTAATACTGGTTTTGTTTTGTTCAAGCTCTGTTGGTATTTGTCATCATGACTTCAATAGTTTGTCTATATGGGAGCTAGTATTGGAGATGTTCTCAGTTCCTGTTATTAAAACAATTTACTTCCCCTCTTAAGTTTATGTTACAATGTTATTTTAAGATGGGGTACATAATTTTGAGCTCAGCTGGCCACATCAGCTTATCTTGCGTGATGGCGGCAGGAAAAGACTCCTCTGCTCGATTTCTCCCCTGTGCTCTGGAGACACCTCACTGATAGCTAAATGGACCAAGGAGTATGCTGTCCGACTCTGGATTCAGCAAAGCTCTGACCAGGTGCTGCTCAATACCATCAAGACCACGGTCCCTGAAAACAAGAAGGATGTACCTTCTACTTCATAACTAATTTATACTCTCTTTTTACACTGAGCACAATACATCACAAACATTGAGTTCAGAGCGTTAGGCCAACTGTCAGCTTCATCTGAAATACTTTATACCAGTATTAACCTCCTTAATGGTTACTACGCCTCTGCACTTCCAGCATTATTTCTGTCTAATCAATAATCTAGGTGTCAGTGTACTGTTTGGCCATTCCATGCAGTTTTACTTTCCTCCGACACCTTCTGTTCAGGCTGGAGCATTATAGGCTTTACATCATGTTTGCTACTGAACTACACATATATACAGGCATAAATTAACAATTCACATTCAATTTTCATTAAAAGATACTGAATGTTTCAAGCTTACCACAATTCATGGAAACAAACACAGATACGTTGATTAGCAATGAATTCTGGCACAAATACTGGCACAAATTCCCATCTGCTTATGTTCCAGGCTTTTATTTTAGCAAAAATATGAGCTGGCTTCAACGCACTGTTGCTTTATCAAGCTTATTTGAACTAGTGGTCTCGAACTAACGCTCCTAAGTGAGTATATCAGCGAGTCTGGCCAATGGAGCCACGTTTCGACAAGTGTTTGAAAAAATTTTAACTTCCTACGTCTCCCCTAACAACCAAAGATAGTATTTATAGTCCGACCAATCGTGTTTAGTCTTATATTTGTTGCGCTCCAATCAATTTGGAGTTTACATGGTAGGCTATTTCTGTACGTAAGGTTTTTTTCAAACACGTTATAAAAAAATTTTATGAGCAGAAATGATTTCATGCTGTCAGGCATCCCCACTATTTTATTTTGGTTATAACTTGTTAATTCCTAGACTATTTGCGTAACGTTTTACATATTCTTTGTCAGCAAACCCTAAGGAACCCAAATATACAAATTTAAAAGAGCTAAGTGGCTGCGTTCAAAATATGCAATTTCTTCTACCTCCTGTTTCGAAGATGTGCTGTCTGGGTACTGTAATGTTTTCAAACGTAAACCCATCTAATGTTATCTTTTCTAATAAGCGTTTTTCGTGATTTTAAAACCTAACTCTGGGAAGGGTAGTGAATTTATCACTGTCCGTCTGAAAAAAAAGTTAGTGCATGTGGCCTTACACGCGTGATAGTAGTAATTGTGTATCGCGCGACGCGTGTTGCATGCGTTCCTGATTTTCAGCCCTCCCTCTCTCTTTCTATTTGAGTCCATCTGTTCGTTCGTTTTGGTAACGCAGTATAATTAATGTTAGGATTAATTTAGGTCATTACGCAGTCTGCCTCTCAATGTTTTTCTTAGAAATGCAATACCCGTTTTAATGTGTTGTGAAAACGCTTGTATTTATGCAGTGGCTTATATTTAACGTGGAAACGTTACAATTTGCAGACGAAGCATAAAACAAGGGGGATTTCGAGTACAGTTATTGTGACAGCACCGTTATTTTACCATTGCTCTTTTCTTTATTATATGTATTTATTAGGCTTTATATTTACCTGATAATTTATATATGTGGATTAGAATATTTCACGACACCTCCCCTCTTAAAACAGACATTATATGTCAGTCCTTTATTCTATATACACATAGAGAAATTTCTTATTATTTCTGGGGTTTACGGTGATTCTCATCACACGGATGGCGGCTTAAAAAATCCGCTCCCAAATTGGTTTTTCCAGATATATACTCAATGCTAAAATTATATGGAGCCAAAAGTAAAGACCATCGGAGTAACCTGGAGTTCTCATGCCTAGCCTGTGCTAGAAACGATAAAGGTTTGTGGTCTGTTTGCAACTTAAATGCCTTCCCATACAGATAAATATTGAATTTCTTTATTGCCCATATTACTGCAAGACATTCTTTTTCGCTAGTTGAGTAATTGATTTCAGCTTTATTCAACTTTCTGCTAGCATATGCCACTGGGCTTAATTCCCCATCCAATGCATCTGATTTCTGTAGTAGAGTTGCACCTAACCCAATATTACTTGCATCCGTCCTTACTATGAATTCTTGACTTAAGTCAGGTAATTTCAAAATGGGTTTACTTGTGAGCTTTTCCTTCAATTCTTGGTAAGTCATTTCACATTGTGGTGTCCATGTAATGCGATCTGGATGTCCTTTACGTGTCAAATCAGTTAACGGTGCACATATGGAATTAAAGTTTTTGATATACTTCTGGTAGAAACCACATAATGAGACAAAGGATCTCACGTCCTTCTTGGTTTGTGGTCTCGGGGCTTTCTGTAGTTTCTCTAAATTCTTTGGGTCAGGGGTCATGTTTCCCTGATAAACTGTGTGTCCCAAAAATTCCAATTCTTTACATCCAACGCAACATTTGGTTGGTCGGGCTGTTAAATTTGCCTCCCTAAGTCGATTAAACAGCATGTTCAGAGAGTCAATGTGTTCCTCAAATGTTTCTGTTGCTATAAGGATATCATCCATAAAATTTGTTATACATGGATTATTCAGAGGATCCAATAATTTTCTCATCATTCTAGAGAAGACACTAGGCGCATTCTTCAATCCAAATGGCAATCTATTAAACTCATAGTGTCCTTCTGAGGTACTAAAAGCTAGGTATGGTCTAACCTCAGGCTTTACTGGAATCTGATAGTATCCTTTACTCAGATCCACTTTTGAGAAATATTTAGCTTTATTTAGTCTGGCAAACAGCTGATTTGTATCCGGCAATGGATCCACCTGTCCTTCTGTAATAGCATTCAGTCTCCTGTAATCTATACAGAGTCTATGTTCTCCAGAGGGCTTCCTTAAGAGTACAACACCGGAACTATACGAAGATTCACTGTGCGAAATAATTCCTTCCTTCAATAGATAGTCTATCTCTTCCTTCAAAGCTTTCTCCTTAGCAAACGGAATCGAATATGGTTTCATACAGACAGGTGTGGGGTCTATCAGTTTCATATCATATTCCAATAGGTTTGTATGCCCTGGTCGGTCTGTTAACACCTCTGCATGATTATTTAGAACCTGTTGCACTCTCTCTTTCTGAGTTTTCGTTAAATGTGTACTGATTTTCACCTGTGCTGCTGTCTCACAGGGGTGTAATGGATATTCAAATGATGAAAGTGGTTCCTTTTTCATCTCCATGGCGATGGACAAGGTCAACAAGTGTGTCTCTTCCTGATGTTCTCTTTCCAAATATTTCTTCAGGAGATTCACATGATAGATTTTTTCTTTCCCCTTCTTATCTATCTTATAATTTGTTCTAGACACCTTCTCTAAAACTGTATATGGACCCTGCCATCCAATTTGTAACTTATTCTGACTCCCGGGCAAAAGAAGCAGTACCTTCTCTCCCACAGCCAAATTTCTGTCTTTCGCCTTCCTGTTATAATAGGCAGCATGTTTCTTCCTGGCTTGTTTCAAATTTTCATTGGCAAGTTTCCAGCCAGTTTTTAAACGAGTGGTCAGCTCATTCACATATTGGTATGAAGATGTAATGTTTTCCTCTGCCTTTTCATCAGTCCACGTTCTTAACAAAGCTACATATGGACCTTTAATTGTGTGGACCTATTTGTCCATGCACCGGTATGGTCTCTTCCACTCGAAGCTTTATAGTGATGATTTTTCCTCCCAGAATTATCATTCACAAAACGACCGCTACCAATTTTTCTTTTGGGGCTTTCTCCCCACTTAAAATTCTTGATGAGAGATTTCCTCTCTACATCCTCTTCCTCCAGTTTGTTTAAGTCCGATTGAGGGATTTTCGGCTTATCCTGGGGTAAGACATCTTTTTGCACTCTCCGCATAGTGGCCATTGTAAAACAGTTAAGTGAAGCTTGTCCGTGAAAAGGGGCTTCCCATTCCATTTGGTCCACTTTATCAAATCTATTTTTCTTTTTATTATCAGGCCTAATTTTGCCCCGTGGCGTGTCCAGGTCCTGATCCATGTTCCCACTTGTGGGTGTTCCCTCATGTGCTATGCTACACCTTTCTACAAAATTCTCAATGTCCCATCTTGCTTTGGGCCAATAATAATTGTGAGCCACCTTTTGAATGATGGTACCTATCTTCTCATGGTCCCCATCTGGTTTCACATGTAGGCTCCTTATTAAGTCTGCCCTATATCTTTTAGGAAGTACCAGCTGTCCCTGACCTTTGGATCTAGCTCCAGTCTTCCTATACATCAACTTGTTTTTCATGTAAAAATCTCCCTTGCCTGGAGTTGTATGACAAGTTGACAATTTTCTGAAACAAGGCTTGAGTGTTTTATCCCCAGCCTGTGCCTTCCTCATCTCTTCTGGAGTGGTATCTAACATAATATCCTCCTCCTGTCTTGAGGTCGACCTGACCTGAAGGGTTGCCATATACACAGGTTTCCTTCTGCAACGGTCAGTGTCATGATTGTCCATCTGACAATTTTTACACCACCTTTTTCCTTGGTTGAAAGATTTTCTTTCATCATATTTCCTTTCATCGAATTGTGGGAATTTATTTTTATTTTCATACCGTGGCCTATCAAATTGGTGCTTACCTTTGTTTTGATCCTTAGGATCAAATTTATTAAAGTTCTGTGGTGCCCTAAAGTTATCCACTTGTTTCTTTTTATTACCTGTTACCTCTGCTTGAGCTGCTTGATACCTTTCAGCAACATTTAGCAACTCACCCAGCCTCTCTGCACCTTGTTCCATGAGAAACTTTCTCAGGTCTGGAGCCATGGACTCTCTTAATTGCTCTATAAGGACCATTTCCTTAAGATCTTGGGTTTTCCCCAGAGAAGTCCATTTCTCCAAGTATGTCTCTATTCGTGCAGAGAACTGGTGATAGGTTTCACCTGACAGTAGTTTAGCATTCCTAAATTTTTTCCTATAAAATTCTGCATTCTTTTCATACCTTAACAAAAGAGCCTGCTTTAGCATGTCATAATTTTCCTGATCACCTCTGCTCATTTTTGCAAAAACTTCATAAGCTGCCCCACGAAGTCCCTGAGATAACTTTAAGCTCCACCTTTCTCTCTCTAACCCATACGTGGTAGCTAATAGTTCATACCTATTTAGGTAGCTCTCTATATCATCGTCTTTCTCAACAAAATGATCTAAATGAAAATTCATAGCTGAGGTTGAGGCTCCTTGGCTAGCGGTGGCATCAGAGGCAAAGGGACTGGCACCATTTTCAGGAGCATGGCCTTGAAACTCAAACTCCCTTAGTCGTAACTCATGTTCCCTTTGTAATCTCTTCTCCTCCTTTTCTGCTTCCCTCTCTGCAGTCAATCTTCTTTCTTCTGCAGCTAATTTCTTCTCTTCCCTTTCTGCAGCTAATTTCTTCTCTTCCCTTTCTGCAGCCAATCTTTCGTCTTCTCTTTCTGCTTCCAATTTCTTAGCCTCAGCCTCAATCTGCAACCTCTTAGTCTCAGCCTCAGCCTCAAATTGTAACTTCTTAATTTCCCTTTCAGCCTCTAACTTTCTTTCGGCTTCAAACCTTCTTTCTTCGCGTTCAATAAATTTGTCACATTCCGTAGTGACATAGGCAACCATAACTTGCCCATCTAATCCTAACTCTTTTGCAGTCTGAACAGCAGCAGATCGAAATTTGGCCAGGTCCGCCATTGTCTATCAGGTAAATTTATACAATGTCTAACCAACAATTCAATCTCTAAATATATATCTAATGGACAACACAGGCACCGTGAGCTCAACCTTATTTAATTCCACCCAAGGATACCTTTTAATTCTTATATTCCCTGAAGTGAATTACCCCCAATATTTTTAATAGGGAAAGATTCAAAATCCCAAGAGCGAGACCCCAATATATGTGGTGAAGTGGGATGTTATAAATATTTATAGGGGACTTAGTGTACTGACTGAGATCAGCTGTGAAGGTATCTATATCTAATAAGAGTAGTGTATTATAGATAACCTTACTTGCTGCCACATATATATATATCTCAGTCAGAATTATTCTGGAATAGTGTGATGACTACGTTATATGTCTAGGGTATGTGTATGATGAAGTGTAAGTCATAACAACAACAGACAGATAAACAATTTAATTTATTCCACCACACTTGACAACACTGTGACACTCACATACATATAACACTCTAAAGGATATCTTAAAGGAGTCACTGATAACTTTTCAAATAACAATATGTATTCATTGCTGTCATGAATGAATATGTGTCCTGATTCAAATACAAAGGAACCAGGAATCACAATCAATTTTAATTACAAGTTATATGTACAGAATTTATTAATATGAATATTGTAGTGACATATATTATTAAAAGTATCCTATGTGTGTCAGTTGTGTAGTAGTAATATGAGGTAATACTGGTTTTGTTTTGTTCAAGCTCTGTTGGTATTTGTCATCATGACTTCAATAGTTTGTCTTTATGGAACTAGTATTGGAGATGTTCTCAGTTCCTGATATTAAAACAATTTAATTCCCCTCTTAAGTTTATTTTACAATGTCATTTTAAGATGGGGTACATAATGTTGAGCTCAGCTGGCCACATCAGCTTATCTTGCGTGATGGCGGCAGGAAAAGACTCCTCTGCTCGATTTCTCCCCTGGGCTCTGGAGACACCTCACTGATAGCTAAATGGACCAAGGAGTATGCTGTCCGACTCTGGATTCAGCAAAGCTCTGACCAGGTGCTGCTCAATACCATCAAGACCACGGTCCCTGAAAACAAGAAGGATGTACCTTCTACTTCATAACTAATTTATACTCTCTTTTTACACTGAGCACAATACATCACAAACATTGAGTTCAGAGCGTTAGGCCAACTGTCAGCTTCATCTGAAATACTTTATACCAGTATTAACCTCCTTAATGGTTACTACGCCTCTGCACTTCCAGCATTATTTCTGTCTAATCAATAATCTAGGTGTCAGTGTACTGTTTGGCCATTCCATGCAGTTTTACTTTCCTCCGACACCTTCTGTTCAGGCTTGAGCATTATAGGCTTTACATCATGTTTGCTACTGAACTACACATATATACAGGCATAAATTAACAATTCCCATTCAATTTTCATTAAAAGATACTGAATGTTTCAAGCTTACCACAATTCATGGAAATAAACACAGATACGTTGACTAGCAATGAATTCTGGCACAAATACTGGCACAAATTCCCATCTGCTTATGTTCCAGGCTTTTATTTTAGCAAAAATATGAGCTGGCTTCAACGCACTGTTGCTTTATCAAGCTTATTTGAACTAGTGGTCTCGAACTAACGCTCCTAAGTGATTATATCAGCGAGTCTGGCCAATGGAGCCACGTTTCGACAAGTGTTTGAAAAAATTTTACCTTCCTACGTCTCCCCTAACAACCAAAGATAGTATTTATAGTCCGACCAATCGTGTTTAGTCTTATATTTGTTGCGCTCCAATCAATTTGGAGTTTACATGGTAGGCTATTTCTGTACGTAAGGTTTTTTCAAACACGTTATAAAAAAATTTTATGAGCAGAAATGATTTCATGCTGTCAGGCATCCCCACTATTTTATTTTGGTTATAACTTGTTAATTCCTAGACTATTTGCGTAACGTTTTACATATTCTTTGTCAGCAAACCCTAAGGAACCCAAATAAACAAATTTAAAAGAGCTAAGTGGCTGCGTTCAAAATATGCAATTTCTTCGACCTCCTGTTTCGAAGATGTGCTGTCTGGGTACTGTAATGTTTTCAAACGTAAACCCATCTAATGTTATCTTTTCTAATAAGCGTTTTTCGTGATTTTAAAACCTAACTCTGGGAAGGGTAGTGAATTTATCACTGTCCGTCTGAAAAAAAAGTTAGTGCATGTGGCCTTACACGCGTGATAGTAGTAATTGTGTATCGCGCGACGCGTGTTGCATGCGTTCCTGATTTTCAGCCCTCCCTCTCTCTTTCTATTTGAGTCCATCTGTTCGTTCGTTTTGGTAACGCAGTATAATTAATGTTAGGATTAATTTAGGTCATTACGCAGTCTGCCTCTCAATGTTTTTCTTAGAAATGCAATACCCGTTTTAATGTGTTGTGAAAACGCTTGTATTTATGCAGTGGCTTATATTTAACGTGGAAACGTTACAATTTGCAGACGAAGCATAAAACAAGGGGGATTTCGAGTACAGTTATTGTGACAGCACCGTTATTTTACCATTGCTCTTTTCTTTATTATATCTATTTATTAGGCTTTATATTTACCTGATAATTTATATATGTGGATTAGAATATTTCACGACAACTACAATAAGTTAAATTAGTCAAACATAGGGAGATTGTCGTAAGTTTATATTGGTGCAACTACAACAGTAACTGTCGCTGGGGATGGCTTATGAAAGGTAATCAAGAAGGTCTCCAGAAATTGTCTCGTTAAGACAGAAAGAGACCTATTCGAGATAAGGGCAAGAAGAAGAGAAATCGAATGCTCTCCACTAGATAGTTTTTTCTAGTAAATTATGGGGGGTATTCCCCACGACATTAGCTTCTGTCCTTAGATCTTGAGAAAGAAAGAGCCCCCAATCTCATCTAAATGCAGAATTTTACCTATATGTAAATATTTAACACCGACAGCACGAGTGATACATTAACGAACTAGATAATGAACAAAACGGTTGTTGGGTTTATTAATTAAATATCTGCACATATAGGGTTGGTAGAAATATAAAAAGAGAAAACGGTGAAAGACAATTCACACACACACACACACTGATGAGGTATAAATAATTTAGTTAGTTAAATATGAGAATGAAACTATGTGAAGAGTGATGTGATGATGTGATATATTAAGTGTTACCACACTGATGTCCAATCTACACTGTCTGTGTGTCTCTTAATGCTCCTCCCCTGTATGATGATTCACAGGTAGGCGTAGGCTATCCAAATTAGGTGAACGGTATGTTGTATGGGTTATCTCCAAGACGAGGACGTACTGCTGAAAATGTTTGTTGTAATGAGAACTGTGTCTATATATAGTCCTTCAATGTTTGGCAATACCTCGGTAGCGTTGATAAACTGTTGACAGTTGCCTTAGGAAAATGTCTGCTGTCTAATCTCTGAAAGGTTAGACTGGAGATCTTCACGAAATCATCTTGGTATGTAGACTCATCAACTTTAGTATGTGCTCTTGATTCATAAATTATGCTTTGGAGTGAGTAGCACTGCATATGCGACTCAACTTGTGACTTTGGAATCTTGATTCATAAAATGTGCTCTAGAGTGAGTTGAACTTGCATGCTGTATATGCGAATTATCTTGTAAATATGGAATCGTGATTCATAAAATGCGCTCTTGAGTGAGTTGAGCTTGATTTAAACGTGAGAATAAACTTGTGCGTGCTTTAGCTTGATTCAGGGGGTAAACTTTCGAGTGAGATGAACTTGATATTTGTATATGTAATCAACTTGTGAGCACTTGATAAGCAGGTGAATAAAATGCTGCACAATCACCATGTAAAACGTGGGCGAGTAATCTTCCTTGTAACTGAGGAAGTAAAGGATGTCCTAAATTGTGAATTCTGCTATACGGACGTACACTATGCAAGCTTCTTTCCGGTTAGACGCCAAACACATAAGGTGTAGACTCAGACTTTTGGTGGACTGAAGACACACAAAGTGGCTTCGTAAGTGTCACATCTAATATCAATGGTTGACTTTCTTTTATAATACTCCTCACTACTAATCTCTCTGAGTTTAATTCTCTTTTAATTATGTATGACATAAGACGCACATGATAAGTTTTAAATACATTGCGCATGGGAGTGTGTGCACATGAAAGTCTGTAATGATGATCTAACAATCTAGGTGAAGGTGAAGTATGAAATCAATTACCTCCTATCGTCTTAGTGGAAAATCTTTGATTTAATTAATCATTTACGAGAAGGATTAATTGAAAACTATTCTCCGCACATTTAGCTATGATGCTAAGTGCAAAAGTAAATCTAAACTAAAGGCTAAGGAAAATATTAATAGTTTTTAAAAGAACTTCTAACCTCCTTTTCCCTTCGCAAATTGCTTAAGAACACTATAAACTCCACATTTATGAATTAAATATCCACACAGGAATGAACAAGTTTACTGAGGCTAAGCTCTCGGGGAAATCTGTCTACTCATTTCTGTTGAACTTCGCTGTACATTATATTTCTGGTGGTCCAATGTTTCCGAAATCGTCTAACTCCACCCATAAACCAATTGCCTTGAGTCTATCTGGTCACCTAGGCCTTGGCTCTCTCTTGTCCCCTGTTAGTGTGTCACTGGCTAAAAGGGGGTGGGCTTTCGCAACCAACTTTCAATGCCGTGCTGCAAGACAAACAGGTGTTTGATGATTGGCAGCTAATGCAGAAACCTACGCCTCCTCTGTCACACAGCTTTCTGTCTTTTGGTTGCTTCCCGTGTCATTCTCTGCGCACAATCTGTTAATCTCTCTATCCAGTTTTTTGCGCGTCACGAATCCTTTTTTGTGCATCGGCCACGACGGGTGTCATTGTTTCTAATGTGGTACGACACGGGGTTTGTTTAAACAGGGGATTAGCAATGAAAAGAGTTCTCTCCATTTCCAAACCGGGCGGGTCCCAAAGTTAAACAATACTCAATGTGGCATGTCTCGTGATGTTTACACGGGGAATTAGGTATCAAAGAATTTTTCCTATGCCCATGTGTGTTTCCAAAGAAAACTAAAGGTGGCGCGACGAAATCAAAGGCGTGTAAATGTACACTTTAGATACGTGATCAAGAAAGATTACTTTAACCACGATGAAAGAGCAAAATGTGGGAGAAAATAAAATTAGAATGATGTTTGAAAAGATAGAGCGATAAAGATAGACCTACTATACGACAGAGATTCGCAATAGAACTGGTAGAGTTCTTTTTGCACACATATCACTGGTAGAACTGTAGTCACATCTAACTTTGATTCTTGGCAGAACTGCTAAAAACCACGTCATAACTTATGTTGGATATATATATATATATATATATATATATATATATATCACTGTTATAACTGACGTCACAACTAACTTTGATTCTTGGCTGAAGTGCTACAATCCACGTCATAACTAATCTAGGATATACACATATAACACTTATAACTGACGTCACAACTAACTTCGATTCTTGGTTGAACTGCCACAATCCACGGCATAAATAATGTAGTATATAGACTTACCACTGATATAACTGACGTTACAACTAACTTTGATTCTTGTCAGAACTGCTACATACCACGTCGTAACTAATGTAGGAAATAGTCATATCACTGTTATAACTGACGTCACAACTAACTTCAATTCATGGTAGAACTGCTACAATCCATGTTATAACTAATGTAGGACATAGACTCATCACTGTTATAACTAATGTAGGACATAGACACATCACTGCAATCATTGCCCTTGTAGTTCCAGTGAGTTCCTGAAGAGACAAAGAAAGAGTAGACCTACTGCACCCTCAGGCATATCGTTCACGGCGACTAATTTGAAATTGTTCATGGGGCTGGCAACCTTGTCCTGTAAAACTAATTGCCAAACAAACTAACGCTACAAAAGCATGTGAATGCTTGGCTCAGGCTTCCTACAAAGGGATCAACTGCAGCGGTGGTGCCAAACTCCGTGGGGAGTGCTAAAGAAAATTAAATGAATGACTACAACAATTCATGCCATATCTAAGATATGATTATAGTGTAACAAAACAACATCGAGCGTCACATTTTCCTATGCCATCCTGTAATTCATTCTGTGCTCTTCCCTTTCTCTTTTACCATTCGTTTGAACACATATTGACACCTGGATCTGTGGATTGAAATGCTGTTTACGAATTAGTCGTAACACATTTCCGAACAGACAAAGCATGGGAGCGCCCGATTAAAAAGTAAACAACCTTGAGATGGCTACAGTCGGTTGTCTTATCACTGATAATATCTTATGTCAGGCCAGGTTGATGCTTGGTAGCGTTTGCTGGACAAGGTAAATAACAATCATTTCCGGGCAGACTTGTTGTAGGCAATGATTACGATAAGGTTTCCATCTTGGAAGAGATTATATGTGATGGATCTATGAAGTGGTGAGTGTAAACATAATCGATAATAAACGGAAGAGAGAATACCTTATATGGGAAGTAACTTGTAAACATCGCATTTGGTGTGTCACGCAGGAATTTTCCATAAGATGGTAGTGGGATATGGGATATACCCCTACCAATATACGCATTCAACACTATTGGTTTGGCACTTGAGATGTTAAAATATAACATTTCTGATTACAGCCCTGTTATATAGCAGCAATGTAGATGCGTGGGCCGAATGTTGTCTTATAATCTAGAGCCTTTTTAGTTTACGGCACTGATAAATTCAATTCGTCAAGAAGACAGTTAGACAAGCCAGAATAAGGAATAGGATCAGGATTCCACTTTAAGGGACCGGACGTGTTTGAGCATCTGGTGAACTTACTCTAACAAAACTCTCCCTTTATTAATATGAAAAGCCCGGAATCATATGAATCTGAACACTAAGTCATAGCGGGATTCTATTTGCAAAGTAATACCCGAGACCAGTGTAAGAGGCATCTTAATCAAGTTGCCGAAACTATTTCTCTGAGCCAGAAGTCAGTCTGATATTGCCCAAGATATTTAGGGTGAGTTGTACATTTTAAAATTCTATATTTTGCATTACTAACATGTGAAAATTGCTAGCGGTTGTCCAAAGTTATTACGAGGCTGGCAACCTCAGGAAATAGAATGATGGTTTCATGAACCACCACTGCAAGAGCTGATAACTGCTTCAATACTGGTATCTCATAGAGAACCAAAAATAGTGGTAGTCCCAATTTCCTTATGGAGCAGGGTGTGAATGGTTACAGAAATGATGTACACACTTATTAAATTAACATTTTCAGTTAGTGCAAATGTATAAGTAAACATGTTTTATATAAATGCAATGAGTGTTTTCTGCGCAATGGGATTAACATTAATGCTCAGAGAGGGTAAAGTTCTGAGGCAGATGGGATGGTGGCACGAAAAGGGAGAACACTTGATTTTCATGTCATGAAACCCAATACTCAGGAGAGTATTTGTGTCTCTCTTATTTAATGGTACTAGTCGGTGGTACCAGTTGGTAGTACTAGCGTGTGGAACAAGTGTGTGGTATTAGTGGTCTTCAGTCAAAGCTAAGCACCAACATCAGATGGGTCTTAAAAGACTCTGCACCATCTTCGTAATTACCCCTCGATACTACGTAGGACGTGTTGCGGCCACCAGACTTGATCACTGACGAGAAGAACCAGTCCCTAGCCTGCAAAAACCAAGCATCGGCTGGAGCAGAAACCAAACGACATTTTACTGGCAGCTAAGTACATATTCAGAGATGCCAAGTGAACTCTTTTCTTTAAGAAAATTTGCAAACAAAACCCTATCCAGATCATCACCAGTGATGAAATTTAAAAAAAAAAAAGATTCTTGATTCAACCCACGATTATTTATTTTACATTGTTAACTATAATTGCTTATTAAATTTGTTATCTGTATGTATATATTGTCGTGAAACGAAGTGTAACCCACTACTTTGTTAATCACTATGTCGAGATACAGATTTGCTTCAACCAATCAACTTGCACCGTTCACCAATCTCTGAGACAGAATAAATTATACTGTTCACGCAGTTCACGCAAGATGGCGGCTAAAAACTGAATAAAATTAGGCTGTATGAGCAAAAGACGAAACCAGAGGAAACCAATCAACTTGCTCCGCCAGGAACCAACCGAAAGCTTTCCTTACGTATTTACCTGCCTATATATTCGGGCGGAATTTTATGCTAAACACGCAACATAAAAAACGAAGCTAGACTGACCGACTGAAGAGGAAGAACCTGTCACTTTGATTTAGTGCTTACCTGAGGGCATCGACCTGCAACCTACTTCACTAAGTCGCATCAAAACCTGGCCAGTTTAAAATCTTAGGAGGGTAAATATATTTGCGATAACCTTTAGAAAAATAGGCCTTCAGCAGGTATATAATGTTGGTATTTGTTGTGTGTCATTATACTACCTACACCTGTATATATTTAATATATTTTGGGTTCACTATGAATGTATATGATTGATATAGACAAAGACTAATAGGGCTCATACCTCAATCTATTGTCTCCTATAACTCAATCTATTGTCTCACACGACTTCAATCTATTATCTCAGACCAACTGCAAATATAACCAAAACAGTCCTTGTTAGGACTCAATCTATTGTCTTCTATAACTTCAGTCTATTGTCTCAGATAAAACCAACTGCAAATATAACCATAACAGTCCTTATTAGGACTCAATCTATTGTCAGTCTATAACTTCAATCTATTGTCTCAGATAAGACCAACTGCAATATAACCAAAACAGTCCTTGTCAGGACTCAATCTATTGTCGCATCTAACTCCAATCTATTGTCTCCTATAACTCCCACCTGAGATATCACCAAACAGTCCTCGTCTCATATACTCCTATCATAAGAACATAACAATATTATTAGGATATATGTTACCAGCTAGTATAGCACTTGTCAGAGAGGGCGTGGTATATTATAGGGGGAAGGACATTGTTGTATCACACCTAGGTGTACATATTATTGGATTTATTCATGTATTGATTTATATTATGGGATGTATTCATGTATTAAATGTATTCATGTATTGAATCTATATTATTGAATGTATCCATGTATTAGTTTATCAGAAAGAATGTTTTGCAAGTAGACACCTGTCTTGTCTCGCTATTGCTAAATCATACTGAGCCATGTTGTCATTCATCCCACATGCAGACACTGAGACACGCTCATATCATATACAATAGAAATAGGTGGGCTTGAGGACAGAAATTAGCCCCTATTTTTGCTTTGTTACAGGTTTATTTGTGTCCTAAAAACCTGAGGTCGTATGTTCGAGTCAATCCCGCTGCCTGGAACTTCGCAGGAGCATAGAGATTGTACAGAAGCTACATCTTTAGTCCCCCTCAGTCTTGGGTGGGCTAAAGTAACGAGCCTCAGCAGGAGTTGTGTGAACAAAACTACGGAGAACAGAACTGTTTTAAGAGATGAGTACACATTAGTACCATTTCTGTCAGCATTGTGAGCATAGAAACTGTCAGTGATGAGAAAGTGAAATTAGCATAGCAAGAGACAAAAATTAACAGCATAGCTGATAAGTGTTATATCCTTAATTAACAGCACAGCTGATATAAATTTTTTGTTCCTATAATTGGAAAACTTGTTGTAAAATATTTATATATATAAAATAAATATTTGTAAATCATATGTAAACTTACAATTCCATTACATTCCATTTTTCAACATTCACCCTTCAGCACAAGAGTAGATAGTGTATATACTAAATAAATAATAAGGAAATTGTATTTGAACGACTTGTCAATTTTATCATTGTTAAGCAAAATCTGTTTCCTTGTTTTTTTTAATATCACAGTTAGTTACACAGCGGAGGTGGCGCTTTATGTCGGTCTCCTCTCTACTATTGTTTCGAGATCAGAACATTCACAGCCGTAACTAATTTGTGATACCAGTAGTCCTCTCAGACACTGGGACTTCACCATTTTCTGCAGAAATTCTATTTCTGTAATTGTCAGTACTATACTGATCCTGCAGCCAAATAAAACCTCTCGCCACACTGGGGGCTCGTTCCTGGGATATTTCTGTATATCTTGAGCCATACTTAGTCTATTCATCTATCTGCACTCTATCTTGTGCCACCCATAGATAACATAAGAAAATAAATTTTTAATTTTTGGAAAAAATTCTATAATAGGATTTTTTAAAAATATTTTCTTAGGAGGAGTACCATTTAGTACTCAGTAAATAGTTGATGCTCACAAAGTTGCACGGAAATTTTTTGTTCATTTAAATTAATTAAGTTTAATTACAATAATTTGGTTATAGTAAATATACATACCCTATCTAAGTAACGCCATGGCTGATCTAGTGAAGTTCAGGACTGCGATCATGCAGATGGGTAAGGAATTAAATATGACAGGTGATGCTCTCACTCAGTATGTCACAACAGAAGTGGACAAACACATGGATAGGGAAGAAAGAAAGTTGCAATTAGAGACTGAAGCAAGGAAATTAGAGGCTGATAGAGAAGCAAAGAAATTAGAGGCTGAAGAAAGGCGGTTGCAAGTGGAAGCTGAGAGAGAAGACAAAAGACTGGAAGCTGAGAGAGAAGACAAAAGACTGGAAGCTGAAAGAGAAACTAAAAGGTTAGAAGCTGAGGAAAGGAAATTACAAGCAGAGAGAGACCATCAGTTGAGATTAAAAGAGCTTGAAATTCAGGCAAATACTGGCAATAATGGTGGTAGCTCACCTCACTCTGAGAGTAGCTCCAGCCAGAGCACCTCAAGTGGGGCCATGAATTTTCATCTGGACCCATTTGTTGAGAAAGAAGACGCCATTGAGTCGTACCTGGATAGATACGAAAGACTAGCCACTACCTATGGCTTAGTGAAAGAAAAATGGAGTCTTAAACTATCTCAGGGATTGAGAGGTGTGGCCTACGATGTATATTTGAAGCTCTCAAGAGATGACCAGGAAGATTATGAAATCCTGAAGCAGGCACTGCTTGTGAGATATGAAAAGAACTCAGAATCATATAGAAAGAAATTCCGAACAGCTAAACTTCTTCCAGGAGAAAACTATCACCAATTCTCTGCTAGATTGGAAACCTATTTGGAAAAATGGAGTAGTTTAGGAAAGTGTCAGGATCTGAAAGAAATGATAATGATGGAGCAAGTGAAAGAGTCCATGCCTCAAGAAATGAGGAAGTTTATCATGGAACAAGGAGCAGAGAGATTGGAAGATATTGTAACTGTTGCTGAGAGATATCAAGCAGCTCAGGCAGAATTATTAGGAAATAAGAAGAAGCAGGGTGAAAACTTCAAATCATCACAAAACTATACCAAATATGAACAAAAGGACCATACCACAAGGAACAAACAAAGATTTGACCAAAAGGACAAAAACCCTCTAAGATCGGATAAGACACCTTACCGGAAGGAAGGAAAGTGGTGTAAAACTTGTCTAATGAGTAACCACAATACTGCGGACTGCAGAAGGAAGAATCCTCCTCATCATGCTGCATGTCTTACAACAGGGAATCAGGGAAGGAAGGAAATGGCAGTAAGTCAGAAAGACTTCCATCATCCCCCTGTCTGTGAGGAAGTGACCGTGAATGGCACTCAAGTACTGTGTTTATATGACACAGGATTGGACTTTGATTCAGTTGTGTGCTCTTCTCTAGTGAGTCCTGACCAGATAACCACAGAAACAGTGGAAATCAGAGGACCGATCAAGGGAGCAAGAACCATGACACTACCCATAGCTCGAATCAACATAAGATCTCGCTATGTGGAAGGAGAAATCAAAGCAGCAGTGATGGACGACCCTATTTACCCTTTGATTTTGGGGTGTAGGTATGTTTTCCTTGGAGAACCTATAAAACCTGTAGTTATGGCAACAGTCCAGACCAGGGAAAGCTCCAGGAAAATGGAGGAGAATCCTATCAATACTCATCCAGAAGAGATGAAAAAGGCTCAAGCAGCAGACAGCACATTGAAGCCTTGTTTTGGCAAATTGCCTAAAGCACATAACCCTCCAGAGAAAGGAGACTTGTATATGAAGAATGGCCTACTATACAGAAAAGCTGGAACAGGACCTAAAGGGCATGGACAGCTTGTAGTGCCAAAATCTTACAGGGAGAAGGTTATGACGCTAGGACATGCTATACCCTTCAGTGGACATATGGGAATAGGGGCCACTGGACAAAGGATAGCCTGTCACTACTTCTGGCCAGGAATTACAGAGGACATAAAAAGATATGTAAGATCCTGTCCAGAATGCCAAAGAGTAGCTCCTAAGCATAGGACTGCACCAGCAACACTGGGAGAAATGCCTATTATGGGAACCCCTTTTGAACGTGTTGCAGTAGATATTGTTGGACCCCTCACTAGGACCAAGAAGAGAAATGCTTACATCTTAACCTTGGTTGATACTTGCTCTATGTGGGGAGAAGCAGTGGCCATGTCAGCTATAGATTCAAAGCACGTGGCAGAGGCCCTGTTGACAATATTTACCCGATTAGGTTTCCCGCATCAGATATTGACTGACAATGGGTCTCAGTTTAAGGGAAAGCTAACACAAGAAGTATTCAGGATATTTCAAGCCAGGCACTATCATTGTAGTCCCTACCATGCCCAAGGGAACGGTCAAGTAGAGCGGTTCAATGGTACGCTAATTTCAATCCTTAGAAAGCTGGCGAGTGAAAAACCTGATACTTGGGATACATACTTACCCGCTGCACTATTTGCATATAGGGAAGTACCCCACAATTCAACTGGATTGGCTCCAGCTACATTGTTGTTTGGAAGACCAATAAAAGGTCCACTGGAAGCATTGCTGCGGACATGGACTGATGAAAAGGCAGAGGAAACAGTGACTTCCTCATACCAGTACGTCAACGAGTTGACATCTCGATTGAAAGCAGGTTGGAAACTGGCCAATGATAACTTAAGACAGGCCAGGAGGAAGCATGCTGCGTACTACAACAAAAAAGCAAAGGATAGGGAACTGGAGGTGGGTGAAAAGGTGTTATTACTGTTGCCAAGCAGCAATAATAAATTGCAGATTGGATGGCAGGGACCCTATGTCATACTGGAGAAACTTTCCAGGACCAATTATAAGATTGACAAGAAAGGAAAGGAGAAGGTATATCATGTCAATCTTCTTAAAAAATACTATGACAAGGAATCATCAGAAGTTGCACATATCATGACCCTAGCCATTGCAACAGAAATGCACGGTGAACCACTTCACTCTATGGAGTATCCACTCACAACTACAGAGGATTATGTTCAAGTAAATATTAGTGAACATTTAACTCCAGAGCAGAAGAAGAGGGTTCAGAAAGTGTTGGAAACCCATGCTGATGTGCTCACAGATAAGCCAGGTCGTACGAATCTGTTAGAGTACGACATGAAGGTTACCGACCCTACCCCAGTATGCATGAGAACATACCCTATACCCTATGCGAAAGCCCAAGCACTAAGGGAGGAAGTTGATTATCTGTTGAAGGAGAAAATTATCTCGAAGTCAGACTCTCCCTATAGCTCAAGTGTGGTGCTATTGAGAAAACCGAGTGGTGAACACAGGTTATGTATTGACTACCGGAAGCTTAATGCGATCACAGAATCTCAGGTGGACCCATTACCTGACACCAACCAGCTGTTCTCTACACTGAGTAAGGCTAGGTATTTATCGAAGGTAGATCTAAGCAAGGGATACTACCAAATACCAGTGAAACCAGAAGTTAGGAAAATGCTGGCATTCAGTACATCAGACGGACACTACGAGTTTAATGTACTACCCTTTGGGCTGAAAAATGCTCCAAGTATCTTTTCAAGAATGATGAGGAAATTATTGGAACCTCTACAAAATCCCCATATCACTAACTTTATGGATGACATTCTTGTTGCTACAAACACATTTGAAGAGCATATAGTAGCGCTCTCCATGTTGTTTGACAGACTGAGAGAAACTGGATTGACTGCACGTCCAACCAAGTGCTATATCGGTTGTAAGGAGTTGGAATTCTTAGGTCACACTATTTCTACAGGTCATATGTCTCCTGACCCAAAGAATATAGAGAAGCTAAAGAAGGCACCCAGACCTCAAACGAAGAAAGATGTGAGATCATTCGTGTCTTTATGTGGGTTCTATCAGAAGTACATACCCCACTTTAACTCTCTGTGTGCACCATTAACTAACTTAACGAAGAAAGGACAGCCTGACAAAATCCAATGGAATGCTGATTGTGAAAAAGCTTACACAGAGCTAAAAGCAAAACTCACCAGCAAACCCATCCTTACACTACCCGATATCACACAGGAATTTGTATTAAGGACGGACGCTAGCAGTATAGGTATTGGTGCAACTCTCTTGCAGAAATCAAAAGCCCAGCCGGAGGAACTTTTACCAGTCGCCTACGCCAGTAGGAAGCTGAATGCAGCTGAGTTGAACTACTCGACCATAGAGAAGGAATGTTTAGCTCTAATTTGGTCCATCAACAAATTTTCACCTTATCTGTATGGGACACACTTCATTGTCCAAAGCGATCACCAACCTTTAACATTCTTGGCTGCATCTAAAAAGCTAAATTCGAGATTGTTAAGGTGGAGTCTGCTTCTGGCGCCTTATTCCTTTACCGTGAATTACATTCCGGGAAGAGACAATGTAGGAGCTGATTTTTTAAGTCGACACCCTAGTACTCTGGAAGGACAGACGCAAAAGGATTAACCACAGCAGGGGTTTACACGTCAGCTATGACAAGTCACAGCTAGGAAAGGAGGGGGCTATGTCGTGAAACGAAGTGTAACCCACTACTTTGTTAATCACTATGTCGAGATACAGATTTGCTTCAACCAATCAACTTGCACCGTTCACCAGTCTCTGAGACAGAATAAATTATACTGTTCACGCAGTTCACGCAAGATGGCGGCTAAAAACTGAATAAAATTAGGCTGTATGAGCAAAAGACGAAACCAGAGGAAACCAATCAACTTACTCCGCCAGGAACCAACCGAAAGCTTTCCTTACGTATTTACCTGCCTATATATTCGGGCGGAATTTTATGCTAAACACGCAACACCAAAAACGAAGCCAGACTGACAGACTGAAGAGGAAGAACCTGTCACTTTGATTTAGTGCTTACCTGAGGGCATCGACCTGCAACCTACTTCACTAAGTCGCATCAAAACCTGGCCAGTTTAAAATCTTAGGAGGGTAAAAATATTTGCGATAACCTTTAGAAAAATAGACCTTCAGCAGGTATATAATGTTGGTATTTGTTGTGTGTCATTATACTACCTACACCTGTATATATTTAATATATTTTGGGTTCACTATGAATGTATATGATTGATATAGACAAAGACTAATAGGGCTCATACCTCAATCTATTGTCTCCTATAACTCAATCTATTGTCTCACACGACTTCAATCTATTATCTCAGACCAACTGCAAATATAACCAAAACAGTCCTTGTTAGGACTCAACCTATTGTCTTCTATAACTTCAGTCTATTGTCTCAGATAAAACCAACTGCAAATATAACCATAACAGTCCTTATTAGGACTCAAGCTATTGTCAGTCTATAACTTCAATCTATTGTCTCAGATAAGACCAACTGCAATATAACCAAAACAGTCCTTGTCAGGACTCAATCTATTGTCGCATCTAACTCCAATCTATTGTCTCCTATAACTCCCACCTGAGATATCACCAAACAGTCCTCGTCTCATATACTCCTATCATAAAAACATAACAATATTATTAGGATATATGTTACCAGCTAGTATAGCACTTGTCAGAGAGGGCGTGGTATATTATAGGGGGAAGGACATTGTTGTATCACACCTAGGTGTACATATTATTGGATTTATTCATGTAGTGATTTATATTATGGGATGTATTCATGTATTAAATGTATTCATGAATTGAATCTATATTATTGAATGTATCCATGTATTAGTTTATCAGAAAGAATGTTTTGCAAGTAGACACCTGTCTTGTCTCGCTATTGCTAAATCATACTGAGCCATGTTGTCATTCATCCCACATGCAGACACTGAGACACGCTCATATCATATACAATAGAAATAGGTGGGCTTGAGGACAGAAATTAGCCCCTATTTTTGCTTTGTTACAGGTTTATTTGTGTCCTAAAAACCTGAGGTCGTATGTTCGAGTCAATCCCGCTGCCTGGAACTTCGCAGGAGCATAGAGATTGTACAGAAGCTACATCTTTAGTCCCCCTCAGTCTTGGGTGGGCTAAAGTAACGAGCCTCAGCAGGAGTTGTGTGAACAAAACTACGGAGAACAGAACTGTTTTAAGAGATGAGTACACATTCGTACCATTTCTGTCAGCATTGTGAGCATAGAAACTGTCAGTGATGAGAAAGTGAAATTAGCATAGCAAGAGACAAAAATTAACAGCATAGCTGATAAGTGTTATATCCTTAATTAACAGCACAGCTGATATAAATTTTTTGTTCCTATAATTGGAAACTTGTTGTAAAATATTTATATATATAAAATAAATATTTGTAAATCACATGTAAACTTACAATTCCATTACATTCCATTTTTCAACATTCACCCTTCAGCACAAGAGTAGATAGTGTATATACTAAATAAATAATAAGGAAATTGTATTTGAACGACTTGTCAATTTTATCATTGTTAAGCAAAATCTGTTTCCTTGTTTTTTTTAATATCACAGTTAGTTACACAGCGGAGGTGGCGCTTTATGTCGGTCTCCTCTCTACTATTGTTTCGAGATCAGAACATTCACAGCCGTAACTAATTTGTGATACCAGTAGTCCTCTCAGACACTGGGACTTCACCATTTTCTGCAGAAATTCTATTTCTGTAATTGTCAGTACTATACTGATCCTGCAGCCAAATAAAACCTCTCGCCACTTATATATATATATATATATATATATATATATATATATATATATATATATATATATATATATATATATATATATATATATATATATATATATATATATATATATATATATATATATATATATATATATATATATATATATATACAAATTTATAGTTGACTCAATCATTTTGAGTGAACTGCGCCCGTATGTCTCAATCATTTTAAATACCTATAAACCGAGCTATTAAAGTAATATTTTTACTGTTAAATCTGCTGGGGGCACATCAAAACGAGCAAAATTCTTATTCCTCATAGAAGGTCTGAAAGACAGAAAGTTTGCACGGCCTGGATCCTATCAGCCGTAGTACTTGATTTCTTAAATTCCTATGAGGCTCCCTAGAATTGAAGCACCAGTCTTCAATTCGCATTTCTGCCATTAGTAATCTTGAACTAAAGGTAGATAGATACCTTTGAAGACCCTCAGTAGTTATTCTGAAGTTTGGCCACTGTTGGACCATCAATGCAGAGCAAGGGGAAAAAATCCAGTGACATATAGACTACAACAATGCATACCATAATTACGATAAGATTATAGACTACAACAATTCATGCGATACCTAGGCTAGTATGTAAACATAACACGACAACGATTCATTATCATAACTAGGCTAGGATGCAGACATATCACTACAACAATTCATGTCATAACTAGGCTAGAATATAGACAAATCGCTTTAAGATACATCACAACAAGACTATTGTCACGGGACGCGAGTAAGTCTGCAATTAAATTCCTAAAACCTAATGGTAATATTTTGTCGGTAAATTTCTCACTGAATGAGTGTGTATTTCGACATTCTATACTGATTGTCGGCACAGACATCGTTTTCATCAGTCGTGGAAAATTGACCAATTTTACAAGGAATGTTGACATAACAATAGCCATCGCTCGGCGTGAGTCTTGTAAACGTAATAACATTCACCTGTAGAAAGTCATAAATGTCGCCCAACAGGGAGACATTACATAAACAGTCCATCGCCGGACGTCGCGGGTGTGTTTACACAAAGCCAGTAATACCCAATTATTATTTTGGCTAGTAATAGAACATAATGTGCAGTCGGCGACAGAAGGCCAAGTAATTTTACAATGAGTATTGTGGTCAGTCGTTCAGACAAAGTAATATTGGATTAAAGGAGACTGAAAGTCTGAGCCAGGGACAACATGAAAGCAGTATGAATACGAAATTATAACGAGAAGAACAACACTGTACGTGCCCCAAAAGACGAACGCAGACAAGTTGTCTCGGATAAGCAAAATATGAGAGCGACCATAGCAAAATAATACAGGAAATTTTACACAGTTTGAGGACGGAATGTCTGACTTTAGGAAAACAAACGAAATTTCACATGACACAGGAAGCGAACCCGAAAAATCGCCCTAGGCGATCCAGACGATATATAACCCAACTATATTCATTGCTTGGCATTGGTAAGAGAAACCATTCCGCCAACCAAGACTTGGGGTTCTAGATTTCACGAGAAAGAATCAAGACATTGTGTCAGTGAAATTCGTATAGGGACACCAAGGTTAGTGTAATATATTTTGTACTTTATCATTATTATGTCTTAACTTCATTCAGATAATATATACATATTTTCCATAAATATAACACTGTAAATACCAGTCACGTTTATTATAATATTATATTTCACACTAATAAGTACAGGTTGCAATAAACGCCATGCAAAGAATTATTATATTTGTAAGATTGCACAGTTTCCAGTAACTATAACGAAGTAAATACAAGACACTTTTATGTGGCCTTTTACATTACCGGTTAACCGTGCAGTAAACACCGCACAGCCCTTTCTTATAGTGATAAGATTTCACATACAAGACACTACAGGCGTAGCATAGTTTACGGGATACTTACAAAGGGTTCATTATTTTATCCATCACAGTGGTAGAGACAGGGACCATTTGAGATACTCATCCTTAGTCTACTACGTGGTTGGCGTTAATCACAGGACAAGCTTTAGAGTAGGGCCGACCGAGATACTGCGACGACACGCATCTCACACGTAATTAACGGCAACAACCTACCAATACTCCACGGGGGTCAGAAAGGAATTTACCAGGCGGTGAAGGGTCTTTCTATCATCGACTACCCACCCAAAAAGAAAGCAGAAAATACCCAGAAGGATTGCTGCATTTCTAAATAGCTGTCCACGTGAAATTTAATGATCTGAAGTGGCAGTCGCCAACGGATGATTTTTACAACAAGTGCCTTTGAGAAATTTAATGATCTGAAGTGGCAGTCGCCAACGGATGATTTTTTACAACAAGTGCCTTTGAGAAACTATGATCAAAAGCTGCAAGAGCAGACGGGAGATTTTGTAACCCCAGTGCCTACCAAATTTATCGAGATCCTAAATTACATGCAGTAATGGACAGATTCTCCCTGTACAATTGATGCACCAACAAATACGAATATACAACATATTTCCATCATCGTCACCACATAAGCAAAATACCAAGACAACAAAAGGACATCTGCATAACAGACGAAGTCTCACCCGCCTAACATTGTGTTCAACCTCACCCATGAATAAGACACCTCGGACGCTCGGGACAATGTCAACACAGGCATTGTGAAAGACAAAAATACAAGCCGTGGACACCTGGCGAAATCGAGTGAACCGTCCAATGTTATTGTAGGCAGACAAAGACTTGTCCATTGTGTTCAAACAACCAGAGTTTATTGACAGTTAGCAAGAGACCAAGAAACACAAGATATCCTTTTTGTTAGTATTTAGGAGTTACTTAAATTCATCATCATCACATAGGGTAGACTTTAGATTCATTTGTGTATTTTGCATTAACTAATATCTTTCTTCACAGGGATAGTTAATGTTATTTCTAGTTGCATTTGTATCAGTGTAATTGAATGTTGTTATATTTCAAAACATTAATAAATGTTGTAGTTGTGTTTACCAACACACGTTATCACATATATAGAGAAGGAACGAAAGTGTGCGAAAGAGACATACTGTTCTTCTTCTCTTTCTCTTCTGTTCACTCAGTGTAATAGGGGAGTGGGGGCTCGTTAGTATATAGAGGGGGAGATAGAGTGGTAGGAGGTATATGTCACGAGATCCAGAATCACTGGGGCTATATGCTGGGAATTCATCCCAAAGTCTTATATTCACCTTCTCCACTCCTGCTGCTCATCTTCAACCGGGTGCCAGGCGAATCTGAGCCATTGACAAAGCCGGCACCTCACAGATAACTCTCTTTGGTTACCCTCACAGGGGTAACTTTGTGACATAATTGGGGGCTCGTCCGGGATATACCTTGGGACTTGCCCTAGACTAAAACATTAAATAATTCTTTTTTGCAAATTTTGTATAAACCTAGTCACTGTCTTCTATACTGTTCCTTATTCTACTTAGGTAGAGGGAAAGAACACAGAATAGAGTATTAGATAACTAGATATTCATATTAGATATTAAGATTAGATATTCATAGTATATTAAGAAAGACATTGACACATGTTAGAAGATTACACCGTATTAATTTATATGCACTTTATTACTGCATCTGGTTACCAATATTGATTTGTTGTCATCATTATAAATTTACCTGGATTTTTGGTAGTACCACGTGGGACTCGATCAAAAGGCATTGTTGAAGTCGGACGCTTTGAACGAGCGACCCGACATTGTGTATTCCTTTTGTTCACAAGTGGACAATAGCGACTAAGCCACTGAGACGAAACATTTTAGTATTGTTTTCTTGGTAGGCAGGCAGTGGATGGTCAGAAATATTTGACTGGTATTCTTAGCAAGCCTTAGAATTGTATTGCCAAGGTTTTCTTTACTATTGTCATTTACCTGTACGGCTGTAAAGGTTATAGCGAAGCATACGGGACATTTGTTTTGGTTCTCCCTTTGGCCAAGGGCACAAATTTTTTCTTCGCCCTATATTTTTTTTCTCTCACATAATTTTGAGTAGCGATAGGCAGATTGAATTCTAGCTTGATCATGGCAGATTTGAGGCAAATTCGCGCTGCGATTATCCAGGAAGCAACTAGTTTAAAACTAGAAAAAGGAGAACTTATGGAATATGTGGAAAAAATGTTAACGGCGCACAAAGAAGAGAGAAAAGACAAACTTGCAGAGCAAGAGAGAAAAGATAAACTAGCAGCAGAAGTAGAGCAAAGAAGATTGACATTAGCAGCGGAGAAGGAGGAGAGAGAAGCCAAGAAATTAGAAGCTGAGAGAGAGAGAGAGGCCGAGTATAGGAGATTCAAGGCAGAGTTAGAGAGAAATAAGGCAGAGAGAGAGCACGAACTTCGGATGAAGAGGTTGCTTAAAGCATTTGAACTATCCACAAGAGTTGAACCAGAAATATGTATTTCGGCCCATGAAGTGGCAGACGAGCTATCATATCGCCTAGAGGACACACCATCTTCGCCTTGCATTACGACATATGCAAAGAAATCTGCAGGAGAAACTGATTACGAGAAGGGCGCAGTTGACCGGTATCAGGGGAAGAAAGACAACTTGCTTTGCAATCCACATAGACAGGAAACTCAACACAACTCCTTTTCTCAGAACCAGAGGCAAGGGGAAAAATGGTGCCGGTATTGTCGCATGAAAAATCACTACACCAGTGAGTGCCGAAACCGCCCTCCTCTCCATCGCTTGGCGTATATAGAAACCCGAACAATGAAGGACAAAGAGTCCCGGAGAAAAGAGGGGGAAAAATCACACCCGGCGGTAGTTAATTCAATGGATTCCAGACACCGCTGCAGAGATAACGGAAAGTTATTAAAAGGCACAGAAGAACCCACTCTAATTGCGAGCGGTACCTTCGATGGATCTTGCAAGGGGACTTCGAATAAAACAATTTCACCTGGCATCACAGGGAAGAAGAAAACAGGCACTTGTCTCCTGACATCAGGAGAACAATTATTACCTTACTCCACCGGCCCTTCTACGTGGAAAGAAGCGACCGGACAGGAACGGGCATTCGCTATTATCCACGGAAATAGACAGTTGCACACATCGCCTAAGTCTGCCTTTACCCAAGACGAGGAAAAGTCAGATCCTACCACTTTTAAAACTTACGGAGAGAAATGTGTGCCTTTAGAAGGTATAACAACACATACGATTATCGGGACAGGGTGGACGACGGACACGGAGGCACCCCCCGACTCTCTTCAAAAGGAGGTAGAAGAGGATTATGAGGAGAAAAGTGTGGTAGAGCCGGCGGGGATACAGCAGCTCAACACCCATGGGACTCCGATTCTATATGTAGGCGAGACAAAAACTAAGCGGATAGAGAGAAGGAAAGACACCAGGCGACACAAGAGGAAACAGCTTGGTGTACGCGCTTTATGCAAGGCACAGCGCAGATGCGCGAAATTTACAACACACTGTACCCGATATAAATGGACAGATGGGTTGCACCGTATCTTGAATTATGACCATTCCACGGGCAAGATACACAAGATACGTAATAAGGACAAACAAGGGCCAACTTTGATCCGTCGTCGGATTCAAAGATTGGTTAGCAGAAGAAAGAAGTGGGGAAACATTTTTTATTTCGACAGAGCGAAGAAAGACACACTGAGAGTTAGTGTCAATAAGAATGGACCACTCAAAAGAAAGAAGAGGTTTAAACCTGGCAACGAATATTACAAGGACCCTAATGCAAAGGGGCGGAAAAGGAAAAGTGATATTGTAGGGACGGCGACTAGCGCCCGGATTCCCTCGGAACACAACGTTGTCAATAGAGAAAGAGCGGAAGAGGTATTCGATTCCAGGCTGGAATTCGATTCGAAAATCAGTTCAAGACTGGTTAGATCAGAACAATTGACTGATGGAACTGTGGAAATTCAGGTCACAGGTAACGGCGATCCTCCAATGATGGCGGCTATCGCCCGGACTCCCATTGAAGGCAGATATGTCAAGGGAGAACTACGAACGGCAGTTTTAAATGATCATACATACGAAGTCATTTTAGGCTACAAATATGTGAGTTTAGGAGACACTCGTCAATCAAGAGTCACAGCTGCAGTGCAGACAAGTGACCAAGCGAAGGAGAAGAGACAAGGAGACGAGGTTCACTTCCATCCGCAAGAGCTGAGACAAGCTCAAATGAACGATAAATCGGTAGAACCGTGTTTTAAGAAGAGACTGAAGGGAGACAATCCACCAGAACCAGGAGACTGCTTTAAACAGCAAGGACAACTCCTTAGGAAAGTAGAAAAGCGCGGATATGAGTATAAGCAACTGGTAGTACCAGCACGATATAGATTTTATATCTTAGGTATGGGACATGCTAGTGAATCTAGTGGTCAGGTCAGACAATACATCACTACGCAAAGAATCACCCACCATTATTATTGGCAGGGAATCGCAGGGGACATGGATCAATTTATCCGATCAGGTCCTGAATGCCAGAGAGGGGCATCAAATCATGGGAAAAGTGAGGAAGCCACTGTTAAGGGAAACAGACTACGTATGAAGAAGAGGAGGCGTCAACATGACGGAGAATATAATACGACTGGTCCTAAGTGTGAGCTAGAGATAGGCAAACAAGTTTTACTGTTTATGCATAGTAAACAGAACAGGTTACTGATTGGATGGCACGGGCCATACGCAATGGTCGAGAAGGCATCTCGAACCAATGATAAGATTCCAATGGAGAATCAGCTGGAAATATATAATATTATTCTGCTAAAGAGATACTTAGCCAGACACATAACTGAAGCGGCCAACTTCAGGACACGAGCAGCCACAAAGCATTTGAATAAAGGAAATCCGAACTCAGCACTGCAGCCCAATGCGGCTAGACAGTCATCTGCAGGTGTGCAGAAAATCACAACACACTCTACGAACGTAGTCGAGCAGGGGCGACAACTCTTGACTACGGTCACGATATTGAAACAGGAAAGGGAGCAGCTCTTTATAGCTGATGCAGGAGAAGCAACTGAGGAAGATTGCGAGAAGAACGATTTGAACGAGGAGAAGGATGGTGGAAACGAGGAAGATGAGGAGGATAGTGATAGCGAGGAGATAACATCAGCCGACAATAGGGAATGTAAAATGCATCCTGACTCGCAGGAGTCTTCCCAAGCTAAGACTTCGTGTGGGGGACATATGTCACGGGACGCGAGTAAGTCTGCAATTAAATTCCTAAAACCTAATGGTAATATTTTGTCGGTAAATTTCTCACTGAATGAGTGTGTATTTCGACTTTCTATACTGATTGTCGGCACAGACATCGTTTTCATCAGTCGTGGAAAATTGACCAATTTTACAAGGAATGTTGACATAACAATAGCCATCGCTCGGCGTGAGTCTTGTAAACGTAATAACATTCACCTGTAGAAAGTCATAAATGTCGCCCAACAGGGAGACATTACATAAACAGTCCATCGCCGGACGTCGCGGGTGTGTTTACACAAAGCCAGTAATACCCAATTATTATTTTGGCTAGTAATAGAACATAATGTGCAGTCGGCGACAGAAGGCCAAGTAATTTTACAATGAGTATTGTGGTCAGTCGTTCAGACAAAGTAATATTGGATTAAAGGAGACTGAAAGTCTGAGCCAGGGACAACATGAAAGCAGTATGAATACGAAATTATAACGAGAAGAACAACACTGTACGTGCCCCAAAAGACGAACGCAGACAAGTTGTCTCGGATAAGCAAAATATGAGAGCGACCATAGCAAAATAATACAGGAAATTTTACACAGTTTGAGGACGGAATGTCTGACTTTAGGAAAACAAACGAAATTTCACATGACACAGGAAGCGAACCCGAAAAATCGCCCTAGGCGATCCAGACGATATATAACCCAACTATATTCATTGCTTGGCATTGGTAAGAGAAACCATTCCGCCAACCAAGACTTGGGGTTCTAGATTTCACGAGAAAGAATCAAGACATTGTGTCAGTGAAATTCGTATAGGGACACCAAGGTTAGTGTAATATATTTTGTACTTTATCATTATTATGTCTTAACTTCATTCAGATAATATATACATATTTTCCATAAATATAACACTGTAAATACCAGTCACGTTTATTATAATATTATATTTCACACTAATAAGTACAGGTTGCAATAAACGCCATGCAAAGAATTATTATATTTGTAAGATTGCACAGTTTCCAGTAACTATAACGAAGTAAATACAAGACACTTTTATGTGGCCTTTTACATTACCGGTTAACCGTGCAGTAAACACCGCACAGCCCTTTCTTATAGTGATAAGATTTCACATACAAGACACTACAGGCGTAGCATAGTTTACGGGATACTTACAAAGGGTTCATTATTTTATCCATCACAGTGGTAGAGACAGGGACCATTTGAGATACTCATCCTTAGTCTACTACGTGGTTGGCGTTAATCACAGGACAAGCTTTAGAGTAGGGCCGACCGAGATACTGCGACGACACGCATCTCACACGTAATTAACGGCAACAACCTACCAATACTCCACGGGGGTCAGAAAGGAATTTACCAGGCGGTGAAGGGTCTTTCTATCATCGACTACCCACCCAAAAAGAAAGCAGAAAATACCCAGAAGGATTGCTGCATTTCTAAATAGCTGTCCACGTGAAATTTAATGATCTGAAGTGGCAGTCGCCAACGGATGATTTTTACAACAAGTGCCTTTGAGAAATTTAATGATCTGAAGTGGCAGTCGCCAACGGATGATTTTTTACAACAAGTGCCTTTGAGAAACTATGATCAAAAGCTGCAAGAGCAGACGGGAGATTTTGTAACCCCAGTGCCTACCAAATTTATCGAGATCCTAAATTACATGCAGTAATGGACAGATTCTCCCTGTACAATTGATGCACCAACAAATACGAATATACAACATATTTCCATCATCGTCACCACATAAGCAAAATACCAAGACAACAAAAGGACATCTGCATAACAGACGAAGTCTCACCCGCCTAACATTGTGTTCAACCTCACCCATGAATAAGACACCTCGGACGCTCGGGACAATGTCAACACAGGCATTGTGAAAGACAAAAATACAAGCCGTGGACACCTGGCAAAATCGAGTGAACCGTCCAATGTTATTGTAGGCAGACAAAGACTTGTCCATTGTGTTCAAACAACCAGAGTTTATTGACAGTTAGCAAGAGACCAAGAAACACAAGATATCCTTTTTGTTAGTATTTAGGAGTTACTTAAATTCATCATCATCACATAGGGTAGACTTTAGATTCATTTGTGTATTTTGCATTAACTAATATCTTTCTTCACAGGGATAGTTAATGTTATTTCTAGTTGCATTTGTATCAGTGTAATTGAATGTTGTTATATTTCAGAACATTAATAAATGTTGTAGTTGTGTTTACCAACACACGTTATCACATATATAGAGAAGGAACGAAAGTGTGCGAAAGAGACATACTGTTCTTCTTCTCTTTCTCTTCTGTTCACTCAGTGTAATAGGGGAGTGGGGGCTCGTTAGTATATAGAGGGGGAGATAGAGTGGTAGGAGGTATATGTCACGAGATCCAGAATCACTGGGGCTATATGCTGGGAATTCATCCCAAAGTCTTATATTCACCTTCTCCACTCCTGCTGCTCATCTTCAACCGGGTGCCAGGCGAATCTGAGCCATTGACAAAGCCGGCACCTCACAGATAACTCTCTTTGGTTACCCTCACAGGGGTAACTTTGTGACAACTATGATATAGGCATATCGCTACAACTTACGTCATAACAAGGCTAGGATATAGGCATATCGTTACAACCTACGTCATAAGATGGCCAGGATATAAATATTTCATTACAACCTACATCGTAACAAGTCTAGGATATATACATATCACTACAACAATTCATGCCACCGTTAGGATTTCAATGTACTGAAATCAATACAACAATCCATGTTACAATTTGTCCAGGATACAGACATTTCACTACAACATAGGGCCTGATACCTATTTACGCACACTAAGCAGGTGCTTAGGACGCCAGTCCATCAAGAAAAATTTAATTTAACTTTTGATGAAAACAATGATACTCCGATATTCGTTGGTAAGTACACGCAATACCCAACAATTAAAATTATGGAATCATTTTCAAAGATTGTAGATGCCTTAGACAGCATAGCTAAAGACCAGTCAAAAAAAAAAAAAAAAAAAAAAAAAAAACTAGACACGAGGCTGAAAGCATTGCAAACTAAATTTAAGAGTCGGGGTTTGTATTTAAGTTTATATATGTATGTATGTATGTGTATATATATGTATATATATATATATATATATATATATATATATATATATATATATATATATATATATATATATATATATGTGTATGTGTGCACAACTAAAGCTCTACAATAAGTATAATTAGATTTAAAGAAGTCCGTAGATGTCTAGCATTAGCAGATCACTTGCATACCCTGAGGAATCACTTCCACAGATTTGAAGATATGTCAAAATTAACTTGCCTAACACTGCATTTAGAGAATCCAAGGACAGCAGACGAATGAGAATAAAACACGATAATGATGGAAAAGAGCCAGAAAAAAGATTTCAATGCTACAGACAAGTTTCTCACATCAACTTTCATTGTAATAACTGAGACACTTAAATCAAGCGTAAAAACACACAAAACCACACAAGCCAGATAGTGAGGCAGGACATGAAAAACACTATGGAACACGCCACGGCACCACGAACAGACAAACAACGAAGAGGAATCCAGACAGTCAGCAAGTGGTCCTTTTTAGGACCAGTCCTTTTCAGGACTAGCAACCGGCTAGCATCGAAGAACCTAACGCACAATATACCCCAATTATAACCGCTTTGGTTGAACAGGGTATAACAGCAATCTAGTCGACGAACGAACGAACGAACGACACTTAAATCACATTTGTTAAGAAGAGCTGAAGTGTACAAAATAGTGTCAAGTAAATTTTCTTCTTCAACTGACATGAACATGCCTGGTGAACAAAATTCATAAGATTTCCTAAATTTAGTTGAATAGTTCTCCGATGAATTTTTTCTTTCTGGAGAAATACAGCAATGTCGAGTTATATTCATGCAAAATTTAATAATACACGTGGGAAAATGAAATTCAGTCACATTGATCTTCGTGACATAATGAAAGATTAAATACAATGTATATTTCCAAATGTATATATTACTCCGCGTATTTTCTTAACATTGGTTATTACTAACTGCTCTGCAGAATGTTCTTCTTACCAGGTTTAAAAAGAAAAAAGAAAGCTTCGGCAAGTACCATTTTGTTTAATTCACTTTATTTGCTCTACTTTGAATTAAGGGCGGACATGTTTTATCAAATGATTCTTGATGACTTGATCATGGATTTCGCAGTCAGAAAATCGAGAAAAAAATTATTTTAGATAAAACATTCTACATGATGGCAATTTCAGTTCAAATATTAAAAACGTTATTTTCTGTCTTAATATACTTTTATTTTTGAGTTTCAGATTTTGTAGGAGAGGACACCGCAATATTTTTCAAAGCATATTTGTGGATATCACTTTTACGACAGACTAGACAAATGACAGTGTTGTAAATATCTCTGCCACAACTCAGACCAGAAATAGGACAGTTTTGTGGTCTAACTCTCACCAGAAATGTGCCAGTTTTATGAGCAATAATAGTTTTGTTGATACCACTGTCACACATTACACTGCTTATTAAATGTTACATAGCATTATCTAAACTCTGAGCATATTAATGACGAATTTTGTGACTAAATATCTGAATATAGCAGCAAAGGCGTGAGAAAGTACGTGGGCTCACAAAAAAAAAAAAAAAAAAAAAAAGTAATCCGCATACTAGGACAAATGACAATTACCTACGTTGAGGCCACAAGTCTTTCTTCTGGGGAATGAAAGAAAGCGAGAGATAAGTGAGAGCCATGAGAAAATAAAAATGACCTGTGAATGCCGCTGGTCCAGCATCGTATGTTGACTATGGAATTAAGTGGCAAAAGAAGCAACTTACCTAAGGAGTTTGATGTCCTCATGCTTTAAGTATCCTTTATAAAAATAAAAGCCAGAAAACACTTCTCGTCATGTAAAAACATGCCGAAATCTTTTATTGTTGACCACGTAGAGAAACACTGACTCACTGTTTAGTCACTCTGAAATGAACACATGCTCTCATGCCAAGTGCTAGTCACAGAATAGTTGGAACTCGTTTCCTTCACAACATCGCACCAGAAAAGGTAAATTTCACCACACTCTATTTAATCTTTGGGACCTCTAGTTTTAATGTCAGTATTTCGCCACTTTAGTCTAATTTGTTACATGCTACGAAAAATTTCAATCTACGACGATATACAGCAACAGTAATGAGGCGATAAGGCTTGCACTAATCTTATCACGTATGTTGAAATCTAAATATTGAGTTGAATATTGTGTTTTCTTGTACACGCCTTCGGTCTATTTACTATAATTCCTATCATTGCTCATTATAATACAGGTCTATCTTCACATTAATTCTTTAGTTAGGAATATCCACCTATGTAGGACTATCCTGCTACAGGTTTTATGCCGTACACCATAAAATGAAGATAAATGTTTACTATTGGCTGTTTTCGTCTGGGATCATCTGATGTCCAAGCCTGGCCTGATCTAGTCGGCAATCACTGAACCGGCACTATGTAACTTGACACTTTCCACGCTCTGAGAGAGCTGTTCACAACAAGCCGTGCTTGAGGGGGAAAAACTGTCTAAATATCCGAGACACCTTTGCCGTTAGAAAACAGATGTTTAACAAACCGAACACACAGATGAAGGGGGGGTGGTGTTGCCTCTGGTAGGCAAGTCTCTCGTCTCAGATTACTTGTGGCAGAAAGGGGGGTAAAAATGCATGGATGCGAACCTGTAGTTTTACAGAGCTGGTATCATTTCTTAACCGCATGCAGAAAACATTCAAGAGTCGCTAGATCAGCTATCGATATTTCGACTCCTGGGACCGCGCCCTTCGGCAAGATGTGTGTCAAATATTCACCATTGGTGGAGCTGTGATCCTTCAACTCGCCAACAAACGCTAGACTGATCCATAAGGCGGAGCCACAATTTTAATGTTGTGTTCATTGGTCGGAGTCGCTTCTATGAGAAGCTTGTAGCGTCGCCGTGCCAACCTTAATTGTCATAACAGATTCGATCTCGATTTCGCGCTGGAAGCATCAATCATTTCTTCTCGCGCGCCAGGGCTTCTGTTGAAGCTATTCATCACAATTATCAATAGGAAACGAAACTAGAACGTGATCGCTGCCAGTCACGACAGGAAGAGAAACAACAGCGACAAGATTTATAAACATGCAGTTGAAACGTTAAGAAAAATGTATATATATATGATAGGAAACTCTATACAGAGCGATACAACAGGGGGAATTATGATCGTCAGATGAATCCCCCCGTCTAACAAGTGTTTCGGCCCATTATTATCCTTTACACTTGGGGGAGGGGGGGGGGGGGGCACCTGGATCATGACTCCCAAGTGTCTCAGCCTCTTGTTGTCTTGTGTAGAAAATGAACCCATTCCACCTTGGATGCAGCTTTAAAATCGACAATTCCGACAGCAGGAGGCAATTGTGAAAGTAACAAAGAGAAGACAAATTATTGTATTTTCATGATTTTACTTGTCATTCCTTATGGTGCATGGGCCTACTAGTGTAACTGGTCTCCCCTTGCAGAAAACCTGTACCAAACATTCACATACACTTACAGCAGTGGTTTCTGTAACAATATGTTTTAGACGGTGAGGTTACTGACCTCATATTAGTTGTCTTACGACATGCACGACCAAATAGTCGTCTTTTTCCTTCTTTGTCTCATCAGAGACCCCGGGAGCGATGGGGAGGGGGCATTACGGGGAATGCGCTAATATCAAAAACAATAAAATCAATTCAACACTGGATTCAGCTATTAAAACATTAAGAGAGAAAGAGCGAGAGATAGAAAATGAAAGAGGGAGAGGTAAAAGGGAGAAAGACAGAGAAATAGCGAGTGAGAGAGATCGAGAGAGCAGAAGTTAGATATATATATATATAGAGAGAGAGAGAAAGAGCAATGGACACAAATGGGCGGACAGACAGACAGTCAGACATAAAGACATATAGACAGACAGATAGATAGATTGCTAGACAGACAGACCGATAGATAGATAGCTAGACAGACAGACAGATAGATAGACAGACAGACAGACAGATAGATAGATAGATAGATAGATAGATAGATAGATAGATAGATAGATAGATAGATAGATAGATAGATAGATAGATAGATGCAGGCAAGCAGGCAGACAGACGTGTAGACAGATGGATAGACAGAGAGATAGAGAGGCAGAAAAGCGTGGGGAATACCATCATCGTAAGGTTAGTAAATTCCTGGGAAGATCTATAAACATGGGACATCATAATGAGTGAACCCTCAAGTTGAAACAGGTTACATTTATTAATAAATACGTTAGACACATTAACAAATACTTTAATGCAGTCAACAAGCAAGACAGCAAAATCTCAAAGAAGCCAATGCGCAAAGGAAGCTTATTCCTCATGTTAGAAGGAAGCTTATTCCTCATGTCAGAAGGAAGCTTATTCCTCATGTTAGAAGGAAACTTATTCCTCATCTTAGAAGGAAACTTATTCCTCATGTTAGAAGGAAACTTATTCCACATGTTAGAAGGAAGCTTATCCCTCATGTTAGAAGGAAACTTATTCCTCATGTTAGAAGGAAACGTATTCCTCATGTTAGAAGGAAGCTTATTCCACATGTTAGAAGGAAGCTTATCCCTCATGTTAGAAGGAAACTTATTCCTCATGTTAGAAGGAAACGTATTCCTCATGTTAGAAGGAAGCTTATTCCACATGTTAGAAGGAAGCTTATTCCTCATGTTAGAAGGAAACTTATTCCTCATGTTAGAAGGAAACTTATTCCTCGTGTTAGAAGGAAACGTATTCCTCATCTTAGAAGGAAACTTATTCCTCATGTTAGAAGGAAACTTATTCCACATGTTAGAAGGAAGCTTATCCCTCATGTTAGAAGGAAACTTATTCCTCATGTTAGAAGGAAACGTATTCCTCATGTTAGAAGGAAGCTTATTCCACATGTTAGAAGGAAGCTTATTCCTCATGTTAGAAGGAAACTTATTCCTCATGTTAGAAGGAAACTTATTCCTCGTGTTAGAAGGAAACGTATTCCTCATGTTAGAAGGAAGCTTATTCCACATGTTAGAAGGAAACTTATTCCTCATGTTAGAAGGAAACTTATTCCTCATGTTAGAAGAAAACGTATTCCTCATGTTAGAAGGAAGCTTATTCCACATGTTAGAAGGAAACTTATTCCTCATGTTAGAAGGAAACTTATTCCTCATGTTAGAAGGAAACTTATTCCACATGTTAGAAGGAAGCTTATTCCTCATGTTAGAAGAAAACTTATTCCTCATGTTAGAAGGAAACTTATTCCTCATGTTAGAAGGAAGCTTATTCCTCATGTTAGAAGGAAACTTATTCCTCATGTTAGAAGGAAACTTATTCCTCATGTTAGAAGGAAGCTTATTCCTCATGTTAGAAGGAAACTTATTCCTCATGTTAGAAGGAAGCTTATTCCTCATGTTAGAAGGAAGCTTATTCCTCATGTTAGAAGGAAACTTATTCCTCATGTTAGAAGGAAACTTATTCCTCGTGTTAGAAGGAAGCTTATTCCTCATGTTAGAAGGAAACTTATTCCTCATGTTAGAAGGAAGCTTATTCCTCATGTTAGAAGGAAACTTATTCCTCATGTTAGAAGGAAACTTATTCCTCATGTTAGAAGGAAGCTTATTCCTCATGTTAGAAGGAAACTTAATACTCATGTCAGAAGGAAGCTTATTCCTCATGTTAGAAGGAAACCTATTCCTCATGTTAGAAGGAAGTTTATTCCTCATGTTAGAAGGAAGCTTATCCTCATGTTAGAAGGAAGCAATCCAAGTTCTTCAGGTTCCGTTATGAGAAGATGACAGCGTGAATATATAGGGAAGGAGAAAGGAGACAGAGATCGGCAAAGAGAGAACTTACGGACAGTTTGACATCGTGGCATGTGTTAGAGACAGTTTGACATCATGGCATGTGTTAGAGACAGTTTGACATCATGGCATGTGTTATGGACAGTTTGACATCTTGGCATGTGTTAGAGACAGTTTGACATCATGGCATGTGTTAGAGACAGTTTGACATCGTGGCATGTGTTAGAGATAGTTTGACATCGTGGCATGTCTTAGAGACAGTTTGACATCGTGGCATGTGTTAGAGACAGTTTGACATCGTGGCATGTGTTAGAGACAGTTTGACATCGTGGCATGTGTTAGAGACAGTTTGACATCATAACATGTGTTAGAGACAGTTTGACATCATGGCATGTGTTAGAGACAGGTTGACATCATGGCATGTGTTAGAGACAGTTTGACAATCGTGGCATGTGTTAGAGACAGGTTGACATCGTGGCATGGAACGAAATCAGAAACAGAGTTGATCAGTACTGGAAACAGGAATCAATGAAGACACATAATGGCCTACGCCACCAGGCATGGTACTTAAAGAAGAAGAAGCTGAATTATGTCGACAACACGGAAGATGTCACGTGAACACAGATCACTGAGGTCTGGTCAGAGTCCACACTATCATCATTGTCCCATGTGCTCCTTATGGAGCATGAAGCCACCACTGCAGCTGGTCTCCTTTGCAGGAATTCTGCACCAAATGTGTGCATGCTCATGCAGCTGTGGTTTATGTGGCAATATGAGGTTGCCAGCTTCATGCAGAATCTCACATTAGTCATGTCTGAGGTTGTAATGGACCTTTATTTCGTTGTCTTCTCAGAGAACCCCGGGAAATACACGGGGTCAGAGTTCATACTGTATTATGAATTTGTTAATGAAAGAACAGTGACTCAATAGTTATGATAGCACCGAAGTAAATGCTACAGGCAGCATAGGGCCATAATTATTATCATTTCCCTTCCAGTTCCTTATAGAGTATGGAGCTACCACTGGAACTCCTCCCTGTGTAGGAAGCCTCCTCCAAAGCATTCATGTGCAAAAAAAGATAACAGGAGGTCGATATCTGAGAGTCGTGACCCAAATAGGCCAGCCGCCATTGGAGCGTAAAAGAGATAATAGAGCCGAAACACTTCTTGGACAGTGGGATCCTAGCTGATGATCAGATTGCCTCCTGATGTAACGCTCTGTAAAGAGTGTTCTATAATTGCTTTTGAGGCAGTGGTTCCTGTAACAATTGGATTTACATGATGAGATTGCCAGCGTCATGCACAACCCCACGTTACTCGCCACTTACTACATGCACGAGGAAGAAGTAGTCCCTAGCCGTTATCTCCTCAGGAACTGCACGAGGCACAGGTTAAGGTGACGAGAAAAGAGTCATTACAAAAGAAGGTAATTGAAGAATTTCATTTTTGAAGCGTTATTCTGTTGTTGCTTTTTACAAAAATTCACTTTATATATGTTACTAGCTCTAAGTACCCGGCTTTGCCCGGTTTTCTAGGAAATAAAACTTCTGAAAATGTAGAAATCAAACAATGATATTTTGGTGAATTTATATCCTTTGTTCTTTTAATTCACACAAGTTACAATAATATAATTTATTACTTCGTGTCATATGTGCTTATCGTTATTTTCTCCATTATTATTCAGATTATTTTGTTATTCAGAAGCTCGGTTGTGTCTATACTAACATGCATGTAATATTTATTGGAGGTTTATTAATGTCAATCTGTGTTTTTCTGGGGGAGTGAGCTATAGTAGAACTACTGGTTAGGCAAGTGAGTGGGTCTGCAAAGATTGCCGAGCATTGTTATTTTAAATGCTTGCTTTTGCATCATAATATTTGATTAACATTTTTATTTCTTGTCATGGTTTTAATGCCTACATTCATTTCTATATTGAGGTTATTGCAGTAGGTTTCCCCCCCCCCCCCCTGTGCTGTTCATAACTCTTACAGTCCAGCAGAAAGTGTCTAATCATGTTTGGTTCTTGACATTCTGCATATATGGGTTCATCTAGGATGAAATATCTAGTTCCCAGGTGGAGCCACCAGTTCCTTTTTGTTTCATAATAAATGTTTGTCTCTTTTGTCGAGGTGCACTTCGTTCATCCTGGACAGACAATCCGCCTGTTATATTAGGGGATGTCTTAATATAAACGACCTAATGATTGCGTAGAGATGTATTTTTTAAATACAATTTTGCTTCGTTTTGGCGAGGCTCGGTCCGTTTAACCTAAACACAGCGTCTGTCGGTAATTTTGGAGCGCATGTTCAAATAAAAAAAGACCTTTTGGTGTGGTTTATTGTTTAACTTAGAAATGTATTTGTTTTTAAAAAATATGCCTTGTTTTGGAGAGGAGAGCCCATTCAAAATAGACACATATTCCCTCAATTATATTAACGCGCGTGCCCAAAAACTTTCTCCCCCCCTTTCCCCTTTCCCCTTTCCTTAAAAAAAATTTTTGTTGTTTTTTTAAAAACAAATTGAGGACGTATCTTCCTTTTTTGAATAGAAAAAAAAGACCTTTTGGTTTGGTTCATTGTGTGTTTCGTTGAGCTATATTATACATATTTTATCAGAAACTATAGTAGTTCTCTAACAATTACAATGCGCCCTGTCAAGTTAATTGCATTAGAATTACATAGTAATATTAATATAAATGCTACACAAAACTGAGTTGTTCTTAAATTTTCATTCACATTGAAAGTGTATACGTAATAAATTTAACTGCGTTGTAAATTAAATAAACGTGGAGTTGCTGGTTGATAAATTCTTTAATGCTTTTATTATCTGAATTATTTTCCTTGAATCTAATAGCAGTATAAATTTAATATATTTGTCTTGTGACAACAAAATGCAGGCCCTACGCGCATAGGAAAATAAAGGAAATTTTTAAAAAATAATTGTGTTCCAAGCTTGATAAACCAGTTTATTTTTGTTTAATAATGAAATTTAGCCACATTTTTGTCGTTCATCCTAGGCACAATGTCCATCTGTTAAAATAGGGCATGTGTCCTAATTCAACCTAGAAACCTAGACACAAGATCCATTGGTTATATTAGGGAGTTATCTTCCTTATCACAAAAATTAGACCTTTTTGTTTGGTTTATACTACACAATAAACAAAACAAAAGGGTCTTGATTTTCTTATAAGAAAGACCTCTGTTATATTAGGGCACATGCCTATATATAAAAGAAAGTGTGGTCTGGGTATAATTTGTCATCTAATTTTATCAGAAACTATGTAGCAGTTAGAATCCGCCTTGTAAAATTAATTACACTAGAAATACGCAGTTATATTAACATAAATACTACAATATGACTACATGTTATTTAAACTTTCACTTAAATTAAAAGTAATTATTCATTTTAAATTGCGTTGTAAAATATAGAAAAGTGGAGTGGCTAATTATTTATACAGTGCAGTGCAGATAAGTAGGAGTCGCTGGGGCCGTCTAAAAGACTTCTAATTGTTCGAATTTTGCTCAAAGATGGACATTTTTCGGTCAGAAAGAAAGCATAAAGTTATAATTTTAACAGTTTCTTGCAACTATTTCATTGTTAAAAGAAACATTGTCATATGTTTCCCACTTTTAAAAAGCAAATTAACAAAAACACTTGATATTTGTTAGAAGCATGGTTGCAAGTAGGACAACCAAAACATTAAAAAAGCTGCACGCCAAATTTTACCAATCTCGGATCCTGTAATGTGTTGTCAGAGCATAACACAAACAAGCCCCATTTATGTCGTTCACGGAGTCTCTGGGGCGACACAGAAAGAATCGGATGACTGCTACGTCAGGCTATGTCATAAGAGACAACTAATATCTGCTTCTACAGATGACTGGCAGCCATATTATGTGAAATAAATAGCTACAGACAACCACCGCTGTAATAAGACATGAAGTATTTGATGCAGGATTCCTGGAAGGGCCCCAGCCTCAGTGGTGGCTCATTGTTAATAAAGAGCAAAGTTGGGACAATAAGAAGATAACAGGAAAATAGAAACTCTGAATCACAACAGACAATAGACATTCAGTACGACTTATAAAATGGGCATAAGAGAAAGGTTGTGAGGAATTTTTACCACAACACCAATTAGCAGATGACCACTATGAGAACTCGACTTCTGTTCTGGCTTTGCCCTTTGAGATCTAGTATAAATGAAATCTTTAAAGCTGCAAACACACACACACACACACACACCCACTCCTTCACTTATGGCAGTATATGCCAATGGACTACCGTTACTTTTGACAAAAAGTATTTGCGAACTAGGCGGTTTCTACACGTACTTTAAAAAACAAAAAAACGAGAGAAAGAACAACTGAGGGAGATCGTTATTATGGGTAACTTCCCACAATCCAGGTATTACGAAGCCTATGATCGTAGCCGCTATCATGATGTCTGTGGTCTCTTCTTCTTGTACATCTACTACGTTCGCTCTCATATAATCACATCTGTTTGTTTCAAAGTTCAAGTTAACGATATGTCTCCAATTGTGATAAGGTTTTTGGTGGTAACCATTTAACATTCCCCGAATCTGGTCGTTCACAAACATCTAAAAGACTGTCGCCCGACAACAAACACGTCCTGACAATGTATCGCCCCCTTCGTCAAAAAATTTCGCGCTGTCGCACACATTCATCATTTGTTCTTCTGAGAGTGGTAATGTCAGAACTTCTGCTTTAGCAAGACAAAATTAGAGTTGGGTCTCAAAAGTTACTTAGACTTATCCCAAACAAATCTAGTAATCAGAGGTCAACTTAACCGACATTTTAAAAACAAAGCCGAAGAAGATTTTCGGCCGGCACCTGGAACATTTTTTCGACTTAAACGAAAATCGATTTAAGCGAGTTACGCTTAAGTAGACTGCATTGTATTATTTAACGTTTTTATCATTTGAATTATTTGCCTTGAATCTAATACACACACGAATGTAATTAATTTCTTCTTGGCACTACAAATTACGGCCCATACACGCACGAGATCATAATGGACATGTTTTTTAAAACAATTTTCTATGTCACTACTAACATTTTCTGCTAAACAAACGACGTTACCCGCTTGACCCTAAAGAGTATCTCTGCCAAATTTTAAGAAAATATAAGGTATGCGGATTTGTGTAAGATAAATGGCCTCACAGATTTTGTATTATATATGTATATATAAACCTTTCAGCATACGCAGCACATTTAGAGGAATGAGGATCTTGTTAGAAGTTTTCAATGTTATAAGTGCTTGGGTCACTTAAATGTTGGGGGTCAAAGGTTTTCCCAGTTGGCGCAAGTGACCTAGCGTTTTTAATTTTTTTTAAATATTTTTATTTTTAAATTTAAAAATTTTAAAAATTAGAAACCTACCCGCCACAAAAATATTTATAAAATGTGTGATTCCTATATACACACATTGGGATTCTCGCCGGTGGTACGGAGTTCGTACACTGTGCTGAGATCCTCCTTGTGTGATCTAAGGGAGGAAATCGGAGCACTGATGGAGTAGTCCGAGTGCAATGAAGATAGAACTTAAAACCAAAACAAAACAAAACAAAACAAAACAAAACCAATCTAGGGTTTAATTTTACTGTTAATACAAAGTTCCAGTCTGACAATTAAAATTCTACAGGATTAACCTCACTGTTACGGTATATGATATTAACGCCGTCTGCTAAAGGTTACCAGACGTGCAATTGTAAAGGTTAAGACATTTAATATATTGCGATAGATGTTTCAATTACTGAACGCTTCATACACGATCGATTATGACGTGTATAGCGTTGTTTAGGACACAGTCGGTAACTAAGAAACCATACCCTTTTTCACATTGACCGTCAAGCTGTTAAGACGCGTCTGACTCTCCTTCCAATGTTGGGCATGGTATTGCCATACAGATATATTTATGCAAGTACGGACATGGGTCAGTCCATTGCTATTACGAAGATTTGAAATGATTAAAGGTCAGTACGAAAGTGAAAATTAAGGAAGGATGAATTACAGTCCATAGTATTTGATTCTGCCAGACTCATAGACTCACTGTCGGCCGTTGGAAAACCCCAACCGCGCGTGCATACAGCTATGACAATCTGCATACAGTAATTTGATTATTGGACAAGGACTGATAGGATATCTGCATATCTATGCCATATATTTTCAAGTTATAATATGTACCTTTGTGATCAACATGCATGAACCGTCTTGACGTGTAACCTGTATTAAATATTTGTGGACTCTATGAACCGACTTGTCACATCAATCGTATTCCAAGGTTCAATTATTGTTCAGAATCTTCCACCCCTGCATTCGCGTAATCTTACATAGAAGGCACGATACACGATCACTCAAGAATATCAAGAAGATAAAACAATGGCCAGACATTTATAACTGTTTTATTAATATCACATGGAACATTATTCAGAGCTAACCAAACCACGCCTTGCAACAAGATCCACTTGCAACAGTGGTGCCCGGTGTCTGGGGACGAGAAAACAACAAAAAAAGAAAAAAAATTTTTGAATGACTTTCGAAGGAAAATATTTACGATCAGTTTTCGATCACATGATCCAGCTGAAGATGACGTGGAACTCAGTCTAATGCCTAACAACGCGACGTCACTGAAATTCGTGTAGGTGAAACTATCGGAGAAACTGAAGTCGTTCTTTTAAGCCTAACCAAGGGAAAAATAAGTCATTTGAAGCAGACACAAGAAATGGACTACAGGAGCAGGCAGTCAGGGGCATTAGCCTAGCTGTTGACGACCTATAGCACTGATCGAAGCAACTGGAAAGATAAGTCTAGCTGTTTAAATTGTCGTCATTGCAAAACCGTAATACTGAGTCCATTTTGCTTTGATCAGGCATGTCTATGTATTTTCATGTATATATGTTAAATCTGTTTTCCATCATATGTATTTGTTACTAATCGTGGGAGGCAGGGAGGATGAACTGAAATTAAATTCTGCGGCTCTCACGATGCCTGAATTAATTTCGGTCGTTTCTTAGGGCAGTTAAACGATTGCACCTTTGGAAACCCCATTGAGGTTTGACATTGGACTTGTTGTCCAAATCTGCTATCGTTTGACGATTTTGCGTTAGCTGTACTGTCCCGTAGATAATTGGTGTATTTTATTCGTATTCAGTTAATAATTTTATTCAGTTCTGTACCATGTTCGTTACTATTTCGTCCATTCTCCTCTGACTATCATTTATTTTATGATTATTAAATTTTCGTCCGTTATGAGTCCTGTGACGTCATCATTTTTCGCAGTCATTTTTTTTTGTGTGTACCTTGAATATTCAGTTGACCTCCGGTCAGACCTTGCCCTTCATTTGGTCTGTGACATTTCCGCTTATTTTATTTAGTTCATAAATTCATCTTTAATTGTGAAAATGTCTTGTTTGCGTCTTGACATTGTTTGTACCCTTTAGTTGCATCATTGCTTGTCTGTCCTCATAATATATATTAATATTACATTAATAATATGATAATTATATGCAATAATACACTTGTAATTTAATTTAATTAATTTTTTCTGAAATTTAAGGTTAATATGGGACATTGCATAATTATGCAGTGATAGTCCAAGAAAGTAGCACTACAATTTATCATAGATGCCTAGGGCATAATAATATAATATATATATTGACAAAATAAATAATCTTATAGCTACCTTTGAGGTAATAGACCCATTGTATATTATTTAATATACTTTTCTGGTACTAAGAGAGTGACTTAGTACATTGAACAATATAATTACTAGGAATTATACCCAACATTATTGGATATTGAGATTAATTGTGTGATATAATTACATTATATTTAACAGATATCATAACTATTTATGATATAGTATTATTTAGATACAATATTGTTACAAATATATTGTATATTAGTTGAACTTAGACATTAAGTTCAGTACTATTGTGATTACTTATATTGAATATTTCTAAGTTGAGTAAGTATAATAATTACTCTGAAGCTACTATTGACTATTTTAATCAGTAATTATCAATAATTACTTACAGATAAAAGTCAAAATGCTTACTATAGACCATTTCGTTAAGATTGGTCGGGATTATGGTTTTAAATCTCAAGAACTTCGTCAGTTTGCTGAATCAGAACTGGAAAAATATGAAAGAAAGGAAGAAGAGAAAAAAGCTGCATTAAAGAAAGAGGAAGCAGAACTTGAGATGAAGCAAATTGCCAAGGAAAATAGATTGAGAGAGATTGCTCAACGTGAAAGAGAAGAGCAAAGAACAATCGCCAAACAGGAAGAAGAGAATAAATTGAAACGAGAGGAAATTATTTTACAACAAGAAATGGAATTGGCGCGTATTAAATTGGAGACAGCAAGATTACAAGCACAAAATGCTGATGCAAATCAGAATAATAACGCACAAAATGGATCATCATCCAGCCAACCTAAACACTTCTACAACTTTAAATTACCCATTTTCAACTTGAACGTCTGTCACAAAGTTACCCCTGTGAGGGTAACCAAAGAGAGTTATCTGTGAGGTGCCGGCTTTGTCAATGGCTCAGATTCGCCTGGCACCCGGTTGAAGATGAGCAGCAGGAGTGGAGAAGGTGAATATAAGACTTTGGGATGAATTCCCAGCATATAGCCCCAGTGATTCTGGATCTCGTGACATATACCTCCTACCACTCTATCTCCCCCTCTATATACTAACGAGCCCCCACTCCCCTATTACACTGAGTGAACAGAAGAGAAAGAGAAGAAGAACAGTATGTCTCTTTCGCACACTTTCGTTCCTTCTCTATATATGTGATAACGTGTGTTGGTAAACACAACTACAACATTCTGAAATATAACAACATTCAATTACACTGATACAAATGCAACTAGAAATAACATTAACTATCCCTGTGAAGAAAGATATTAGTTAATGCAAAATACACAAATGAATCTAAAGTCTACCCTATGTGATGATGATGAATTTAAGTAACTCCTAAATACTAACAAAAAGGATATCTTGTGTTTCTTGGTCTCTTGCTAACTGTCAATAAACTCTGGTTGTTTGAACACAATGGACAAGTCTTTGTCTGCCTACAATAACATTGGACGGTTCACTCGATTTCGCCAGGTGTCCACGGCTTGTATTTTTGTCTTTCACAATGCCTGTGTTGACATTGTCCCGAGCGTCCGAGGTGTCTTATTCATGGGTGAGGTTGAACACAATGTTAGGCGGGTGAGACTTCGTCTGTTATGCAGATGTCCTTTTGTTGTCTTGGTATTTTGCTTATGTGGTGACGATGATGGAAATATGTTGTATATTCGTATTTGTTGGTGCATCAATTGTACAGGGAGAATCTGTCCATTACTGCATGTAATTTAGGATCTCGATAAATTTGGTAGGCACTGGGGTTACAAAATCTCCCGTCTGCTCTTGCAGCTTTTGATCATAGTTTCTCAAAGGCACTTGTTGTAAAAAATCATCCGTTGGCGACTGCCACTTCAGATCATTAAATTTCTCAAAGGCACTTGTAAAAATCATCCGTTGGCGACTGCCACTTCAGATCATTAAATTTCTCAAAGGCACTTGTAAAAATCATCCGTTGGCGACTGCCACTTCAGATCATTAAATTTCACGTGGACAGCTATTTAGAAATGCAGCAATCCTTCTGGGTATTTTCTGCTTTCTTTTTGGGTGGGTAGTCGATGATAGAAAGACCCTTCACCGCCTGGTAAATTCCTTTCTGACCCCCGTGGAGTATTGGTAGGTTGTTGCCGTTAATTACGTGTGAGATGCGTGTCGTCGCAGTATCTCGGTCGGCCCTACTCTAAAGCTTGTCCTGTGATTAACGCCAACCACGTAGTAGACTAAGGATGAGTATCTCAAATGGTCCCTGTCTCTACCACTGTGATGGATAAAATAATGAACCCTTTGTAAGTATCCCGTAAACTATGCTACGCCTGTAGTGTCTTGTATGTGAAATCTTATCACTATAAGAAAGGGCTGTGCGGTGTTTACTGCACGTTTAACATGTAATGTAAGAGGCAAAATAAAAGTGTCTTGTATTTACTTCGTTATAGTTACTGGAAACTGTGCAATCTTATAAATATAATCATTCTCTGCATGGCGTTTATTGCAACCTGTACTTATTAGTGTGAAATATAATATTATAATAAACGTGACTGGTATTTACAGTGTTATATTTATGGAAAAATATGTATATATTATCTGAATGAAGTTAAGACATAATAATGATAAAGTACAAAATATATTACACTAACCTTGGTGTCCCTATACGAATTTCACTGACACAATGTCTTGATTCTTTCTCGTGAAATCTAGAACCCCAAGTCTTGGTTGGCGGAATGGTTTCTCTTACCAATGCCAAGCAATGAATATAGTTGGGTTATATATCGTCTGGATCGCCTAGGGCGATTTTTTTCGGGTTCGCTTCCTGTGTCATGTGAAATTTCGTTTGTTTTCCTAAAGTCAGACATTCCGTCCTCAAACTGTGTAAAATTTCCTGTATTATTTTGCTATGGTCGCTCTCATATTTTGCTTATCCGAGACAACTTGTCTGCGTTCGTCTTTTGGGGCACGTACAGTGTTGTTCTTCTCGTTATAATTTCGTATTCATACTGCTTTCATGTTGTCCCTGGCTCAGACTTTCAGTCTCCTTTAATCCAATATTGCTTTGTCTGAACGACTGACCACAATACTCATTGCAAAATTACTTGGCCTTCTGTCGCCGACTGCACATTATGTTCTATTACTAGCCAAAATAATAATTGGGTATTACTGGCTTTGTGTAAACACACCCGCGACGTCCGGCGATGGACTGTTTATGTAATGTCTCCCTGTTGGGCGACATTTATGACTTTCTACAGGTGAATGTTATTACGTTTACAAGACTCACGCCGAGCGATGGCTATTGTTATGTCAACATTCCTTGTAAAATTGGTCAATTTTTCACGACTGATGAAAACGATGTCTGTGCCGACAATCAGTATAGAAAGTCGAAATACACACTCATTCAGTGAGAAATTTACCGACAAAATATTACCATTAGGTTTTAGGAATTTAATTGCAGACTTACTCGCGTCCCGTGACATATGTCCCCCACACGAAGTCTTAGCTTGGGAAGACTCCTGCGAGTCAGGATGCATTTTACATTCCCTATTGTCGGCTGATGTTATCTCCTCGCTATCACTATCCTCCTCATCTTCCTCGTTTCCACCATCCTTCTCCTCGTTCAAATCGTTCTTCTCGCAATCTTCCTCAGTTGCTTCTCCTGCATCAGCTATAAAGAGCTGCTCCCTTTCCTGTTTCAATATCGTGACCGTAGTCAAGAGTTGTCGCCCCTGCTCGACTACGTTCGTAGAGTGGGTTGTGATTTTCTGCACACCTGCAGATGACTGTCTAGCCGCATTGGGCTGCAGTGCTGAGTTCGGATTTCCTTTATTCAAATGCTTTGTGGCTGCTCGTGTCCTGAAGTTGGCCGCTTCAGTTATGTGTCTGGCTAAGTATCTCTTTAGCAGAATAATATTATATATTTCCAGCTGATTCTCCATTGGAATCTTATCATTGGTTCGAGATGCCTTCTCGACCATTGCGTATGGCCCGTGCCATCCAATCAGTAACCTGTTCTGTTTACTATGCATAAACAGTAAAACTTGTTTGCCTATCTCTAGCTCACACTTAGGACCAGTCGTATTATATTCTCCGTCATGTTGACGCCTCCTCTTCTTCATACGTAGTCTGTTTCCCTTAACAGTGGCTTCCTCACTTTTCCCATGATTTGATGCCCCTCTCTGGCATTCAGGACCTGATCGGATAAATTGATCCTTTTCCCTTGCGATTCCCTGCCAATAATAATGGTGGGTGATTCTTTGCGTAGTGATGTATTGTCTGACCTGACCACTAGATTCACTAGCATGTCCCATACCTAAGATATAAAATCTATATCGTGCTGGTACTACCAGTTGCTTATACTCATATCCGCGCTTTTCTACTTTCCTAAGGAGTTGTCCTTGCTGTTTAAAGCAGTCTCCTGGTTCTGGTGGATTGTCTCCCTTCAGTCTCTTCTTAAAACACGGTTCTACCGATTTATCGTTCATTTGAGCTTGTCTCAGCTCTTGCGGATGGAAGTGAACCTCGTCTCCTTGTCTCTTCTCCTTCGCTTGGTCACTTGTCTGCACTGCAGCTGTGACTCTTGATTGACGAGTGTCTCCTAAACTCACATATTTGTAGCCTAAAATGACTTCGTATGTATGATCATTTAAAACTGCCGTTCGTAGTTCTCCCTTGACATATCTGCCTTCAATGGGAGTCCGGGCGATAGCCGCCATCATTGGAGGATCGCCGTTACCTGTGACCTGAATTTCCACAGTTCCATCAGTCAATTGTTCTGATCTAACCAGTCTTGAACTGATTTTCGAATCGAATTCCAGCCTGGAATCGAATACCTCTTCCGCTCTTTCTCTATTGACAACGTTGTGTTCCGAGGGAATCCGGGCGCTAGTCGCCGTCCCTACAATATCACTTTTCCTTTTCCGCCCCTTTGCATTAGGGTCCTTGTAATATTCGTTGCCAGGTTTAAACCTCTTCTTTCTTTTGAGTGGTCCATTCTTATTGACACTAACTCTCAGTGTGTCTTTCTTCGCTCTGTCGAAATAAAAAATGTTTCCCCACTTCTTTCTTCTGCTAACCAATCTTTGAATCCGACGACGGATCAAAGTTGGCCCTTGTTTGTCCTTATTACGTATCTTGTGTATCTTGCCCGTGGAATGGTCATAATTCAAGATACGGTGCAACCCATCTGTCCATTTATATCGGGTACAGTGTGTTGTAAATTTCGCGCATCTGCGCTGTGCCTTGCATAAAGCGCGTACACCAAGCTGTTTCCTCTTGTGTCGCCTGGTGTCTTTCCTTCTCTCTATCCGCTTAGTTTTTGTCTCGCCTACATATAGAATCGGAGTCCCATGGGTGTTGAGCTGCTGTATCCCCGCCGGCTCTACCACACTTTTCTCCTCATAATCCTCTTCTACCTCCTTTTGAAGAGAGTCGGGGGGTGCCTCCGTGTCCGTCGTCCACCCTGTCCCGATAATCGTATGTGTTGTTATACCTTCTAAAGGCACACATTTCTCTCCGTAAGTTTTAAAAGTGGTAGGATCTGACTTTTCCTCGTCTTGGGTAAAGGCAGACTTAGGCGATGTGTGCAACTGTCTATTTCCGTGGATAATAGCGAATGCCCGTTCCTGTCCGGTCGCTTCTTTCCACGTAGAAGGGCCGGTGGAGTAAGGTAATAATTGTTCTCCTGATGTCAGGAGACAAGTGCCTGTTTTCTTCTTCCCTGTGATGCCAGGTGAAATTGTTTTATTCGAAGTCCCCTTGCAAGATCCATCGAAGGTACCGCTCGCAATTAGAGTGGGTTCTTCTGTGCCTTTTAATAACTTTCCGTTATCTCTGCAGCGGTGTCTGGAATCCATTGAATTAACTACCGCCGGGTGTGATTTTTCCCCCTCTTTTCTCCGGGACTCTTTGTCCTTCATTGTTCGGGTTTCTATATACGCCAAGCGATGGAGAGGAGGGCGGTTTCGGCACTCACTGGTGTAGTGATTTTTCATGCGACAATACCGGCACCATTTTTCCCCTTGCCTCTGGTTCTGAGAAAAGGAGTTGTGTTGAGTTTCCTGTCTATGTGGATTGCAAAGCAAGTTGTCTTTCTTCCCCTGATACCGGTCAACTGCGCCCTTCTCGTAATCAGTTTCTCCTGCAGATTTCTTTGCATATGTCGTAATGCAAGGCGAAGATGGTGTGTCCTCTAGGCGATATGATAGCTCGTCTGCCACTTCATGGGCCGAAATACATATTTCTGGTTCAACTCTTGTGGATAGTTCAAATGCTTTAAGCAACCTCTTCATCCGAAGTTCGTGCTCTCTCTCTGCCTTATTTCTCTCTAACTCTGCCTTGAATCTCCTATACTCGGCCTCTCTCTCTCTCTCAGCTTCTAATTTCTTGGCTTCTCTCTCCTCCTTCTCCGCTGCTAATGTCAATCTTCTTTGCTCTACTTCTGCTGCTAGTTTATCTTTTCTCTCTTGCTCTGCAAGTTTGTCTTTTCTCTCTTCTTTGTGCGCCGTTAACATTTTTTCCACATATTCCATAAGTTCTCCTTTTTCTAGTTTTAAACTAGTTGCTTCCTGGATAATCGCAGCGCGAATTTGCATCAAATCTGCCATGATCAAGCTAGAATTCAATCTGCCTATCGCTACTCAAAATTATGTGAGAGAAAAAAATATAGGGCGAAGAAAAAATTTGTGCCCTTGGCCAAAGGGAGAACCAAAACAAATTTCCCGTATGCTTCGCTATAACCTTTACAGCCGTACAGGTAAATGACAATAGTAAAGAAAACCTTGGCAATACAATTCTAAGGCTTGCTAAGAATACCAGTCAAATATTTCTGACCATCAACTGCCTGCCTACCAAGAAAACAATACTAAAATGTTTCGTCTCAGTGGCTTAGTCGCTATTGTCCACTTGTGAACAAAAGGAATACACAATGTCGGGTCGCTCGTTCAAAGCGTCCGACTTCAACAATGCCTTTTGATCGAGTCCCACGTGGTACTACCAAAAATCCAGGTAAATTTATAATGATGACAACAAATCAATATTGGTAACCAGATGCAGTAATAAAGTGCATATAAATTAATACGGTGTAATCTTCTAACATGTGTCAATGTCTTTCTTAATATACTATGAATATCTAATCTTAATATCTAATATGAATATCTAGTTATCTAATACTCTATTCTGTGTTCTTTCCCTCTACCTAAGTAGAATAAGGAACAGTATAGAAGACAGTGAATAGGTTTATACAAAATTTGCAAAAAAGAATTATTTAATGTTTTAGTCTAGGGCAAGTCCCAAGGTATATTCCGGACTGCAGCCCACAATTATGTCACAAAGTTACCCCTGTGAGGGTAACCAAAGAGAGTTATCTGTGAGGTGCCGGCTTTGTCAATGGCTCAGATTCGCCTGGCACCCGGTTGAAGATGAGCAGCAGGAGTGGAGAAGGTGAATATAAGACTTTGGGATGAATTCCCAGCATATAGCCCCAGTGATTCTGGATCTCGTGACATATACCTCCTACCACTCTATCTCCCCCTCTATATACTAACGAGCCCCCACTCCCCTATTACACTGAGTGAACAGAAGAGAAAGAGAAGAAGAACAGTATGTCTCTTTCGCACACTTTCGTTCCTTCTCTATATATGTGATAACGTGTGTTGGTAAACACAACTACAACATTCTGAAATATAACAACATTCAATTACACTGATACAAATGCAACTAGAAATAACATTAACTATCCCTGTGAAGAAAGATATTAGTTAATGCAAAATACACAAATGAATCTAAAGTCTACCCTATGTGATGATGATGAATTTAAGTAACTCCTAAATACTAACAAAAAGGATATCTTGTGTTTCTTGGTCTCTTGCTAACTGTCAATAAACTCTGGTTGTTTGAACACAATGGACAAGTCTTTGTCTGCCTACAATAACATTGGACGGTTCACTCGATTTCGCCAGGTGTCCACGGCTTGTATTTTTGTCTTTCACAATGCCTGTGTTGACATTGTCCCGAGCGTCCGAGGTGTCTTATTCATGGGTGAGGTTGAACACAATGTTAGGCGGGTGAGACTTCGTCTGTTATGCAGATGTCCTTTTGTTGTCTTGGTATTTTGCTTATGTGGTGACGATGATGGAAATATGTTGTATATTCGTATTTGTTGGTGCATCAATTGTACAGGGAGAATCTGTCCATTACTGCATGTAATTTAGGATCTCGATAAATTTGGTAGGCACTGGGGTTACAAAATCTCCCGTCTGCTCTTGCAGCTTTTGATCATAGTTTCTCAAAGGCACTTGTTGTAAAAAATCATCCGTTGGCGACTGCCACTTCAGATCATTAAATTTCTCAAAGGCACTTGTAAAAATCATCCGTTGGCGACTGCCACTTCAGATCATTAAATTTCTCAAAGGCACTTGTAAAAATCATCCGTTGGCGACTGCCACTTCAGATCATTAAATTTCACGTGGACAGCTATTTAGAAATGCAGCAATCCTTCTGGGTATTTTCTGCTTTCTTTTTGGGTGGGTAGTCGATGATAGAAAGACCCTTCACCGCCTGGTAAATTCCTTTCTGACCCCCGTGGAGTATTGGTAGGTTGTTGCCGTTAATTACGTGTGAGATGCGTGTCGTCGCAGTATCTCGGTCGGCCCTACTCTAAAGCTTGTCCTGTGATTAACGCCAACCACGTAGTAGACTAAGGATGAGTATCTCAAATGGTCCCTGTCTCTACCACTGTGATGGATAAAATAATGAACCCTTTGTAAGTATCCCGTAAACTATGCTACGCCTGTAGTGTCTTGTATGTGAAATCTTATCACTATAAGAAAGGGCTGTGCGGTGTTTACTGCACGTTTAACATGTAATGTAAGAGGCAAAATAAAAGTGTCTTGTATTTACTTCGTTATAGTTACTGGAAACTGTGCAATCTTATAAATATAATCATTCTCTGCATGGCGTTTATTGCAACCTGTACTTATTAGTGTGAAATATAATATTATAATAAACGTGACTGGTATTTACAGTGTTATATTTATGGAAAAATATGTATATATTATCTGAATGAAGTTAAGACATAATAATGATAAAGTACAAAATATATTACACTAACCTTGGTGTCCCTATACGAATTTCACTGACACAATGTCTTGATTCTTTCTCGTGAAATCTAGAACCCCAAGTCTTGGTTGGCGGAATGGTTTCTCTTACCAATGCCAAGCAATGAATATAGTTGGGTTATATATCGTCTGGATCGCCTAGGGCGATTTTTTTCGGGTTCGCTTCCTGTGTCATGTGAAATTTCGTTTGTTTTCCTAAAGTCAGACATTCCGTCCTCAAACTGTGTAAAATTTCCTGTATTATTTTGCTATGGTCGCTCTCATATTTTGCTTATCCGAGACAACTTGTCTGCGTTCGTCTTTTGGGGCACGTACAGTGTTGTTCTTCTCGTTATAATTTCGTATTCATACTGCTTTCATGTTGTCCCTGGCTCAGACTTTCAGTCTCCTTTAATCCAATATTACTTTGTCTGAACGACTGACCACAATACTCATTGCAAAATTACTTGGCCTTCTGTCGCCGACTGCACATTATGTTCTATTACTAGCCAAAATAATAATTGGGTATTACTGGCTTTGTGTAAACACACCCGCGACGTCCGGCGATGGACTGTTTATGTAATGTCTCCCTGTTGGGCGACATTTATGACTTTCTACAGGTGAATGTTATTACGTTTACAAGACTCACGCCGAGCGATGGCTATTGTTATGTCAACATTCCTTGTAAAATTGGTCAATTTTTCACGACTGATGAAAACGATGTCTGTGCCGACAATCAGTATAGAAAGTCGAAATACACACTCATTCAGTGAGAAATTTACCGACAAAATATTACCATTAGGTTTTAGGAATTTAATTGCAGACTTACTCGCGTCCCGTGACAACGTCGACGACCTTTCATCGTTCCTGGCACGTTTTGAACAGACTTGCAAATCTAACCATTTGCCTGAAGAGTCATGGGTACTCAAATTAAATGAATTCTTGGTTGGAGAACCACTGACAGCTTCTCAAAATGCTGACCCATCAATAGCTAATAACTACGGTGCTATTAAGTCCTTGCTTTTACGAAGGTTTCACCTGGACGAGGAACACTGTAGGTTGAAATTTAAGGGAATTTTACCTGAATCTCCAAGGGATTTTGCAGGATTCATTGCGAACATACGCAATACATTTAATAGATGGGTTGAACTGGCAGAAGTCAACAAATCATACGACAAATTAGTTGATTTACTACTGCGGGATAAGGTATTATCTTCAGTTAGCCAGCCATTTTTTGCATATTTGCAGGAGCGTAAACCAGGTACTATGGATGAGTTAGAAAAAATTTCTTTAAACTACTGTTCGGCACATCCGAATGCAACCATTTCTAACTCCTCATTAAGAGAACCTCTACCTGTGGCGTCTAATATGGCCTACAATCATAATAACAAACAAAGACATCACAGTGTAGACAGAAGCAGGTTCCAAAGAAATCACAATGTTAACTTTCAGAAGGGACATAATAATGATTTCAACAATAAAAATGAGTTCAACAGAGGTAGATCACGAGATAGAAATTATTCACCTCAAACAAACTACCACAATGGTCAACATAACACTCATTATAATCGATCACATACTCCCAATAATAATAGTAACTGGAATGGTAATAATCATGGCTCGAGACATCGAGATAATAGTTACTATAGAGGACGACGAGATAATTCTAACAATTATACTCGGAATCGATCTCATTCTCGGGGATCATCTCATTACAACCATAATACAGGGGCGGCAGTTACAAATAATACTACCCCTATAGCTCAGGTCCCACTTGACAATAATACAACACAGTCTTCTGCTGCATGTTTTGCTATTAATTATAATGTGGCAAATAGTTGCCAGCAATGCAATCTTATTTTTCAGAAGGCGAAAGAAACAGTGCTTAACTGCGGACATATTATACCACAGGTAGGTCTTGCAGTCAACGATGGAACAGGCCTATTAATTTTTAACAGAGGATTAGTTAATGGATCCGTCGTCTCAGTGTTGAGGGATTCGGGATCCACAACGATTGGTGTACGACAGTCGCTGGTACATCCCAGCTGTGCAACGGGGGAATATGTCCGTTGCATGACTTTTGGTGGAACAATAGAGTTTTACCCCACAGCTATTATTCATGTTAACACTCCTTTTTTCACAGGGAACGTAAAAGTATGTATGCTAAAAAAGCCTATAGCTGATTTGATGGTTGGTCGTATACACGGCAGTAAAGATTGTACTCCAGATGAGATTATAGAATGGGAGAAACATAACCTATGCACTGGAAACGCCGTGACGACTAGAGCGCAGACTCAACTCATGGAGAAAGTTGATGATAATAAAATGGATGCAGACAACCAAGAGGAATTTGTAGTCAATTCACCTATTGACAGGGAAACATTTGCAACCAAACAAAAAGAGGATAAATCTTTAAAAAAATTTTTTAAGTTGGTTGATAAAGTTGACAATCTATCCTCAGGTAATAATAACAAACATTGTTTTGTTATTAAAAATGACATATTGATTAGATGTTTTAATGACAAATCACAAATGAAACAACAAGTTATGGTCCCATATACTTTTAGACGGTACATTCTTCAACATGCACATGACTCACATTGTGCTGGACATATGGGATATACTCGAACACGATCTCGAGTACTGTCTTCATTCTTTTGGCCAGGGGTGTCAAGAGATATTTCGCAGTATGTACGTTCCTGTACTACATGCCAAGAAGTGAAAGCACGTGGAGCTTTTCACACGGCGCCTATTCAGGCTTGCGATATCTCAGTGAGACCTTTTGACAAGATGGCAATAGACATTATTGGTCCATTGCTACCATCGGCCAGAGGACATAGATTCGTCCTTACGTGCATTGATTTGTGCACACGATGGCCAGAAGCTATCCCATTAAAGACCACCACTACCACAGATGTAGCTGATGCACTACATCTCATCTTTTCTAGAATAGGGTTTCCTAGAAAACTTTTATCAGACCATGGGTCACAGTTTATATCTGACACCATGAAGGAAGTCATGAAAACTTGGGACATTGATAGGAATTTAAGTAGTATTTATCATCCGATGAGTAATGGTGCGGTTGAAAGACTTAACCGTACACTTAAACAACTACTACATAAGGTTACTGCTAAGCACCCTCATGACTGGGACAGAGCACTCCCAGCTGTTCTATTTGCTTATCGGGAGGTACCGCATGAACAAACTGGCTTCTCTCCCTTTGAATTAGTTTTTGGTGCTCCCCCAAGAGGTCCTATGGGACTAATAAAAGACTTATTAATTGACGACGAGATGACTCAGGACACTCAGTCATCTTACGAGTACGTAATTAATCTTCGGAAGAACATTATTGAGTCTTGCCAGTTGGCAACAGCTTCTTCTGAGGCTGCAAAAGCTAAGGCTCGATCTCTACAAAATAAGTCTCGACGATTACGCCAATTATTCCCAGGCGACGAAGCTTATGTGTTACTTCCTCACAATAACAATAAATTATTGATATCTTGGAATGGTCCTTACAAAGTCATTGATAAAATTTCCGACGTTGATTACGTCTTAGATATCAAGGGACACAAAAAGATATTTCATATTAACATGCTCAAGCAATTTCATACACGTCCTGAACACTTACAGTCAATTTTTCATGAACTAGATGACAACACAGTATCCACTTGTCATTATACTAACTTATCTGTCATCCAGGAAGAAGAATCTTCTTTTCCTGAGGTACAGTTACCGTTACCTGTACCAGTAGTTCAACCTACTGAATCTTGGCGGGATGTAACCATCTCTTCAACGGTTACACCGCAACAGCGTCTACAGATTGCTAATTTATTACAATCTTATCCAGATGTGTTGACCGACGTTCCGGGTCGCACATCGGCTATCAGTCATGACATTACTCTCAATGACGATACACCTATTCGTGTACAACTTACTGCCACGTCTATCTAACGCAACTATATTTAGTAAGATAGACTTAACTAAAGGTTATTGGCAGATACCACTGACCGAAAAGGCTAAGTACTACACCGCATTTTCCACGCCACAAGGTCTATACCAGTGGAATGTGATGCCTTTTGGGCTTGTTAATGCGCCAGCTACCTTCATTCGCCTGATGCGACAAATTTTATCAGGTAGACCAGACGTTATTACATATATTGACGACATATGCTTGTTTAGTTCGTCGTTTGAGGAACATGTTTCGGGACTTAGATATGTTTTCGATACTCTAAGGAATTATCATCTAACTGCTAAACCTACAAAGGTGCAAATCGCGTGTAATGAGATAACCTTTTTGGGACATATCATTGGATCGGGATATATCCGAACGTTACCTAGTACAGTCTCAAAAATTCTAAACATAGCAGTTCCTCAGACGAAGAAACAGGTCAGGAGTTTGTTAGGACTTGTTCAATATTACAGTAGATTCATACCAAACTTGTCATCCATCACGGCTGTATTGTCTTCATTGTTAAAAAAAGATATGCCGGTGAAGGTGACATGGACTGGTACATGCAATGAAACTTTCAACAAAATTATAAATTTGTTCTCACATGAACCAATTTTAAGACTTCCCGATGCTTCCAAAAGATTTTTCTTACGAACAGATGCTAGTAACTACGGCATTGGTGCATGCCTGCTCCAGAACCATGATGGCATTCTACACCCCACCTTATATATATCAAGAAAGCTGAAGCCGGCGGAACAAAGTATTCAACAGTCGACAAGGAACTTTTGTCTGTGATCTGGGCAATAACGAAGCTGGAAAAATTCTTACTCGGTGCTCCCTTCACCATACAGACGGACCAACGTGCGGTCGCATCCTTGCGTCGATCCAACCACAAAAGCCAGAAACTTGCCAGATATTCAATCATCCTACAACCATTTGAGTTCTCCATTGAACATATTCCTGGCACTGAAAATTGTGTGGCAGATGCATTGTCACGTAATCCTATTGACGACGAATAATCAATATTGACACTCTTAAACTACATCAATCAGAACTACATTAGATTGAACGAAGTATCAACTATAAAGGAACTAACCTTGCCTTTAATTTAAACTGTATAAACACTATATGCATCACAGAATTGAATTAAAAGACAATCAAGGTATATATAGACATTCAAACTTCGTCTAACGTCCATACACGAGATATGAATACTCTTTGAACAATCATGGACTAATGTCTGACGACAAACCGAACTGATGTTCCTGTGTATACTTAATTCTTGGATGCTGGGATAAATGACATTTCTTTCCAACGTAAACGTTTGAACATTGTTACCTAAAAGAATTCATCAGTATCAAGACTACGGATGGATCATCATATCCTATACTAATTAATTAGTTAACTTAACTTCTTAATTGAATTATTATCAATAAAATGAAATGTGAGAAAAAAATGAAATGAAAGAACAAAAAAAAAAAAAAGAGAACGAAATACTAAAAGAAGAAATTATGAAAAGAGAAAATAAATCTCACACAAGTATTAGATTAATAATTTTTTTTTAATGTACCTATACGTTATTTAGTTAGTTAAATTAGATAGTTATTATTCACTAACACTTAACACACACAATTAAGTTAAAACTTATATTCGAATTTCTTTCTATTTCTTCTCACTTAGTTTGTTTTTTCTTCTCTCATAACATCGCATTACATTAGAACCTTAATAATTTAACTCTTAGTTTAATTAATTAATTTAATTTTAATTAGTCAAATTAATTCCTATATGACATACTAATACGACAGACCTTACTTTAATTTAATTTTCTCATTCACTATTAACATTGGACATTTATTTAGTTGATATAATGATATGTATAATATTGATATATAATGTGATTTATGATTAGATGACTATGACAAATAGTTAGTTGACACGACCGCAACACGGTTCTACTCAGAACATCGTCGGCCATATGTCACAATTGTGTTAAATTTTTTTGAAAAATTGTTAAGTCGGATAGATATTGAAAAAAAATCTATCGATTTTTTTTTCCCCGGTGTACAGGGAATTGTTACGGTATATGATATTAACGCCGTCTGCTAAAGGTTACCAGACGTGCAATTGTAAAGGTTAAGACATTTAATATATTGCGATAGATGTTTCAATTACTGAACGCTTCATACACGATCGATTATGACGTGTATAGCGTTGTTTAGGACACAGTCGGTAACTAAGAAACCATACCCTTTTTCACATTGACCGTCAAGCTGTTAAGACGCGTCTGACTCTCCTTCCAATGTTGGGCATGGTATTGCCATACAGATATATTTATGCAAGTACGGACATGGGTCAGTCCATTGCTATTACGAAGATTTGAAATGATTAAAGGTCAGTACGAAAGTGAAAATTAAGGAAGGATGAATTACAGTCCATAGTATTTGATTTTGCCAGACTCATAGACTCACTGTCGGCCGTTGGAAAACCCCAACCGCGCGTGCATACAGCTATGACAATCTGCATACAGTAATTTGATTATTGGACAAGGACTGATAGGATATCTGCATATCTATGCCATATATTTTCAAGTTATAATATGTACCTTTGTGATCAACATGCATGAACCGTCTTGACGTGTAACCTGTATTAAATATTTGTGGACTCTATGAACCGACTTGTCACATCAATCGTATTCCAAGGTTCAATTATTGTTCAGAATCTTCCACCCCTGCATTCGCGTAATCTTACATAGAAGGCACGATACACGATCACTCAAGAATATCAAGAAGATAAAACAATGGCCAGACATTTATAACTGTTTTATTAATATCACATGGAACATTATTCAGAGCTAACCAAACCACGCCTTGCAACAAGATCCACTTGCAACAATCACAAAGCCGGGAGCTGAGGACTTCATAACATTTAGTACTTGACATCTTGTTTGAACATTTAAGACATATTCATTCCAGTTCACGATACACTGAAATCCAATAAAATTATCGTGCGACATTCGTTCATTTAGTCCATCAAGTCGCATATGTCTGAGCAGTGGCGGATCTACTATGAAACTAATGAAGCTTAAGCTTCAGGGCCCCTAATCCCGGAGGGGCCCCAAAAGCGACTTTAGTCCACACTGCTTAAAAATTGTCGGTCTTCTGTATGAGAATGGGTTTTTAAACAATAATAATATTAATAATATAATGTAATTCAGTACAAAATAAAAGTTAAAATAACAATTTAAAGGTTATTAAAGCATCATTTATGTAGTGGTGTTTGATGGTATTGTATGATGGTGATATTACTAAATGTAAGTGTATGAGGCCAGCTGTGAAGGCTCCTGAGATAAAATGTAGTTGAGAATTGTCAGAAGGCCTTTCTTGCTACCACTACGACCTCACACTTAATTTTTTTTTTTAATGAATGTGGCTACGTAAAGTGTCTAGGGTTATGATATGTAGTGTGGTGTAATAGGTTATAGATATACCCACAGATATTTAACAAGACTAATAATATTAATAAATGTTAAAATACACTGAACTAACTCACGTGTGTAAAATTTTTGATAAAATTATATTACATTTATTTTGTTCTGGATCAATTTTTTAGGTTGACCAGAACTTAAAAGGATTTAGAGATTATGAAAGAAATGCATGGAATATTATATCATAAATGCAATAGTGTACATATATATGTACTATACTAGTTAGTTTTATTAAAATGTTCTAGTAGTCATCTACTTGGGAGGATAGTTAATGTTTGTGCTGTTGGGGTGGCCTCATCACACCTGTCTATATTGACTACACAGTGTCCAGAAAATGGTGGGAATTTTATGGGGGTATTAGTAACTAAAGGGCTTTGGTGAAAGTCCAGCAGACCAGAGGCTCACTCATCTTGTAGTTGTAGCTCTGGTGCTGAAATCTGGTGGTCCCACCTCTCCGTGCTGGCGGGCAATAATGGTGGTCTCTGTCACAAGTACTGCACAGATACACTCGAGTAAAGTCACCAACTGAATAGACACTGCTTTGTTGACAACAGAAACTCGCAGCTCTGCAATCAAAGTATGGGCCATGTGTCAAAATCTATTCTCTACCCACGTCTGGACACAACACTGACACAACAACCACATCATACAGACAGGTCAGATCTCTCTGACCAAACAGCACATTTACCATGGTGGTTTTACATCAGATAGATCCTCCCAGACTATAGATTCTGAAAAATATTTATTAGTTGTCTGCCCTAAAAGAGGATAGGTAATATGTTTCATTATTCTCAACACTTGATCTGTCTTGCATAATCCTTGCTGGAGTTTATGTACATTGTTGGTCCCTAGACCCTGACTAGGGCGGGGGGTCTAGAGCAAATCCCTACTTGTTTGTAAGGCTAGATTTCGATATGGCAGTATCAAATCACTCGAACATGAAACAATATTCAAAATATATAAGGAAATAATTTCAATCTTACCAGATTATGAATAAATAACACAGAATTGCTAGCAAAACTCAGCTGAGCTGCTGGCTATAGTATGGCGTCCCTAAATTTATTTCACTTTCTTTCATATGGAAATCACCACACTTTAAAATCTGTGTCTATCACTGAACAACTATTGAAGAATGGCCCCACTTTCGCGTCTGAGCGCTAATGATATGATTGTCTGTGGCCAATCACTGCCTAGGTTTATTTTAAATTCAAATTTCCTACCATAAAGTCATTTCAGTCATGCTTCAGTCAAGTATGGATGGTTATCTGTTAGTCTGTCCGTCTCTACTTGTGTTTCTACAAAATTGTACTTGATTTTTGAACCAACCTTTCTCTCCCCTCCAAAATTTTGTCGTTAAAAGTTATATTTAGACACAGCTACCACCCAAAAACCCTCTCCTCCATACTAAGTAAATTTGAACACCTGCGTCTCGAGGTCGTGTTTTTTTGTGCAATTAGCGACACTTTTAGATTCAATACAGTCTGTCGATGATGTGAACAACACTGTCTTTTGTCATTATCTTCAATATTATCTATCCGTCTGTAAAATTAAGAACATATTAGTTCACTGCTCAGAATAGGCCATCCGGCCAGCTAATTTTTATATTCCTAACATTAATATTAAGAAAAATTTACTTTTTAATTTTTGTAATATTCCAAACATCTGCGTTTTAGCCGCTGAATTCAAATCAAGGGCTTGGTATCGCAAAAGCGTCCAATAAATGACTGGCGTAACATATCTATGGTCCCTTCTGTCGAGTTGCTTACTTTTTATGTCAACTTGGGAAACGTGACTTTTCTCCGTTTCCCCCCAATTGCGTCTCCTTAGCCTTTCTAGTCTCACGCAATCTTTCCAGTCATATTTTTTTCCTTTTTGATCCGCCGTTCCCCTCCTGTCTAGCAAGTCAATTATTATGGAGGATGATGACCCGCGGTCTAGGCGATCATGTACTATTCGCAGCCTACGCATTATGTTTTTATCCTTAAATGTTATCTTTGGAGGTATTTTACCGTTGTATCTCTGTCAATTTCACTACACATCTCCCCACTTGAAAACATGCCTATGGCAAGTTCCAAAACCAGCGATACACATAGGTAAAATTACTCCTCACGTCTGCCACTACTCTAATTTTGATCACAGGGGTGCCGACTGAGGAAATCTGCACCGACATTCAATTTGCCTGGGATATATTGGATACTGAACTGATAAGGTTGAAGCAATAAAGACCACCTCAGCAATCTTGCGTTTTCATGCTTAGCCTGAGACAAGAACACGAGAGGCTGATGGTCCGTCTCCACCACAAAAGTCCTACCATACAGATAGATTTGAAACTTCTTTATTGCCCAGATTAATGCTAAACATTCTTTTTCGCTTGTGGAGTATCCTTGTTCCGCCTTATTCAATTTGCGGCTTGCATAAGCGACTGGTTTCAGTTCCCCATCAGGTGAAGATGATCTTTGCAACAAAGCCCCTCCGAGTCCTACATTACTTGCATCGGTTCTTAAGACAAAGTCCTGTGTCAAATCAGGCAGTTTGAGAATAGGCTTGCTAGTGAGTTTTTCCTTTAACTCTTGGAACGCTAGTTCACATTGTGCAGTCCAAATAATTTTATCTGGAAGTCCCTTGCGAGTCAGATCAGTCAGAGGAGCACAAATAGCGTTAAAATTTTTGATGTATTTCTGATAAAATCCGCATAACGACACAAATGATCGCACGTCCTTTTTTGTTTGCGGCCTAGGTGCTCTCTGCAGTTTTTCCAAGTTCTTAGGATCAGGGGTCATATTACCCTGATATACAGTGTGTCCCAAGAATTCCAACTCTTTGCATCCAATACAACATTTTGTTGGCCTAGCAGTTAAGTTCGCCTCCCGAAGTCTATCAAACAACATCTCCAGAGCTTCAATGTGTTCTTCAAATGTCTCTGTGGCGACGAGAATATCATCCATGAAATTCGTGATACATGGGTTATTCAGGGGATCCAACAATTTTCGCATCATCCTTGAAAACACACTCGGAGCATTTTTCAGTCCGAATGGTAGCATATTGAATTCATAATGTCCATCCGAAGTGCTAAAAGCCAAATAAGGTCTCACTTCAGGCTTCACTGGGATCTGGTAATAGCCTTTACTAAGATCCACCTTTGAAAAGTATTTTGCCTTGTTCAGTCTGGCAAATAACTGTTTTGTGTCTGGTAATGGATCCACTTGTCCTTCTGTGACAGCATTCAGTTTCCTGTAATCTATGCACAGTCTGTGTTCCCCAGACGGTTTTCTCAACAAAACGACACTAGAACTAAAAGATGATTCACTGTGCGAAATAATCCCCTCCTTCAACAAATACTCTATTTCTTCCTTCAATGCCTTCTCCTTCGCGAACGGAATAGAATAGGCTCTCATACAGATTGGGTTTGAGTCTACCAGTTTCATGTCATACTGTAGCAAATTTGTATGGCCTGGTTTATCTGTTAATACATCTGTATGTTCCTCCAGAACCTGTTGAACTCTCTCCCTCTGGTTTTTAGTCAGGTGCTTACTGACTTTTACCTGTGCTGCTGTTTCACAAGGATGTAATGGGTATTCATGTGAGGTGAGTGGTTCCTTTTGCATCTGGGTTGCAATAGCCAAGGTCAATAAGGGGGTGCTTTCCTGGAGTGGTCTGTCCAGATACTTCTTTAACAGGTTTACATGATAAACTTTTTCCTTCCCCTTTTTGTCAATTTTATAGTTTGTTCTAGACACCTTCTCTAGAACCGTATATGGACCTTGCCAACCAATTTGTAATTTATTCTGGCTTCCGGGTAGTAGAAGCAGCACCTTCTCTCCGACTGCCAGTTCCCTGTCCTTTGCCTTCCTATTAAAATATGCTGCATGTTTCTTCCTGGCTTGTTTCAAATTATCATTTGCCAGTTTCCATCCAGCTTTCAAACGAGTGGTCAGTTCGTTCACATATTGATACGATGAGGTAACAGTCTCTTCCGCCTTCTCATCTGTCCAGGTCCTTAATAAAGCTTCTAATGGACCTTTTATTGGCCTCCCAAATAGCAGAGTTGCGGGAGCCATCCCGGTTGAACTATGTGGTACCTCCCGGTACGCAAACAATGCGGCGGGCAGGAATTGATCCCACAGATCCGGTTTTTCGTGTGCCAGCTTTCTCAGGATAGAAATGAGAGTCCCGTTGAACCTCTCTACCTGGCCGTTCCCTTGTGGATGGTACGGACTACAATGAAAGTGTCTGGCTTGAAATAGCTTAAAAACTTCTTCCGTTAGTTTCCCCTTGAACTGAGAACCATTATCCGTCAAGATTTGATGCGGGAATCCTAATCGGGTAAATATTGTAAGTAGTGCCTCTGCTACATGTTTTGAATCAATTGATGGCAGGGCTACCGCCTCTCCCCACATAGAACAAGTGTCCACCAGAGTAAGGATGTAACTGTTCCTCCTCTTGGTCCGAGTGAGAGGTCCTACAATATCCACTGCAACCCTCTCAAAAGGTGTTCCCACTATGGGCATTTCCCCTAGAGTTGCAGGAGCAGTCCAGTGCTTTGGAGCTACCCTTTGACATTCTGGGCAGGATTTGACATATCTTTTTATATCCTCCGTTATCCCTGGCCAGAAGTAATGACAAGCTATACGCTGTCCTGTGGCGCTGATCCCCATGTGACCACTGAAGGGAATCGCATGCCCGAGTTCCATCACTTTATCTCTATATGAAGTGGGAAGAACCAGCTGGTTGTGACCATTTGTTCCAGTTCCGGCCTTCCTGTATAAGAGTTTGTTCTTCATGAAATATTCCCCCTTGCTCGGAGGTGTGTGGCATTTGGGCAATTTTTTAAAACAGGGCTTGAGTGTCCTATCCTCAGCCTGCGCCTTCCTCATCTCCTCTGGATGAGCATTTATAGGTTCACCTTCTTCCTCCTTCTTCTGTGACCTGGTCTGCACTGTCGCCATGATCACAGGTTTCTCGGGATTCCCCAAGAAGACGTATCTACACCCCAATATCAGAGGGTAGATTGGTTCATCTATCACTGCTGCTCTGATTTCTCCTTCCACATAGCGAGTTTTCACCGTTATCCTTGCGATGGGAAGTGTCATGAGTGGTATGTCCTTAGTCGCCCCTTGTATTTCCACTGTTTCTGTGGTATACTGACTTGGGTCCACTAGGCTAGACTTCACAACTGAATCATAATCCAAACCTGTATCATAAAGGCACCTTATGGTGACCCCATTACAAATAACATCCTCACAAACTGGGGGGTGATAAGGTTCCTGTTGTCCCTTAGGATTAACCTTTAATCTTTGCGTCCCCGACTTCATTGCAGCAATGTTTGAAGGTTTCCTTCTACAAAATTCGGTGTTATGGTTATCCTTCTTGCACCATTTACACCATCTTTTTCCTTGGTTCAACGGTTTTCTTTCATTGAACTTTTGGTCATTGAACTGTGAGTTTCTGTCGCGATAGTCATTTCTGGCCGCTCAAAGTTTGTCCTACCTTTATTTCCCTGCTCTCTATTATCAAATTTATTAAATTGCTGTGGAGCTTTAAAATTGTCTATGTGCTTCTTTTTAGCACCACTTACCTCTGCCTGAGCTGCCTGATACCTCTCAGCAACATTTAAAATTTCCCCCAACTTCTCTGCACCTTGTTCCATGAGAAATTTTCTCATGTCTGGAGCCATGGACTCTCTCAATTGCTCAATCATGAGCATTTCTTTAAGATCTTGGGTCTTCCCCAGAGCCGTCCATTTCTCCAAATAGGTTTCTAGTCTAGCAGAGAATTGGTGGTATGTCTCCCCAGACAACAGTTTGGCATTTCTAAATTTCTTACGATAAAATTCACCATTCTTCTCGTACCTTAATAACAAAGCCTGCTTTAACATGTCATAATTGTCTTGGTCTTCCCTGTTCATTTTGGCAAATACTTCATAAGAAGTACCTCTCAATCCCTGTGATAGCTTTAAGCTCCACCTCTCTCTCTCTAACCCATATGTAGTAGCTAATAACTCAAAACGTCCTAGGTACCCCTCTATGTCATCGTCTTTTTCAACAAAATGGTCTAAATGAAACCCCATAGCTGAGTTTGAGGCTCCCAGACTGGGCGTAGCATCTGAGGCAAAAGGGCTGGCACCATTTTCAGGGGCCGGGCCTTGTAATTCCAGCTCCCTTAGTCGTAATTCGTGCTCCCTTTGCAACCTTCTATCTTCTGCCTCCCTTTCGGCCTTTTTTTCTTCTGCCTCCCTTTCGGCAGTCAACCTTTTTTCTTCTGCCTCCCTTTGCTGTCGTTTTTCTTCTGCCTCAATCTGCAGCCTCTTAATTTCTCTATCAGCCTCAATTTGTAACCTCTTCTCTTCAGCTACCTTTCTATCTTCCCTTTCAATATATTTATCACATTCAGCCGTTACGTATTGAATTAAAATTTGACCATCCATTCCCATCTCCTTCGCGGTGAGCACAGCAGCTGATCTAAATTTTGCCAGCTCCGCCATACTTTTTAGACAATATAATAATATACAAGCTAAATCTCTAACCAGTAAATACACTAAGTACTTCTTATGACTATAGTCTAACTAATTCTAACTAACCAGTTAACTAATTAATTATTACTGGCTGTGAAGATTCACCAACTTTTATCTGCAGGGACACTTTTAATTTAAAAGGAATTTCACAATTTATTTCCCTACTTTTATTTCTCCCACCAGGAGATCCTAATATTACTGTTGGGCTAATTATCCCTGGACAAGACCCCAATTTATGTAGTGGTGTTTGATGGTATTGTATGATGGTGATATTACTAAATGTAATTGTATGAGGCCAGCTGTGAAGGCTCCTGAGATAAAATGTAGTTGAGAATTGTCAGAAGGCCTTTCTTGCTACCACTACGACCTCACACTTAATTTTTTTTTTTATGAATGTGGCTACGTAAAGTGTCTAGGGTTATGATATGTAGTGTGGTGTAATAGGTTATAGATATACCCACAGATATTTAACAAGACTAATAATATTAATAAATGTTAAAATACACTGAACTAACTCACGTGTGTAAAATTTTTGATAGAATTATATTACATTTATTTTGTTCTGGATCAATTTTTTAGGTTGACCAGAACTTAAAAGGATTTAGAGATTATGAAAGAAATGCATGGAATATTATATCATAAATGCAATAGTGTACATATATATGCACTATACTAGTTAGTTTTATTAAAATGTTCTAGTAGTCATCTACTTGGGAGGATAGTTAATGTTTGTGCTGTTGGGGTGGCCTCATCACACCTGTCTATATTGACTACACAGTGTCCAGAAAATGGTGGGAATTTTATGGGGGTATTAGTAACTAAAGGGCTTTGGTGAATGTCCAGCAGACCAGAGGCTCACTCATCTTGTCGTTGTAGCTCTGGTGCTGAAATCTGGTGGTCCCACCTCTCCGTGCTGGCGGGCAATAATGGTGGTCTCTGTCACAAGTACTGCACAGATACACTCGAGTAAAGTCACCAACTGAATAGACACTGCTTTGTTGACAACAGAAACTCACAGCTCTGCAATCAAAGTATGGGCCATGTGTCAAAATCTATTCTCTACCCACGTCTGGACACAACACTGACACAACAACCACATCATACAGACAGGTCAGATCTCTCTGACCAAACAGCACATTTACCATGGTGGTTTTACATCAGATAGATCCTCCCAGACTATAGATTCTGAAAAATATTTATTAGTTTTCTGCCCTAAAAGAGGATAGGTAATATGTTTCATTATTCTCAACACTTGATCTGTCTTGCATAATCCTTGCTGGAGTTTATGTACATTGTTGGTCCCTAGACCCTGACTAGGGCGGGGGGTCTAGAGCAAATCCCTACTTGTTTGTAAGGCTAGATTTCGATATGGCAGTATCAAATCACTCGAACATGAAACAATATTCAAAATATACAAAGAAATAATTTCAATCTTACCAGATTATGAATAAATAACACAGAATTGCTAGCAAAACTCAGCTGAGCTGCTGGCTATAGTATGGCGTCCCTAAATTTATTTCACTTTCTTTCATATGGAAATCACCACACTTTAAAATCTGTGTCTATCACTGAACAACTATTGAAGAATGGCCCCACTTTCGCGTCTGAGCGCTAATGATATGATTGTCTGTGGCCAATCACTGCCTAGGTTTATTTTAATTTCAAATTTCCTACACTAAAGTCATTTCAGTCATGCTTCAGTCAAGTATGGATGGTTATCTGTTAGTCTGTCCGTCTCTACTTGTGTTTCTACAAAAATGTACTTGATTTTTGAACCAACCTTTCTCTCCCCTCCAAAATTTTGTCGTTAAAAGTTATATTTAGACACAACTACCACCCAAAAACCCTCTCCTCCATACTAAGTAAATTTGAACACCTGCGTCTCGAGGTCGTGTTTTTTTGTGCAATTAGCGACACTTTTAGATTCAATACAGTCTGTCGATGATGTGAACAACACTGTCTTTTGTCATTATCTTCAATATTATCTATCCGTCTGTAAAATTAAGAACATATTAGTTCACTGCTCAGAATAGGCCATCCGGCCAGCTAATTTTTATATTCCTAACATTAATATTAAGAAAAAATTACTTTTTAATTTTTGTAATATTCCAAACATCTGCGTTTTAGCCGCTGAATTCAAATCAAGGGCTTGGTATCGCAAAAGCGTCCAATAAATGACTGTGGCGTAACATATCTATGGTCCCTTCTGTCGAGTTGCTTACTTTTTATGTCAACTTGGGAAACGTGACTTTTCTCCGTTTCCCCCCCCCAATTGCGTCTCCTTAGCCTTTCCAGCCTCACGCAATCTTTCCAGTCATATTTTTTTCCTTTTTGATCCGCCGTTCCCCTCCTGTCTAGCAAGTCAATTATTATGGAGGATGATGACCCGCGGTCTAGGCGATCATGTACTACAGCAGCCTACGCATTATGTTTTTATCCTTAAATGTTATCTTTGGAGGTATTTTACCGTTGTATCTCTGTCAATTTCACTACACATCTCCCCACTTGAAAACATGCCTATGGCAAGTTCCAAAACCAGCGATACACATAGGTAAAATTACTCCTCACGTCTGCCACTACTCTAATTTTGATCACAGGGGTGCCGACTGAGGAAATCTGCACCGACATTCAATTTGCCTGGGATATATTGGATACTAAACTGATAAGGTTGAAGCAACAAAGACCACCTCAGCAATCTTGCGTTTTCATGCTTAGCCTGAGACAAGAACACGAGAGGCTGATGGTCCGTCTCCACCACAAAAGTCCTACCATACAGATAGATTTGAAACTTCTTTATTGCCCAGATTAATGCTAAACATTCTTTTTCGCTTGTGGAGTATCCTTGTTCCGCCTTATTCAATTTGCGGCTTGCATAAGCGACTGGTTTCAGTTCCCCATCAGGTGAAGATGATCTTTGCAACAAAGCCCCTCCGAGTCCTACATTACTTGCATCGGTTCTTAAGACAAAGTCCTGTGTCAAATCAGGCAGTTTGAGAATAGGCTTGCTAGTGAGTTTTTCCTTTAACTCTTGGAACGCTAGTTCACATTGTGCAGTCCAAATAATTTTATCTGGAAGTCCCTTGCGAGTCAGATCAGTCAGAGGAGCACAAATAGCGTTAAAATTTTTGATGTATTTCTGATAAAATCCGCATAACGACACAAATGATCGCACGTCCTTTTTTGTTTGCGGCCTAGGTGCTCTCTGCAGTTTTTCCAAGTTCTTAGGATCAGGGGTCATATTACCCTGATATACAGTGTGTCCCAAGAATTCCAACTCTTTGCATCCAATACAACATTTTGTTGGCCTAGCAGTTAAGTTCGCCTCCCGAAGTCTATCAAACAACATCTCCAGAGCTTCAATGTGTTCTTCAAATGTCTCTGTGGCGACGAGAATATCATCCATGAAATTCGTGATACATGGGTTATTCAGGGGATCCAACAATTTTCGCATCATCCTTGAAAACACACTCGGAGCATTTTTCAGTCCGAATGGTAGCATATTGAATTCATAATGTCCATCCGAAGTGCTAAAAGCCAAATAAGGTCTCACTTCAGGCTTCACTGGGATCTGGTAATAGCCTTTACTAAGATCCACCTTTGAAAAGTATTTTGCCTTGTTCAGTCTGGCAAATAACTGTTTTGTGTCTGGTAATGGATCCACTTGTCCTTCTGTGACAGCATTCAGTTTCCTGTAATCTATGCACAGTCTGTGTTCCCCAGACGGTTTTCTCAACAAAACGACACTAGAACTAAAAGATGATTCACTGTGCGAAATAATCCCCTCCTTCAACAAATACTCTATTTCTTCCTTCAATGCCTTCTCCTTCGCGAACGGAATAGAATAGGCTCTCATACAGATTGGGTTTGAGTCTACCAGTTTCATGTCATACTGTAGCAAATTTGTATGGCCTGGTTTATCTGTTAATACATCTGTATGTTCCTCCAGAACCTGTTGAACTCTCTCCCTCTGGTTTTTAGTCAGGTGCTTACTGACTTTTACCTGTGCTGCGGTTTCACAAGGATGTAATGGGTATTCATGTGAGGTGAGTGGTTCCTTTTGCATCTGGGTTGCAATAGCCAAGGTCAATAAGGGGGTGCTTTCCTGGAGTGGTCTGTCCAGATACTTCTTTAACAGGTTTACATGATAAACTTTTTCCTTCCCCTTTTTGTCAATTTTATAGTTTGTTCTAGACACCTTCTCTAGAACCGTATATGGACCTTGCCAACCAATTTGTAATTTATTCTGGCTTCCGGGTAGTAGAAGCAGCACCTTCTCTCCGACTGCCAGTTCCCTGTCCTTTGCCTTCCTATTAAAATATGCTGCATGTTTCTTCCTGGCTTGTTTCAAATTATCATTTGCCAGTTTCCATCCAGCTTTCAAACGAGTGGTCAGTTCGTTCACATATTGATACGATGAGGTAACAGTCTCTTCCGCCTTCTCATCTGTCCAGGTCCTTAATAAAGCTTCTAAAGGACCTTTTATTGGCCTCCCAAATAGCAGAGTTGCGGGAGCCATCCCGGTTGAACTATGTGGTACCTCCCGGTACGCAAACAATGCGGCGGGCAGGAATTGATCCCACAGATCCGGTTTTTCGTGTGCCAGCTTTCTCAGGATAGAAATGAGAGTCCCATTGAACCTCTCTACCTGGCCGTTCCCTTGTGGATGGTACGGACTACAATGAAAGTGCCTGGCTTGAAATAGCTTAAAAACTTCTTCCGTTAGTTTCCCCTTGAACTGAGAACCATTATCCGTCAAGATTTGATGCGGGAATCCTAATCGGGTAAATATTGTAAGTAGTGCCTCTGCTACATGTTTTGAATCAATTGATGGCAGGGCTACCGCCTCTCCCCACATAGAACAAGTGTCCACCAGAGTAAGGATGTAACTGTTCCTCCTCTTGGTCCGAGTGAGAGGTCCTACAATATCCACTGCAACCCTCTCAAAAGGTGTTCCCACTATGGGCATTTCCCCTAGAGTTGCAGGAGCAGTCCAGTGCTTTGGAGCTACCCTTTGACATTCTGGGCAGGATTTGACATATCTTTTTATATCCTCCGTTATCCCTGGCCAGAAGTAATGACAAGCTATACGCTGTCCTGTGGCGCTGATCCCCATGTGACCACTGAAGGGAATCGCATGCCCGAGTTCCATCACTTTATCTCTATATGAAGTGGGAAGAACCAGCTGGTTATGACCATTGCACCTCTTGCCAGTGTTTACCAGCTTTCTGATCCCGATGACGCCATTGCCCATTGGACACGTATCTTTCTTTGTGTGTTTGATAACCACGCACCAACTAAAGAAGTTCGTGTGAAACGACAGGTCAAATCTCCTTGGATCACACAAGCAGTGCTAGACGCCATGAGGCAGAGAGATCAAGCTCACAAAAACAAGGACTTTAACATATACAGAGAACAGAGGAACAACGTGCAATATTTAATTCGTAGAGAAAAAAAGAATTATTTTAAAAATTTGGTTCAGAACAAAACAAACAGTAAAGATATATGGAAAGCAATCAATACCTTAGCGAACAAGCGAAATCTGTCAGTCTCGTCAACCCCTAATACTTCATTTACTCCCACAGACTTCAGCAATTACCTTCAGGCAGAAATAAACAGTCTTAAATCTACAATACCAAATTCACCTTGTGACTTAGGCAGGCTGTCAGTATTTTGTGAGAACAAATGTACCAACAGAATCCCATCCAACATTCCGTTTATGACAGTTAATGAAGTGTATAACTATCTTCTAGGACTTAAAGATAATAACTCATCAGGACTTGACGGAGTCAGTAATCGAATACTGCGTTATGCGGCTCCAGCTATTAGTGATTCGCTTACATACATATACAATCAATGTATCGCACGGAGCTACTTTCCGTGGCACTTTAAAGTCGCTAAGGTATATCCTCTCTTAAAACCTGGCTCTTCCGACAATAATAACCTTGGTAACTATAGGCCAATCTCCTTAATATCATCGCTATCCAAACCACTAGAAAAACACATACATAAAATAACACTTCAACACCTAGTTAACAACGGCTTGCTAATTGATAGTCAGTCGGGGTTTAGACCTAAACATTCATGTCACAAAGCTCTAACTAAGATGATTGACAACTGGCACTTAAATATTAATAACGATAACATATGTGGGGCAGTTTTTGTAGACTTTAAAAAAGCATTTGATATGATAGATCACGCTATTTTAATTAGAAAACTAGAAACATCAAAAGTAAACCTTCAACTAGTGACGATAATTAAATCATTCCTGTCAGACAGAAAACATGTAGTTTCTTACAATAACTCTTGCTCATACCCAACCATAATAAATACCGGCGTTCCTCAGGGCTCTATTCTTGGGCCTCTACTTTTTGCCATATACATTAATGACCTTCCATTACACGTCGAACACGCATCCTGTGACCTATTTGCTGATGACTGTACTATCTACACGAGTGATACAAGTTGCAACACACTCGAACTATCGTTACAAAAAGATACAGACAATCTGATTAAGTGGAGCATCGGAAATCGCATGCTAATTAATATAATTAAAACAAAGTGCATGTTAATATCAACTAGACAAAAATTACAAAATTCAGAGAAAACAACACTTCAGATCTATATTGGTACCTCACCAATTGAAAACGTTAATGAACATAAAACTCTAGGAATAGTCGTTGACCAGCATCTTAATTGGAACTCACATGTTCATGCACTGACTAAGCAAACGGCACAGAAAGTTTACCAGTTAGCTAAAATCAAACATTTCCTAGATGAAGATGCACGAAAATTGTTCTATATATCTCACATACAAACAAACCTTGACTATTGCTCCACAATCTGGGATGGTTGTTCTATGTCCAACACAAAAAGACTCCATTCACTACAAAAGCGTGCAGTGCGTCTAGTTTCTGACAACTGCCAAACACAGTGTGTAGATCTATATAAATATCTCAAAATACTGCCTCTAAGAAAGCGCTTTCTGTTCAACAAAGCTAAATTTGTTCACAAAATCCTGTCACAGAATGCTCCAACATATCTGTGGCCAATGTTCAAATACAGTGAAAGACGCAGTCAACGCCTTAACAAAATACAAGTGCCCAAGCCTAGGCTTGACTTATTCAAGAAAAGCTTAGCTTACTCTGCTGCTCATCTTTGGAACTATCTTCCACATTATCTAAAACATAACAACCTCAGTCCCTATTCATACAATCGTAAACTTTTCGAATACTTTATGAGTTCTGATTATCTGCCCCCCTAATATGATTATTTTTCCGAACAAATGGTATAATATCGAGTGTAGGTTTAATGATGATGTTAGTGCTTTTCAACATATTTTGTTTCGTGGTAATACTTAGTTTGTACTTTTCAACATATTTTATTTCATGTTTATAATTAGATACTGTGAATGTGAGTATGCTATTATTTTACCTGTACAACGTTGAATTCCTTGAATTGATGGGTAAATTGTGTGTGAGAATAAATGAAATCAGTATAAAAGACGGGAGAAAGGAAGGGCAGAATGTCAGACGGGCCTGCGTGCCCAATTCTCAACCCTTTGAAAATAAAGTTCGTTCGTTCGTTCGTTCGTTCGTTCATTTGTTCCAGTTCCGGCCTTCCTGTATAAAAGTTTGTTCTTCATGAAATATTCCCCCTTGCTCGGAGGTGTGTGGCATTTGGGCAATTTTTTAAAACAGGGCTTGAGTGTCCTATCCTCAGCCTGCGCCTTCCTCATCTCCTCTGGATGAGCATTTATAGGTTCACCTTCTTCCCCCTTCTTCTGTGACCTGGTCTGCACTGTCGCCATGATCACAGGTTTCTCGGGATTCCCCAAGAAGACGTATCTACACCCCAATATCAGAGGGTAGATTGGTTCATCTATCACTGCTGCTCTGATTTCTCCTTCCACATAGCGAGTTTTCACCGTTATCCTTGCGATGGGAAGTGTCATGAGTGGTATGTCCTTAGTCGCCCCTTGTATTTCCACTGTTTCTGTGGTATACTGACTTGGGTCCACTAGGCTAGACTTCACAACTGAATCATAATCCAAACCTGTATCATAAAGGCACCTTATGGTGACCCCATTACAAATAACATCCTCACAAACTGGGGGGTGATAAGGTTCCTGTTGTCCCTTAGGATTAACCTTTAATCTTTGCGTCCCCGACTTCATTGCAGCAATGTTTGAAGGTTTCCTTCTACAAAATTCGGTGTTATGGTTATCCTTCTTGCACCATTTACACCATCTTTTTCCTTGGTTCAACGGTTTTCTTTCATTGAACTTTTGGTCATTGAACTGTGAGTTTCTGTCGCGATAGTCATTTCTTGGCCGCTCAAAGTTTGTCCTACCTTTATTTCCCTGCTCTCTATTATCAAATTTATTAAATTGCTGTGGAGCTTTAAAATTGTCTATGTGCTTCTTTTTAGCACCACTTACCTCTGCCTGAGCTGCCTGATACCTCTCAGCAACATTTAAAATTTCCCCCAACTTCTCTGCACCTTGTTCCATGAGAAATTTTCTCATGTCTGGAGCCATGGACTCTCTCAATTGCTCAATCATGATCATTTCTTTAAGATCTTGGGTCTTCCCCAGAGCCGTCCATTTCTCCAAATAGGTTTCTAGTCTAGCAGAGAATTGGTGGTATGTCTCCCCAGACAACAGTTTGGCATTTCTAAATTTCTTACGATAAAATTCACCATTCTTCTCGTACCTTAATAACAAAGCCTGCTTTAACATGTCATAATTGTCTTGGTCTTCCCTGTTCATTTTAGCAAATACTTCATAAGAAGTACCTCTCAATCCCTGTGATAGCTTTAAGCTCCACCTCTCTCTCTCTAACCCATATGTAGTAGCTAATAACTCAAAACGTCCTAGGTACCCCTCTATGTCATCGTCTTTTTCAACAAAATGGTCTAAATGAAACCCCATAGCTGAGTTTGAGGCTCCCAGACTGGGCGTAGCATCTGAGGCAAAAGGGCTGGCACCATTTTCAGGAGCCGGCCTTGTAATTCCAGCTCCCTTAGTCGTAATTCGTGCTCCCTTTGCAACCTTCTATCTTCTGCCTCCCTTTCGGCCTTTTTATCTTCTGCCTCCCTTTCGGCAGTCAACCTTTTTTCTTCTGCCTCCCTTTGCTGTCGTTTTTCTTCTGCCTCAATCTGCAGCCTCTTAATTTCTCTATCAGCCTCAATTTGTAACCTCTTCTCTTCAGCTACCTTTCTATCTTCCCTTTCAATATATTTATCACATTCAGCCGTTACATATTGAATTAAAATTTGACCATCCATTCCCATCTCCTTCGCGGTGAGCACAGCAGCTGATCTAAATTTTGCCAGCTCCGCCATACTTTTTAGACAATATAATAATATACAAGCTAAATCTCTAACCAGTAAATACACTAAGTACTTCTTATGACTATAGTCTAACCAATTCTAACTAACCAGTTAACTAATTAATTATTACTGGCTGTGAAGATTCACCAACTTTTATCTGCAGGGACACTTTTAATTTTAAAGGAAATTTTACAATTTATTTCCCTACTTTTATTTCTCCCACCAGGAGATCCTAATATTACTGTTGGGCTAATTATCCCGGACGAGCCCCCAATTTATGTAGTGGTGTTTGATGGTATTGTATGATGGTGATATTACTAAATGTAATTGTATGAGGCCAGCTGTGAAGGCTCCTGAGATAAAATGTAGTTGAGAATTGTCAGAAGGCCTTTCTTGCTACCACTACGACCTCACACTTAATTTTTTTTTTTTATGAATGTGGCTACGTAAAGTGTCTAGGGTTATGATATGTAGTGTGGTGTAATAGGTTATAGATATACCCACAGATATTTAACAAGACTAATAATATTAATAAATGTTAAAATACACTGAACTAACTCAAGTGTGTAAAATTTTTGATAAAAATTATATTACATTTATTTTGTTCTGGATCAATTTTTTAGGTTGACCAGAACTTAAAAGGATTTAGAGATTATGAAAGAAATGCATGGAATATTATATCATAAATGCAATAGTGTACATATATATGTACTATACTAGTTAGTTTTATTAAAATGTTCTAGTAGTCATCTACTTGGGAGGATAGTTAATATTTGTGCTGTTGGGGTGGCCTCATCACACCTGTCTATATTGACTACACAGTGTCCAGAAAATGGTGGGAATTTTATGGGGGTATTAGTAACTAAAGGGCTTTGGTGAATGTCCAGCAGACCAGAGGCTCACTCATCTTGTCGTTGTAGCTCTGGTGCTGAAAACTGATGGTCCCACCTCTCCGTGCTGGCGGGCAATAATGGTGGTCTCTGTCACAAGTACTGCACAGATACACTCGAGTAAAGTCACCAACTGAATAGACACTGCTTTGTTGACAACAGAAACTCGCAGCTCTGCAATCAAAGTATGGGCCATGTGTCAAAATCTATTCTCTACCCACGTCTGGACACAACACTGACACAACAACCACATCATACAGACAGGTCAGATCTCTCTGACCAAACAGCACATTTACCATGGTGGTTTTACATCAGATAGATCCTCCCAGACTATAGATTCTGAAAAATATTTATTAGTTGTCTGCCCTAAAAGAGGATAGGTAATATGTTTCATTATTCTCAACACTTGATCTGTCTTGCATAATCCTTGTTGGAGTTTATGTACATTGTTGGTCCCTAGACCCTGACTAGGGCGGGGGGTCTAGAGCAAATCCCTACTTGTTTGTAAGGCTAGATTTCGATATGGCAGTATCAAATCACTCGAACATGAAACAATATTCAAAATATATAAGGAAATAATTTCAATCTTACCAGATTATGAATAAATAACACAGAATTGCTAGCAAAACTCAGCTGAGCTGCTGGCTATAGTATGGCGTCCCTAAATTTATTACACTTTCTTTCATATGGAAATCACCACACTTTAAAATCTGTGTCTATCACTGAACAACTATTGAAGAATGGCCCCACTTTCGCGTCTGAGCGCTAATGATATGATTGTCTGTGGCCAATCACTGCCTAGGTTTATTTTAATTTCAAATTCCTACACTAAAGTCATTTCAGTCATGCTTCAGTCAAGTATGGATGGTTATCTGTTAGTCTGTCCGTCTCTACTTGTGTTTCTACAAAATTGTACTCGATTTTTGAACCAACCTTTCTCTCCCCTCCAAAATTTTGTCGTTAAAAGTTATATTTAGACACAGCTACCACCCAAAAACCCTCTCCTCCATACTAAGTAAATTTGAACACCTGCGTTTCGAGGTCGTGTTTTTTTGTGCAATTAGCGACACTTTTAGATTCAATACAGTCTGTCGATGATGTGAACAACACTGTCTTTTGTCATTATCTTCAATATTATCTATCCGTTTGTAAAATTAAGAACATATTAGTTCACTGCTCAGAATAGGCCATCCGGCCAGCTAATTTTTATATTCCTAACATTAATATTAAGAAAAATTTACTTTTTAATTTTTGTAATATTCCAAACATCTGCGTTTTAGCCGCTGAATTCAAATCAAGGGCTTGGTATCGCGCAAAAGCGTCCAATAAATGACTGTGGCGTAACATATCTATGGTCCCTTCTGTCGAGTTGCTTACTTTTTATGTCAACTTGGGAAACGTGACTTTTCTCCGTTTCCCCCCCAATTGCGTCTCCTTAGCCTTTCTAGTCTCACGCAATCTTTCCAGTCATATTTTTTTCCTTTTTGATCCGCCGTTCCCCTCCTGTCTAGCAAGTCAATTATTATGGAGGATGATGACCCGCGGTCTAGGCGATCATGTACTATTCGCAGCCTACGCATTATGTTTTTATCCTTAAATGTTATCTTTGGAGATATTTTACCGTTGTATCTCTGTCAATTTCACTACAATGTAGGCTAGCCGTAATCGAAAAAACGCTTTCTCAGAAAGTTGACCTAAATTTGTTTCCATTCAAAGCATGCGACAATAGTCGCACGACTCAAATTGATTAATTTTTTGTTGTATATATTTCAACTATTCCAAAGTTTGAGAGTCGGTAGCACAGATGTTGTAAAGGTGGAGTGTCGCGGAAAGTTGGCTATTCTGCTGTGGCTAATGTAATTTTTTCCCCTTTTTAACAGAGGTCAAGACCCTAGAGGAATAACAATGAGTTCACGAAAGTACTTAAGTGGATACCAGAAACGCAAACTGAAGAAAAGCGATCAGACGAAATCTCTAAATGTCAAAAACTAACAAACTATTTGGCAATGTTAAGTTTGTCAACACCTACAGTTGAAACAAGCCAAGCAAACACCATTGAAGCCATTGATAGTGCACAAACTGCGGGTGCTCATTCTAGCAATAGTCAACCCACTGTTGACGCTTTTCATACAGATGCCGATCACAGTGGTCAACGTGAAAGTACCGCGGAACAAGCAGAGACTGAGCAGAAACATGAAACGGGAAGCAAATTCAGTGATTTCAAAGAATACAGTGAGCTCGAAAACTGGCTCATAACAGTTGATAATGATTTCATACAGAATTGTTTAATGCAAGACATAGGTTTTTTTCAAAATAATAAACCAGATGTTGTATATATCGAATCAAGCAGGGTTTACAAGGAGCAAAACAGAAGTTTCTGAAACAAATTTTTTGAAAAAAAAAAAGATTGAAAAATGGCCAGACTGTGATGAGATCCTGGTTAGTTTACTCAAAGAGCGAAGGCTGTATATACTGTTTTGTTTGCAACCTGTCGCATAGAGATTTATGATCAATAAATTTTCTATAATCTTTTCTTCTCTACCCGTGTCCTCTACTTTATTATCGCTCTTTTATCCTTTTCCTGTTTTTCGCATTCGTTCGTTTGCGACAAAATATTACTTTCCCATTCAACCTTTACCGTTCCTTTTCTCATACTAGAACGCATTTTATGACATAATGTGTCAGTCACTGCACTAGACGAATAACTGTGAATATACGTTCTGGTCAGACATAGAGAGCAGACATCTGTCTACAGTTTCCCCTGTCATAGTGTTTCTTCGGCTAGTTTCTCGGCCTGAGGTGTGGAACGCGCCAGACATACATCGCCCAGAATAGCCGTATGTCGGAGAAGGCGTTAAGACGCGTATTGACAGGTTATGGCAGGCTTCTGAGTTAATGTGAAGTGTTAGGAGAGGGGGAGATACCGGCGCTATTTCGGATTTCGAAATAACGTGGAATGCTTTGTCTGTTTTATATATCCTAGCAGGAGTTTAAACGTGACTTCATTCTGTTCTCCAAATTTGCAGTAGACAGGTTGTTTCGTGCTAGAGAGAATAAGCTGTATAGCGAAGTCTGAGTTTGTTTCGGAAATTTTGCCGAGCTTCTAGACTACCAATAAATATAAGCGTATCATTCTAAGTTTGTGCGATCACCCGTAGTTCTGTTTGGAGGTAATATTTAATGTCTATTGTGTTGAGGGATCTAGTGATAAATCGCTTATTTTCATTTTACTAGTTAGATTTCTGTGCAGAAGAAATTAATATTAAGTCTGTTATATTCGCTAGTCGACATGTTACAGTGGAAAGCAGAATATATTATAATTTCTAGCTTAATCTCATGCAGCTGTAAATGAATTAAATTAAACTGCGAATAATCAGTCGAGAATATTTTAACTAACTTATAACTGCACGGATTCATCATTGAGTATTGACAAAATACGTATGTATTTCTAATTCATGATAACTGATTTTGTGAATATAACTTATTTCATGGGAGATTTTTTTTTTTTTTTTTTTTTTTTTTTTTTTTTTTGCGTACGCCCGCTAATACTCGAGGCGAAATCTCAGGTTATTTTTTATGTCTAACCTGACATTGATTTTACGTGAGTATCCCTTTATTTCTTGTACAGAGACAGGTGTCCCTCGCCATTCAGGCAAATACTCGCCGATTTCGGAGGTACCCATTGCAGCTGGGTCGGCTCAGGAGCCGCCAGTCCCTGGTAGACGACACTCCTTCAAATGTCCTCGCCAGGTCTCGAGTTAATCTAGTCCAAATCCCGGTCGACGAAAAATCCTCAAATGCCGTCGCCTGGGTTTGATCCTGTATCACCCGGTCGCCAGAGCGGGGTTGTAACCACTACGCTAGCGCGACTCCCATGGGAGATTTAAATGATACGACAAGCTCTACGCTTGCAGTTTATAATGTAAGTTATAACCGAGGGAATAGTATGTATAAGTACTTTATATGTTGTTTTCTCTTTATTCAGTGAAACTGGGGTGACCCAACTTTGCTAGCGTTGAGTACTGAGTAGTATCTGTGAAGAACATAAACATTTTATTCTTAAAGATTTGGGTGTATAAAGTAAAACCTGTCTGGCATTGCATTGGCATCCAGAACGACAGAGTACCCATTCCATAAACTTTAAGATTTAAATAAAGTAACGGGCCTATCGCGCCAGATTTAATTCTTCCTGAGAGAAACCTCAAGTACATTTCAGCCCTTGTGGCAAGTAAAATATTACAAAAAATAAACATTCCGACGGAGTTGTGACCAGTACAAGTATGTGGTGTGACCAAATAAAATCCTATACTGAGAGAAGGCAGTTACCTGACATTCCTAGTTAATAGAAATCTAAGCTATTGACACTTTGCTCGCTGTTAACGTTCGTGCCTGGACAATTTTAATGTGACAGAACCAGATATCCCTAAATAAGAAATACCAAGGAAACGTTCCCTGAAGAAGCGAATTCAACCTATCTTTTTTGAGCTGGGGTTGCCTTGGCCAATGTCTAACCCTGGAGATTCTGAATGTGCATGTCCTAAAAATTGTTTGTCCAGAAGTTGCTACCAAAGCTGTAAGTACGAACGAAAGCTAGTGATCACGGCTGACTGAACAGAGTGAATGCAGGACTGAGCGATTCTTTTATTGTTGTATTTTGGCACCCATTTTTTGCTGTCTTAAATTTCTTTATGCAAGTGTTGTTGCTAACAATATTTTCCTTAGGATAGATCAGAGTATCAAAGTCTGTTCATACCTTTAAAGGGAAATCTTAGACTAAATCATATGAATCTGTGACTCTTTGGGGCTATCACTTTTCTTCTAACAGGACTGTGGGCTATTCATCGAGGGGAAAGATCATACCAATGGGTCTATCATTTTTGTAGCAATTCATTGACTTTATTACTATTTGTATATGCTGGATGTAATTTTGTGTGTTGTGATAGAATTTTATTCTGATAATTAAAATTCATTAAACTTAATCAGCGTGTCGGGTCAGCTCGTTCCAATATATATATATTTCCATTGTCATAGTTTCACGTCTGTGTGTCTATTGTAGTCACTTATGTGTGGGTGTATGGGTGATATATATATATATATATATATATATATATATATATATATATATATATATATATATATATATATATATATATATATATATATACTACTATACATTATATTAGATTTGTCTGACTAATCTAACTCTGTTGTAGATGATAGGCTGACTGAGAGAAGCATCTGCAGTGTCAGAGACAGAATCTACTATATTTCCTCCACCTCACTCGTAAAATCTATGTCTATTTTATCACCTCCCACTGAGCTATCACTTATGTCTATGTCTATTCAGAAGGGACCAAACTAAGTCTTAATCACCTATCGCAAATCTACGACACAACCTCTTTTCTAAATGCCAAACATCACTTACAACAGGTAGGTTTTCTGACTGGATGAATGTACTCAGAACTCTGGAGAATCATGAAGATAGCATGGAACATAAGAGGGCGATGTTGTGTTGGATAACAAGAAAGTCAAATAAAAATACTGTGGATCAGCAATTTGAAGAACATATGACAAAAACCATACAGTACTATTTTGAAGTACTGAAAAGAGTTGTAGCTGTTATAAAGTTTTTAAGTGAAAGAGGTTTGGCATTTAGAGGTCACGAGGAGATGTGGGGCTCACCGAATAATGGAAACTTCATGGGGGCCATTGAACTTATTGCAGAATTCGACCCATTTTTACATGAACATCTCGAGAAATGTAAAAATGAAAAAGTATATGCTACTTACCTATCCAAAACCGTGTATGAAGAATTGAAAGAAATTATGGGAAAACATGTGCAAGATGAAATTGTGAATCAAATCAACAACCTAGGCACCAAATACTACTCTATTATTGTTGCCTGACCTGACACATGTTGACCAAGCTGGTAATTGTGGTTCGATACTGCTATAATGGAAAACCCTGTGAGAGATTTTTAACATTTTTACCGATAGAAAACCATTCATCCACGACCTTGTTCAACAAAATACAACACGTCCTGGGGGAACATAAGCTTTCATTTGAAAATATCCGTGCTCAGTCCTACGATAATGCATTTAACATGAAGGACTCGGAGAAAGGGCTGCAGCACTCTTTAAAAACATTAACAGGTACGCAGACTATGTACCATGTGCAGCAAATTCACTTAACCTTGTTGGAGAAAAGGCAGTGTCTACTGTACCTGAAGTTGTTGACTATTTTGGCATTTTGCAGGAGCTGTATGTTTTCTTTTCTGGATCTCCACGAAGATGGGGGATTTTAAACATATAGGGCAATCTACATTTTTCACTAAAGAGCTTAAGTGTAACTAGATGGTCTGCACACTATGAAGCAGTCCGGGCAATTAAAAATGGATATATGGGTATGTTACAAACTCTCAAACATATTTTTGAAGACTCAGAAGAGAAGCCTGAATGTAAACAAGATGCAAAGAATTTATACAACAAGTTGGTACAGCTGGAATATGCTATTTTAACAGTCGTTTGGCAAGAAGTGCTGGAGTGTCTCAACAAAACAAGTAAGAAACTCCAAACCCCTGGTTTTGATGTATTTGAAGGTTATCTTCTGCTTTCATCTTTGCTTTCGTTTGTTAAAGAACTCAGAAAAAATTCAGCCGATAGGATTGCACACTTTGAATCAGAAGCAAAAGTTGTGTGTGAAGATATCACTTCAAGTTAGTCTGATGCTTCCAAATGCACTGTTAGAAGGAAATTTTCAGATGGAACAAGTGGTATTGCTTCTTTAAGAGGAGCTGACACATTTAGGATAGAAGTTCTAATATCAACTCTATGCCTGCTTGATAATCCAGTTACGCAAGAGGATTGACCCATATGAGCAGACTGTGAAAAGGTTCAAGTTCCTCTTAGATTTGGTAAACAATTCTGAAATTGATGAGGACATTATTAAACTTATAATATCATATTACAAAGATGATATTGACCACAAATTAGTAAACGAGTGTTATCAGTTCAAAGAATATTTGCACCTTAGGAAATCCCAGAACACAGAAAAAAACACGCCATCTAAAATGCAATGCGCAGAAGTTCTTCAGCTTATTTGTGAGCAACACCTAATTGAAGTGTTCCCCAATATTACTACTGCGCTTAAGCCGTACTTGACAATGCCCATCACGAGCTGTGAAGCAGAAAGGAATTTTTTCAAAGCTATCCTTTATAAAAAAACAAATTTCGGTCTACAATGACTGAAGAACGCTTAAATTCTTTATGCATATTGTCTCTAGAAAATGACATTGCAAGGAAGCTCTCATATGACAAAACTGTACGTGAATATGTTGCAAGAAAAAACAGAAATAAGAGTATTTTGTAAAATGTGCTTCATGTAGTATGTTCTGTTAAGTTTAACTTTTCCTTCTGAGCACAAATCTCTTATGGATACACCTTGTGAGCCTTTTTTCAACAAATGTATTAAAATATTGTATATTTTCCTCATTGCTAATTTTCTTATCTTATAATTTTTTTGGTATGTCTTCAACGAACTAATTCTGAATGATGGAGGCAATCATTAAAATAGTTAAGATTTTAAAAAAATCACATATACCAAGGTGGATAGTGGTTTAGTGGTCAGAACATATGCCTTCCAATCAAATGTTCTGCATTTCACTCCCAGCAGAGTGTCTTCAGTTTTTATATGTTTGTTGTTGTGGATCTACTATAAAGCTTGAACTTCAGGTCCTCAAAGTCCATTTATCTCTATAATACATTTCTTTCTCACCTTCACAATTTAAAATAAAAAAAAAATAAAAGGGGCCCCTCCAAGAGTTCAAGCTTCAGGGCACCCAAAATGAAGATCCGCCACTGTGTCTGAGTAGTCATATATTATATTAATTCAAGGCAATAAATGCCACAAACTGGTGCTATGATGCACACGTCTCAAGTCTGCGAATCTGTCAATAATGATGCTTCCTGAGCATTAATGAATACACTAATAAAAGGCTGCTCAGCTAGTAACATACGCTTTCTGTAAGTGCAAAGAGAAGACATCCATATGTGGCAAGTAGGAGACACTTTGAGTTGATCATATTCCATCCGACAAATAGTATTGACCTTCTACAAACTTCTGCCAAGTCTTCTTGTCCGGTGCCTTCAGTTCAAGGTCTTTCCATGTCCTCTTGTCCGGTGCCTTCAGTTCGGGGTCTTTCCATGTCCTCTTGTCCGGTGCCTCCAGTTCGAGGTCTTTCCATGTCCTCTTGTCCGGTGCCTTCAGTTCGAGGTCTTTCCATGTGTCACCGTTAGCTTTGCTAGGAGCATTACAGTGCTCAGGCAGGCATCATATATACGGTGATTTGGTTTTGCTGATGTGGGCAAATATAAAAAAAATGGTTTAAGAAATAAGAATGGATTTGAATAAAGACTATTTGTCTTGCTAGAAGGGAGATAAAATGAGTGAAGTAATGCTTTGATCAAAGGGAGGAGACTCTGAATATTAAGGTCAGGGGAGGAAAGTGCTTAATTACACTTAAGTAGGTTTGGTGAGTCTGTAATTATGGTTGAGAAAATGTACATATAAGAATTTTGTAACAAGCTTAGGAGAAGACAATATAAGCTTAAGTCAAATCATGCAAAGGGAGACAACGGGGAATTAACTCCCTTATATGATTTAGTGAGCTGAGAGAAAAAAATATGCACGAGAAAAGTCTGTGTGAAGTTTAGAAGGATAACGAACGACACTTCACTGAGTTGTTTACATAGCAAATAAGAGTGAACATATTTCAGCTGAGTAAAAAGTAGAGCGGACCAATCGGTTAACAGTAAACAAGGACAGATGAGCTGATAATGATATTTTAAGAAGGAGAACGTATTTGGACACGTGAGTGAGCGGTCGCATGTTTGAAGAGCAGTCCTAGATAAGGACATAGAGCGGCGAGAATGAATTTCTGCCGAGCTCTCAACTTCAAAACTCTGTGGGAGACAGAATGTTTTCTTCTGAAGATTTTATTGATCTAGTTAGAGTAGTATAAACCATTCGAATATGAAAGACAAAGCTGTGATTTAAGTATAAGATTAGCGTTAAGGTGTGATAGTAAGCACTATAAGTGTTGTGAGGATTCTGTGAAACCAAAGTAAGTTGGTCCTTTTACTCATATACTTGATAGACTTTGAAAACAGTTTAAGAATGTTTGCAGAAGCTGAGATGCAGTATTACAAGGTTAACGACGCTTCCAATTAAGGAACGCATGATAATCAGAAATGAGGCTGAGGCTATAAAATTGACTATGAGTGGGTAACATAAGATTATAGAAGCACCTGAGGAGATTTACAGAAGAATATTGAACTGATAGCTGAGCTGGGCTATTACATAATGTACTTTGAGATAACGTCGGCTATAAGTAAGACGAGTAAAGAATTGAAGGGTGATTGCAGCTACAAGTTAAATCATGCGCTCTCTAGCAGGTATAAGTATATGGACTGCAATAAGTGTACTCAATGAGTTGATTGGCATATATGAATTATAAAATGATTGTATTATGTTTAATATGAGATAGACATGACAGGATTAGTGAAAGGGAGAAACCAAACTCAGGAAAGAGTGGATTAAAGGCTTGGGAGAAGCCAGCATAAATAAGATAGCCTTAAAGGAGGAAAATATGTATAAACCATACCTGAATATGTTCTCAGGCAGAGAGCTATAACTACATATATAGGTATATGAATGTGCCCAGGAGGAATGGGACATACAAGAGGCAGTTAGGAAATGTTTGTACCTGGAATTTGTACCACATGCCTCTTGTTATGATGGAATTTTGATATATAAATAAACCACTTGTTTTGATGGAACACTTCTCAAGTTGGGTTAAATCTCTAAAAGGTTGTTGAGTGCTAGAGTAAACAAGATAATAGACATAAAGAAAATAACTACTATACGACGTTGTCACTAAGTAACATCACAAGAAGGGGTGGAACGAGTTTAGGTTGGAAGCTTGAGGTATATATCATCCAGGAATAGTCAGCTCTGGCGGTGATGGCCAGTATTAAGATATACTCTTACTTGGAATATAGATCAATAGATCAAATTGACAAATAGAAGGTAGACAACTAGGCCTGACATCTGTCACTTAGTTTATTAACACCAGTCCTAGGACATATACAGGGCACACGGTCACATAAGATTACTAATTGGTGTCGTGACCAGTCCTAGAAGTTCACACCCACCTACGACACTGCGACACATGTTTTCTTATCCGGTGCCTTCAGTTCAAGGTCTTTCCATGTCCTCTTGTCCGGTGTCTTCAGTTCAAGGTCTTTCCATATCCTCTTGTCCGGTGCCTTCAGTTCAAGGTCTTTCCACGTGCTCTTGTCCGGTGCCTTCAGTTCAAGGTCTTTCCATGTCCTCTTGTCCGGTGTCTTCAGTTCAAGGTCTTTCCATATCCTCTTGTCTGGTGCCTTCAGTTCGGGGTCTTTCCATGTCTTCTTGTCCGGTGCCTTCAGTTCAAGGTCTTTCCATGTCTTCTTTACCGGTGTCTTTAGTTCAAGGTCTTTCCATGTCCTCTATTCTGGTGCCTTCAGTTCAAGGTCTTTCCATGTCTTCTTGTCCGGTGCCTTCAGTTCAAGGTCATTCCATGTCCTCTTGTCTGGTGCCTTCAGTTCAAGGTCTTTCCATGTCTTCTTGTCCGGTGCCTTCAGTTCAAGGTCTTTCCATGTCTTCTTTACCGGTGTCTTTAGTTCAAGGTCTTTCCATGTCCTCTTGTCTGGTGCCTTCAGTTCAAGGTCTTTCCATGTCTTCTTGTCCGGTGCCTTCAGTTCAAGGTCTTTCCCTGTCTTCTTTACCGGTGTCTTTAGTTCAAGGTCTTTCCATGTCTTCTTCATCCCTTTATGACTGTCCCTGGTTCTGTTTTCCGTGTGTTGTATTTTTTTATTTTTGGTCTTTCTCTACCTCTCTTTCCTTGGTGGTTCCACAACAAGGACTGCCTTGTAATGCTATCAACAGGTTTCCTCGGTGTGTGTCCTATCCAACTCCAATGCCTTCTTCTCATTTCTTGTGCCACTGGCACTTGTCTGGTTCTTGACATCAGTTCTACATTAGTGATCGTGTCACACTACATTAGTGATCGTGTCACACTACATTAGTGATCGTGTCACACTACATTAGTGATCGTGTCACACTACATTAGTTATCGTAACATACTACATTAGTGATCGTGTCATACTACATTAGTGATCGTGTCATACTACATTAGTGATCGTGTCATACTACATTAGTGATCGTGTCACACTACATTAGTGATCGTGTCACACTATATTAGTGATCGTGTCACACTACATTAGTGATCGTGTCACACTACATTAGTGATCGTGTCACACTACATTAGTGATCGTGTCATACTACATTAGTGATCGTTTCATACTACATTAGTGATCGTGTCATACCACTTCAATTCTTCTATTCCAGGAAAATACCCATTTATTGAAGTCTGTAGCTTTTTGGTTGTTGTTGTTTTTCTTGTTCTCCATATGTCAGAACCATGCAATACAATAGGATTGACTTGACAATTGAATTGACAATTCTGATTTTTGTGTTGGGCAGGATTTTTTTTTTTTCGATCTCAATATTTGTCCCTAATGCAATGAAAGATCCTCTAGCCTTTAGTACGTATTTTCATTTTGATGTCATTTTCAAAACTGCCATCTCAAAAACAAAACAAATAAATATTTCATACGGTGTCGAGTGTATGAAGTACCTTGCACATCCGTGTTACAAGCTGTATAGTTTATGAAGCCGTGAGTAATAACGGTGTATTTATTGATCAACGGATTCAGCTTCAAATAGTATGCAACCGGTGACACCACAAACGCGTGATCGGAAGGGTGGAAAACAGAACCTGTCTGTACAGGATTGCAAGAATATACAAGCAGCAAACACAGCGAAAACAAATTGACCAAAATCCACACCGAAAATACTACTTCTTCATCCATATTTAGCTCTTTTTTTTTCGGTTATGTTCATTCCACGTGGCTGTAACTGTTGCTTGCTATCTATTTCCATTTTGGGACGTCGTCTTCAGCTCGGACCATGAACTCCCTTTTGTTCTGGCTTGCTCTTCCGCCGATCTTTCCCATGTTCTCTTTGACCTTCCTTCTCTTCTCTTCCCATGTGAATTACAGTAAAGGGCGTGTCTGGTTGTTTCCTGAAAGTACATGGTGATCCAGAAGTCTCTCCGCAGTGGGTTCAGTGCTTGAGTACTATGAATCAAGGGAAATAATCTAAATGATAAAATTATTATTAAAAGGTTGTAATTTACAACTCTACATTTCTTTATTTTACATAGCAATTTAAATTATTTAAACGACACTAATGCTTTATGCGAAAATTAAAAAGTAAAGTAAATCTAATTAGATTCAATTAAAATAATACTGCTACTGTATCATAAAATGTTACATTCATATCATTAAAGCATTGAACCCCAAGAAACAATACAAAAGAGAAAATAAAATGGACAAATACTAATATAAATTGAAATCAGCAACTGCTGAAGACAATAGCTATTTAAATTGAACACAAAATTAAAAAATAAAATGACACTAAATACCCCAATTATAACCAAATTTCAGGTTGAACAGGGTAGACCAAGATGGAACGAGAAGAGGCAATAACGGTCAGCTGTTAAGTGCCCGCTCTCCACCCATCACCTCAGCAAAACAACAACATTCTGATCATACAAACTTTCTCCCTTTAATGTTCCGATGTACAGGTTGTTGTCTGGTTTTGTTCTACATGTCTACAGGGTGTCTCAGAAAAACATACACCCTTGGCGGCAATACAGACAAAGTAGGAGGACCGAAAATGCTGTCAAAATAAGAATACAAAAAGCAAGAGGAGTTTTCAATGCATTGGGAGATATATGGAGATCAAGAGAAATCAAGTCCAACAAGAAAATAAGAATATTCAACTTAAATGTCTGGTCAGACCTATTGTGTGGCTCTAAAACATAGAGAAAAAAAAATCCCAACAAGCAGTGGCGTACTAAGATGGTGCGAAAGGGGCGGTCCGCCGCCGGTCAGCCAAGAAGGGGGTGCCATCAGACTCTATTTTGATGGTTCTTACTGTTTAAAATATACTATCAAATGAGTTTTTTTTAATGGGAGGAGTGTCAAAGGTAGGATCCTCCCGGGTGTCAATTACTGAAAGTACGCCCCTGCCAACAAGCTACATAAAAAAGTTAGTTGCTTATCCTTTACAGGACGTGGCAATCAACCCCAGCTTTTATTGGCTGTTTGTGATTTTTCTAGGCAATTTTTTCATTCAGTAGTTTGCCATTGCTTTCTGAACGGTACGGCGCTTATACCATTGTTAAAAATCCACACAACGCGATCTGCTACCAAACCGCCTGCAGCAGTTTTCGAACCTGGTATACCTGGATTATGAAACTGCGTTCATATCCATTAGGCCACAGACGCCAAAGACAGAAAATATAAGAATTTTCGTAGAATATAAGGATTAAAATGGTATGACAAGATTACTACTGTGGAACTGATGACAAGAACCAGACACGTGCTAGTGGAACAATAGATCAGAAGAAGACGATGGCGATGGATAGGACACACACTGAGGAAACCTGCGTGTTTCCACATCACACATTAGTCCTTGTTCTGGAACCCCCAGGGAAAGAGAAGCAGGGGTAGACCGACAAACACGTGGAGTAGAGAACTGGAGACAGACGTGAACATGATGAGGAAAACATGGACAGAACTTGAGCTCATTGCACGTGACAGGAGGACTTGGCATGTGTTTGTTGAAGGCCTATGGGATCGTCCTCATATGACGTCACGTATTTGTGGCCATTTTTTTAACCCCCCTCTCCCACCGTTGTCACGCTTCCTCACAAAAATCCAGACCCCTCTTAAATGAAGTCACAAATATCTTATTTTAGCCCCGCCTAGTTCTCGGGGGAGGGGGGGGGGGAGGGGCCTCTAAGGAGACAAAGAAAGAACATGGCTAATGTTCCCCCGGGTATATTCTAAGAGACGACTAAAATGAGGATGTGAAATGGAGCTGACAGCCTCATAATGTAATTATGACAGCTAAAGAAACTACAGAAAAAAGGATCCCGTTACACGCCCATTGAGGCATATTGGGAATATGGTGTTAGGCCCATATTTTCTTGACCATCGACACACTAGGGTTGATGTGGTCAGCATCACGCCGGCCGCCTTAACCTTCCCAGAGCTGCTCTGGTACCCAGTTCATGAGGCTGGGTCGACCCCGGAGCCGTTTGCGGTCTTAAAAAAATCCCACTTTAACTGGGGATCGAACCATGGACCACCGAGCTAGGACGCCAGGGCACTTAACCACTGCGCTACTACAGCTACAAGATAACAAATGTTTTTGTGTAGGCTTTCTGCTAGGCGACCAGTTGTGGTGGTGTCGTCGTGCTCCCTAGGGAACCAAGAGGGAAATGATGATGGTGAAAGGAATAAATGTGGCTTGTAAGAAGATGTTAACAATGATCATCGTCACATAATGTCACAACGTTACCCCTGTGAGGGTAACCAAAGAGAGTTATCTGTGTGGTGCCGGCTTTGTCAATGGCTCAGATTCGCCTGGCACCCGGTTGAAGATGAGCAGCAGGAGTGGAGAAGGTGAATATAAGACTTTGGGATGAGTTCCCAGCATATAGCCCCAGTGATTCTGGATCTCGTGACATATACCTCCTACCACTCTATCTCCCTCTCTATATTATAATACTAACGAGCCCCCACTCCCCTATTACACTGTGATAAGGGTGGAATTAGGATGCCGTCAAATTACCACCTCTATCGACACCAGGTATTACAATGCAAGATGTGGGTGTCTTATCTGGTTTAGATTGTTGCTGTGTGTGTGTTGCAGTAGAACAGTTCAGGGTACACCACAGGCAACATGACGTGTAGAGTCATAGAAATGGTAACTTCGCTTTAGGTTTATACCATTTATTGCACGCCACAAAACAGTCATGATACTTATGTTATCATCGGCATAGTACAACGAATGCAGCATTCAAACTCATGTTAACTGACAGTCATGTAGAAGTCAATACTCAATAGTTGTATGGAAAACAAATATCATAGCGAAGCTTGATAAATAATACATATAACTTCTGCAACCGTGGTCAGCTGCAGATCCTTAATGTTCATAGACAATAATAATTATTCCTTCCTGATGCTAGCAGATCAGATGTATACAATACGTCCGTTTACTGTCTGCACGTGAGTAGCATACATGGATTACAGGTCAGCTCGACCTTTATAACCTTCCTAAGTCTAACCATCTGACTTGGACGTGATCTCTGATATAACGAATCCTGGAACACAGACAATAGTCTTGTTGGTCTAGAGCGACCCATAGATATATAACTAGTTCAGGTATAAAGATACCGGTGACTTAATCCTAGTCAAAGTACCTCTCCATTTTGAATCACACAGGCGAGCAAAAAGGCGACAAAATGACGAACCTCTAGATGATAGCCTAAAGTTCGATACAAGAGGAATTACCTTATTTCGGAAAATCAACCATGAACATATGCCTCCAGGCAGGCTTGAATAATACGGGGAAATAGTCTAGTTAGCTAACTAACTCACAAAGACAATGTATTTCCCTCAGAGAATCACAAGACGCAGTCGCGTCCGCTCGCTAATCAGTCCATTTCTCAACTGCCCGACCTGGGCGGAACAACAAACGACAACCAAGTCGAGACATGCGCAGAGTGACAATCTCTGAGTCGCTGTTCACAATAAGACGATTCTAAGAACATTCGAGATAAAAGTCTTACACAGTCGCGCCTTTTATGGACATGAACAGAAGCGTTAAGAAAGGTTTCAAACATCTACAACAGTTGACTGATACTACCAAATAAGGAGATATGGTCACGCTTCGTTCAAGACATTATAGACCGAACGTGTCTCTATACAAGAGGAGGTAAACTCATAAAAAATAGCAGTATCGATATATCGGGTTCTGTCCCTTTGACCATAAAATATATATAACATGCATTTCAGTCAAATAATGATCATACATACGAAAAACGATCATACAAAGACTTTGGAAAAAAGTAATTATTTGTGCGTAACATTACCGCACCCTCCCGGGAAAAAAAAATGAAACATTTTTTTTTTAAATCCTGGAGCCGGAAAAATCTAGGCTCCTAACGCACGTATGATGCGCGGATATACCTAACAAAATAGCTCAACACTTGGAGCGAAACTGAGATCATATCCCAGGTCCTTAGAGAAAAATTTATCTAAGTATACGCGTATATATCCCAGGAAGGTGCCACCAACACAAACCACAATGCTGGCAACATCATAATAAAAGTCAAATTATTCTCATACCAATATATGAAATCAAATATATTATTATGATATCATACAATGTGTTGCAAATAGCGGTGTAATATATTAATATACCGCACTATTTTATTACATTATGTAATGCATCAGTAACTAATAAGTAATACATGTGTTGATCTTCGTTGACATAAAACATTCAATAGAAGAAGATGTGGACATCATCCGCTCCCAATCTAGGACAGGACTTGATATACTCAAAGTTCCACAATGGACACAATCTCGCATCTTCAATGATGTGCTGCGAAAATATCAATAACACAAATCTTAAAGACAACTGGTAAATCTCTCAATACAATCCTGAAAATAATTTATTTAAATGTGGCCGAGTGATCTTTTGGCCCGTATATCACTAACTAAGCCTTCTTAGATAATTACATGGTACAATGTTATAAATTCCCCCTCAAAAAAGTGAGAAAAAAAAAATCTACTAACATGTCATTATAACATTGGACTGTATATCAGGAAATATATATATGACAGAAGAATCATGTGGAATCGTGTGGGCATCTGGACAGAATGTCCGCCATTACATTATCCGAACCACGGATAGCTCGAACCGAGAAATGAAATGGTTGAAGAGCTATGGCATAACGAGTGGACCTCGAGCTCTTCAAGTTTTTGCTCTGAATAGCAGTAAGCGCTTTCTGGTCGGTTTCCACAATGAAATGTGCGCCTAGAAGAAATCTTTGTAACTTCAGAATAGACCATACCATAGCCAATAACTCACGGTCTAAAACCGAGTAATTCTTTTCTGCAGCATTTAATTTCCTAGAGATATACATCACCGGATGCAGAGTATCAGAATACTCCTGCATTAGTGCTGCCCCAATCCCAGTTGACGAGGCGTCACTTCGAAGAACAAAAGTCTTCTCAATAGTAGGTAACCTAAGAATAGGTGGAGATGAAAATAGGTCTTTAACCTGGTCCAATGAGGATTGACATTCTTTTGACCAGCGGATCAAATTAGGCGACCCTTTCTTCAATAAAGTAGAAAGCGGTGCCATAATGGAGGACAGATTCGGAATGAATCGTCCGTAGAATTGGATCAAACCTAATAGACTCCTTACTTGTTTCTTTGTCTTAGGGACCGAAATGTTAAGTATTTTTGAAACATTGTGGTCCTCTGTCTTTAAAAGACCATGACCAACACGATGACCTAGGAAAGAAATCTCACTAAATCCTATAAAGGCTTTAGAGGGTTTTGCAGTCAAGTTATACTCGCGAAGAGTAGACAGTAATTCGTATAAACCCAAATAGTGATCTTCCCAGGAATCACTGAATAGACAGATATCATCTAGATATGCTATGACATCTGTACGATATGCGAGAATTCGCCGCATCATGCGTACGAATGTAGCAGGGGCGTTCATAAGACCAAAAGGCATGAAATTCCATTGGAATAAACCCCTAGGTGTAGAAAAAGCTGTAAAAGGTTTGGCACGTTCAGTTAGCGGGACTTGCCAATAACCTTTAGACAAATCTAGTTTGGTAAAGAATCTAGAATTAGAAAGTTTATTGAGTAGCTCTTCTAATGAAGGCATAGGTTCAGCGTCGAACTTCGTAACTTGGTTCAATTTGCGATAATCTACGCAAATGCGAATGTTATTATCCTTCTTTCGAACAATAACCATAGACGAAGAGTATGCTGAAGTGGATGGTTCAATGATTTCCAAACGTATCATTTCATCCAATTCTTTTTCGACTTGAGACTGGAAATGGATAGGTATTGGATAGGGTCTGACTCTGATAGGATTATGATCAGTTAGCACAATGTCATGTTCAATGACATGTGTGTGTCCCGGGATGTCTGTAAGAACATCCTGAAATGTTTGCAACATCGAAGAAACTTGTCGATGTTCCTCAGCGGAAAGATTTGGAGAAACGGTCACGTTTTTCCAAGATTCCGTAGAATAAAGTGGGACCATAGAAAGAGGAAGATTGACATCAGAAAAAGTAGTTTCCTCATCCTGTATAACTGACAGCGATGAGTATTGACCATGAGGTACTTGAGAATTGTCCGTTGCCTGGAAAATAGGCTGCAAATAGTCTGGTCTTTCATGAAATTCCGTGAGCATATTTATGTGGAAAGTTTTATGCTTTCCATCAATATCGACAACATAGTCGACATCAGAAATTTTGGAGACTATTGCATATGGACCTTTCCATGCAATTAGAAGTCTGTTCTCCCTTGAAGGAAGTAGAACGAGAGCTTTGTCACCTGGACAAAGTTGTCGTAGACATCTATTCTTATTTGCAAACTGCCTTGCCTTTTCTTTAGCAAATTCGGAAGACGAAGTTGCTAGTTTGCATGCCTCGATGATCTTTTGCCTAAGAGCAATGACGTACTCATAAGAAGATTGAGTCTCATCGCTAATATTATCGGCAGTGATTAGATCGTGAAGTAAAGACATAGGGCCGCGCGGTTGCGCGCCAAAGACAAGTTCAAAAGGGGAAAACCCCGTATGTTCATTGGGGACCTCTCTATACGCAAAGAGAGCCGCGGGTAAGACCCTGTCCCAATCCTGAGGATGATCCTCAGTTATTTTACCCAGTAAAGTTTTTAGAGTCCTATTTAAACGTTCGACCAACCCATTAGACATTGGGTGATAGATACTGCTGAGAGACCTTTTTATATGTAGCATAGACATTACCTGTGACATAGTGTCTGATATAAGTTGAGTGCCATGGTCTGACAATATTTCTCCGGGAAAACCCAAGCGAGAAAATATCAGCCAAAGAGCGTCTGCGATATCAGCAGTTGAGATGCTCTTGAGAGGTATTGCCTCTGGCCAACGTGTGCACATATCGACACATGTAAGAATAAATTGATGTCCTCTAGCCGACTTAATTCTAAAAGGACCGATAATATCTATTGCCATTTTTTGAAAAGGGCGAATTGGAATGTCAGCAGCCTGAATAGGCGCAGCATGTCGTGGTCCTTTAGATTTGACCTCCTGACATACTTTGCAAGAGCGACAGTACATTCGTATGTCCTTGCTCACAAATGGCCAAAAGAAAGCCGCAAGAACCCTCGACTTTGTACGGGAAAAACCCATATGTCCAGCACATTGCGAGTCATGAGCATGTTGCAATATTTGCAATCTCATGCTCTTAGGCACAAGAATTTGTGAATGAGTGGATGTAGTCGAGTCTTGTACCATACGTACAAGTACGCCGTTCTTCATAGAAATCCAAGATTTTCTATTAGTATTTTGATTAGGATCACCTTTTTTTGCTAGAATGAAGAATTTTTGTAACGACGGATCTTCTTCTTGCAATTTGATAAATGAGTCACGTGTAATAGTCAAGTGACTATTTTGTTCATTTACTTCATCATTATTAGTTAATGAAGTTTGAGGTGGATCCAGAGCATGTGCTCTTGTGACCACCGTATTGGTAGCTTCAATGTTTTGCTCTTCCCAAACAGCAATCTGCTGTGGGGTACATTCCCTAACTCCGTGAATACGACCAATAATAAGGTCCGCAATAGGGTTTGGAAGTAGACACGCGTGGACCTCTCCCGTGAAGAAAGGAGTAGCAATATGTATTATGGCAGTAGGATATTTTTCCAACGTGCCACCAAATGTGACACATTTGATGACCTTTCCTGTAGCACAGAATGGATCTACAAGAGATTGCCTAACCCCGACAGTAGTACATCCAGAATCAAACAACACCGAGACTGGATTACTATTTACAAGCCCCTTATGTAATATAAGAGAACCTCTCCCATCATGAGCAACATTAGCAGGAAGAGCGGGCAAAGGATGACCACAGCTTAGAGTACTAATGGTTTTCGGATCAAATAAAGTACTGCATTGGATACATTTATTTGCCCTACCAAAGTCAAAAGATGAGCATCCGATAGCATTATGGTCTTTATCATTATTAACCTGTTTATCTGCTCCCTGAGATTCTTGTTGAACAGAGTTTGTCTGTTGATATCTTTTTCTCTTCTGTTGCGATCTACCGCGACCATTATTGCCTCTGCAATTATCATTAAAGTCCCTACTGTAATTTTTATCCTGGTTTGAGTTCCAGTTTCCATAACTGTCATTACCATCTCTATGCTGTTGAGAACCTCTATTATCTTGGTATTGAGGTCTCTGCAAAAAATATTTTCCTCTATACCGATTACCTTTATGAAAATTTCTAAAGTTACCGGGAATAGAATACCGTGTAATATTAGGTTGTCTCCAGTTCTGGGAAGAAGAATCTCCCTGAAATTGATTACCATGGTTCTGGGCATAATTACGGTTACTCTTTTTATTGAAATTTTGCTGGCTACCCTGAAATTTACGCATAAAATTCGGGCCATAAGGTGCTGCCGAAGCAACTGGCAGACCTTCTTTTACCTTAGAGTTGCTAATGGTTATGTGAGGATGTGCAGTAACATACTGGCTACAGTATTCTTCCATTTCTTTTATATTTTTAGGCTTACGCTCATGAAGAAAAGAAAGAAAAGCTTCATTAACAGAAGACATAACCTTGTCTCTAAGAAGTAAGTCCATGAGGGCTTCAAATGTACTTTCTGTCTTAGAAAGCTCAACCCATCGTAAAAAAGTAAGACGTATGCCTGAGATGAATTCTGAGAATTCAACTCCAGTTTCTGGTAACATGTTTTTAAATTTAAGACGATATCCGTCTTCGTTAAGTTGGTACTTCTTTAACAATGCCGCCCTGACAACCTCATAGTTGTTCTTGTCAGGCACATCTACCATACCCAACAAAGTCAAAGCATCACCTCTAAGTATCTTGGACAGATGATAAACATATAATGTTTTATCTATATTATGCACCTTACATGCACTTTCAAATCTATCTAGATAAAATGTTATATCATCAATTGAAGCATTGAATGCTGGTAAATTAAGCTTGAAATCAACAGCATTAGACTTATTAGCAGATGATACCTTATTAGCATCATTAGCATTACTAGATAACTTCAACTTTTCTAACTCCAAAGCTAAGAGTTTTTCTTCATGTTCCATTTTTGCTTTTCTCTCATCAGACTCTCTTTGTAACCTTCTTTCCTCAGCCTCAGCCTGTAACTTTCTTTCCTCAGCCTCAGCCTGTAACTTTTTTTCTAATCTTTTATTTTCAGCCTCTATTTCAAGTCTCTTATTTTCAGCTTCTTTTTCAAGTCTCTTATTTTCAGCTTCTTTTTCAAGTCTCTTATTTTCAACCTCAGCCTGAAGTCTCTTCTCCTGAGATTCTGCTTCTCTTTTTTGTTTTTCCATTTCCATTTGTAATCTCTTTTCATCTACCTGCATCTGCAGTTTTAAATTTTCAGCATCTATTCTCTTTTGTTCAGTTAGTTCTTTCATTTTCTTTTCCTCCGACTTCAATGCCTTGGCATATTGAACAGTCGCAAATTCTTCTAATTTATCACCTGTCTTCCCAAGGGCTTTACCCTGCTCAATAAAGTACTCAAATGTAGACATGATGTCTAAAATGTGAGTACAGAACCTGAAATAATTAATTATCTTATTTCAATCTTAATAGCAACAAGACTTAATAAAGTGCTTGTATAATTACTATGTTTACTCCAATCTCTGTGGGAAACAAGACTTGACACCAATTTGTATTATCAGTTGTACAATAATATCACAAGTCACCTCTTAATTATCAGTGCACTACCCAAATCAGTGCATAACCATCAGTTATTTATCATAACTGCACTACAATAGTGCATAAGGAAAAAACCACCAGCTAGTTATGATAAGTGCACTATAGATCAATAGTGCATGAGCATATATGTAACAATAGTGAAAGCTAACTATGCAAAACTATGCAAACAATAACAAGACAATGTAAACAATAACAAAGTCACCAACAATGTAAACAAAACAAAGATCAAAGTCAATGTAAACAATAACAAAGATCAGAGTCAATGTAAACAATAACAAAGATCAACGTCAATGTAAACAATAACAAAGATCAGAGTCAATGTAAACAATAACAAAGATCAAACAATACGAAAACATTCGCATAAGTCAAATAAATAAACAGCGAAACTAAAAAGAATATGATGACAGAATGCGAAGATATGACAAACAAATGACGCTACAGTATATACACAAAAATTTACGTGAAGAACTGAATAATAGAAAAGAGGAGACCTACAAATACAAACAATTGAAATCGAAACTAAAAAACAGAAAGAAAGAGAAAAACAAAAAAAAAATATACAAAAAACGAAAATAAAGCACAACTCGTCACAACTAAACAGATATAGCAACGATTGTCGCTAGCAAATTCCACAGTAGGAAATTCGCACAGTCCCTAACGAAAACGCTAACAGTAGAACCTCTGTGGCGTGGTATCATCTACTGAAAGACACCGCCCAACCGAGAAAACCCGCTGAAATATAAACATATAAATACAAATCCAAATAACATATAACATGTAAACATATAAAAAGTGCGAAAAATGTGATAGACAGAAGGCTCAGTTAGAACATAAGGGCACAGTTCACAAACAAAACAGGCCACTTAACTTCTATGTATCCACAACGTCAGCACAGTTCAGAACAGGATGTGATCAGCATTCTTAGGACAATGATCCAACGTTGATCCATATCTGCTCTCGTAAACTGCCATGACGAAGGAAATGAGCTTCTAACAGGAAACAGCTTCTGACAGGAAACAGCTTCTGAACTTGACCTTCTGAATCTGCAACAGTAATTCTGAGACCGGAACAGTTGTTACGGCACTTGTCCTTCTTCTCAACAGATCAGGAAATCCATTCGCTCGGTACTTGTCCTTCTATTTGTAGACAAACTTCAATACCGCCGAGCAGCGCCGGGTAGTTTCAAAATATCAACAACTGTCAGTACTGCTGCGTCTTTCAAAAAATTTCATCAAAGGTGATGAATAGCAACTGCAATGTTGTCTTGTAGTCTGCTGATGATGTCTGGGTTTGTTGACCCCCTTGAGAGTTGGTACCAGAATAAACCAACTATTGGCCACTGTAGTGAAATTGACCGAGATACAACGGTAAAATACTCCAAAGATAACATTTAAGGATAAAAAACATAATGCGTAAGCTGCTGATGTACATGATCGCCTAGACCGCGGGTCATCATCCTCTATAAATTTTGCCTTGCTAGACAGGAGGGGAACGGAGGATCAAAAAGGAAAAAATATGACTGGAAAGATTGCGTAGCAAGGCTAAGGAGACGCAATTGGGGGGGATGGAGGAAAGTAAAAAATTCACGTCCCCCAAATTGACACGAGGTACGGAAATGGACGCTTTTGCGATACTAAGATTTTGATTTGAATTGAGCGGCAGAACGCGGATGGTAGGAAAATTACAAAAATTTAAAAAGTAAATTTTCTTAATATTAATGTTAGGAATATAAAAATTAGCTGGCCGGATGGCCTATTCTGAGCAGTGAACTAATATGATCTTAATTTTACAAACGGATAGATAATATTGAAGATAATGACAAAAGACAGTGTAGTTCACATCATCGCTAGACTATATTGAATCTAAAAGTGTCACAATTTGCACACAAAAACACGACCTTGGGAACAGGTGTTCAAAGTTACTTATTATGGAGGAGAGGGGTTTTGAGCGGTAGCTGTGTCTAAATATAACTTTTTACGACAAAATTTTAAGGGGAGAGAAAGGTTGCTTCAAAAATCAAGCACATTTTTTTTAGAAACACAAGTAGAGACGGACAGACTAACAGATAACCATCCATACTTGACTGAAGCATGACTGAAATGACTTTAGTGTAGAAATTTGAAATTAAAAATAAACCTTGGCAGTGATTGGCCACAGACAATCATATCATTAGCGCTCAGAGCGCATTTGGGGTCATTCTTCAATAATTGTTCAGTGTTAGACACAGATTTTAAAGTGTGGTGTGTTCCCATATGAAAGACAGTGAATAAATTTAGGGACGCCATACTATAGCCAGCACCTCAGCTGAGTTTTGCTAGCAATTCTGTGTTATGTATTCTTAATCTGGTAAGATTGAAATTATTTCTTTATATATTTTGAATATTGTTTCATGTTCGAGTGATTTGATACTGTCATATCAAAATCTAGCCTTACAAACAAGTAGGGATTTGCTCTAGACCCCCCGCCCAAGTCAGGGTCTAGGGACCAACAAGGTACATAAACTACAGCAAGGATTATGCAAGATATATCAAGCGTTGAAACAGATTACCTATCTTCTTTTAGGGCCAACAACTAATAAATATTTTTCAGAATCTATAGTCTGGGAGGATCTATCTGAGGTAAACCCACCATGGTAACTGTGCTGTTTGGTCAGAGAGATCTGACCTGTCTGTATGATGTGGTTGTTGTGTCAGTGTGGTGTCCAGACGTGGGTATAGAATAGATTTTGACACATAGCCCATACTTTGATTGCAGAGCTGTGAGTTTTCTATCGACAACAAAGCAGAGTCTATCCGGTGGGTGACTTTACTCGAGTGTATCTGTGCAGTTCTTGTGACAGAGACCACCATTATTGTCCGCCAGCACGGAGAGGTGGGACCGCAAGTTTTCAGCACCAGAGCTACAAAAAGATGAGTGAGCCTCTGGTCTGCTGGACATTCACCAACTATTGGTAGTGACTAATATCCCCATAAAAATTCCCACCAGTTTCTGGACACGGTGTAGTCAATATAGACAGGTGTGATGAGGCCACCCCAACAGCACAAACAGTAAATATCCTCCCAAAGAGATGACTACCAGAACATTTGAATAAAACTAACTATTCTAGTACTTAAATATGTACACTTTTGTATTTATTATGTAACATTCCATGCATAATTTTCATAAATTTTAAATCCTTCTTTTAAAACAAGTTCTGGTCAAAATAAAACTTGATCCAGAACCAATAAATGTAATATAATTATATCAAAAACTTTATACACGTGAGTTAGTTCAGTGTATTTTAACACTTGTTAATCTTATTAGTCTTCTTAAATGCCTGTGGGTGTATTTATAACTAACACACCACATTACACATCATTACCCTAGACACTTTACGTAGCCACATTCATTAAGAAAAAAAAAATTAAGTGTGAGGTCGTAGTGGTAGCAAGAAAGGCCTTCTGATAATTCTCAACCACATTTTATCTCAGGAGCCTTCACAGCTGGCCTCATACAAGTTACATGTAGTAATAACACCATCATACAATACCATCAACACCACTACAGCCACCATGAATTGATAAGGGTGGAATTAGGATGCCGTCAAATTACCACCTCTATCGACACCAGGTATTACAATGCAAGATGTGGGTGTCTTATCTGGTTTAGATTGTTGCTGTGTGTGTGTTGCAGTAGAACAGTTCAGGGTACACCACAGGCAACATGACGTGTAGAGTCATAGAAATGGTAACTTCGCTTTAGGTTTATACCATTTATTGCACGCCACAAAACAGTCATGATACTTATGTTATCATCGGCATAGTACAACGAATGCAGCATTCAAACTCATGTTAACTGACAGTCATGTAGAAGTCAATACTCAATAGTTGTATGGAAAACAAATATCATAGCGAAGCTTGATAAATAATACATATAACTTCTGCAACCGTGGTCAGCTGCAGATCCTTAATGTTCATAGACAATAATAATTATTCCTTCCTGATGCTAGCAGATCAGATGTATACAATACGTCCGTTTACTGTCTACACGTGAGTAGCATACATGGATTACAGGTCAGCTCGACCTTTATAACCTTCCTAAGTCTAACCATCTGACTTGGACGTGATCTCTGATATAACGAATCCTGGAACACAGACAATAGTCTTGTTGGTCTAGAGCGACCCATAGATATATAACTAGTTCAGGTATAAAGATACCGGTGACTTAATCCTAGTCAAAGTACCTCTCCATTTTGAATCACACAGGCGAGCAGAAAGGCGACAAAATGACGAACCTCTAGATGATAGCCTAAAGTTCGATACAAGAGGAATTACCTTATTTCGGAAAATCAACCATGAACATATGCCTCCAGGCAGGCTTGAATAATACGGGGAAATAGTCTAGTTAGCTAACTAACTCACAAAGACAATGTATTTCCCTCAGAGAATCACAAGACGCAGTCGCGTCCTCTCGCTAATCAGTCCATTTCTCAACTGCCCGACCTGGGCGGAACAACAAACGACAACCAAGTCGAGACATGCGCAGAGTGACAATCTCTGAGTCGCTGTTCACAATAAGACGATTCTAAGAACATTCGAGATAAAAGTCTTACACAGTCGCGCCTTTTATGGACATGAACAGAAGCGTTAAGAAAGGTTTCAAACATCTACAACAGTTGACTGATACTACCAAATAAGGAGATATGGTCACGCTTCGTTCAAGACATTATAGACCGAACGTGTCTCTATACAAGAGGAGGTAAACTCATAAAAAATAGCAGTATCGATATATCGGGTTCTGTCCCTTTGACCATAAAATATATATAACATGCATTTCAGTCAAATAATGATCATACATACGAAAAACGATCATACAAAGACTTTGGAAAAAAGTAATTATTTGTGCGTAACACACTGAGTGAACAGAAGAGAAAGAGAAGAAGAACAGTATGTCTCTTTCGCACACTTTCGTTCCTTCTCTATATATGTAATAACGTGTGTGGGTAATGTAACCACAACTACAACGTTTATTAAAATACTGAAATATAACAACATTCAGTTACAACAATACAAATGTAATAAGAACTAACCTAACTATGGCTGGAAAAGAAGATAATAGTTAGGCAAAAAATACACTCACTAAACTTAAGTCTACACGATGTGATGATGATGATGAATTAACCTAATCTTAACCCCAACAAAAAAGGATATCTTGATTCGGGGCTCGGAATGACTGTCAATAAAACTCTGGGAATTTGTATACACGGGCAAGTCTTAGTCTGCATTCAATAACACTGGACGGTCCACTGGATTTCGTCAGGTGTCGATGGCCTGTTCCTTTTGTCGCTCACAAAGCGAGTGTTGACATTGCGCCGCGTGTCTGAGCTGGCGTGTTCCTATGTTGTTGTTTAAACAATGTTATGCGGTGGAGACTTCCGCTGATATGCAGATGTCCCTGTGTGGTGAAGATATTGGTCTCGGGTGGTGATGATGGTGGAAGCAGGTTATATCTTGGTATTTGTTGGCGCATATATTTCACTGGGAGAATCTGTCCATTACTACAAGTAATTTTGTATCTCAATAATTTGCGTAGGCGCTGGTTTACAAATTCGTCCGTCGGCTCTTGCCCCTTCCGATAATTAAAGTAACGTGGACAGCTCTTTAGTAATGCAACAATCCTGCCTTGGTATTGTCTGCACCCTGTTCTGCGTGGGTGGCTGCGGATGATGGAAAGACCCTTCACCGTCTGGCGAATTCCTTTCTCAAAAACCCCCGTGGAGAATGGGTAAAGTGGGTGCCGTTAATTACATGTGAGATGCGTGTCGTCGCAGTATCTCTGGTCGGCCCTACTTTTTAGCTTGTCCCGTAATTAACGCCCGCAACGTAGTAGACAAAGGCTGAGGTATCTCAAAGGTCCCCGGTCTCTACCACTGCGATGGATAAAAGGATAATCCCGTATAAATACCCCGTAACCTATGCTCCGCATGCGGTGTGTTTGTGTCTGTGAAATCTTATCCTTATAATGAATGACTGTGCGGTGTTTACTGTACGGTTAACAGGTAATGTAAGAGACAAAATAAACGTGTCTTGTATTTACTTCATTATAATTAATGAAACTGTGCGATCTTATAAGTATAATAATTCTTTGCATGGTGTTTATTGCAATCTGTACTATGAGTATGCGATATAATATTATAATAAACGTGACTGGTAATTACAGTGTTATATTTATTTACATATATGGGAAATAGGTATATATAATCTGACTGAGGTTAAGATATAATGATATAAGGTACAAATCTATATTACACTAACCTTGATGTCCATATCATGAATTTCACTGACACTTGGCCTGAATCTTCCTCGTGAAATATGGAACCAGTATATGCGGGCGGAATGATTTTTCATACCATTGCCCGAACGATAGATTTCGTTCAGTATATACTGTCTGAATCGCCTAGGGCTATTTTTCCGGTCGCTTCTTGGGTCATGTGAAAATTCGTTTGTTTTCCTTTCGTCAGAATTCAGTCCTCATTCCTAGGTACATTTCCTGTAATATTTTTCTATTATCGTTTCCTTGTTGTTCCTCTCCCAGACAAACTGTCTGTGTGCGTCCTTTGGGGCACGTACAGTGTTGTTCTTCTCGTTATAATTTCGTATTCATACTGCTTTCATGTTGTCCTTGTGCAGACTTTAAGTCTCCCTTAGTCACAACAATACTTGGTTAACACTGGCCCTGTGTAAACATATCCGCCACTTAGTATCAATTATTCCGATAGTCTGTTGGTGCAATGTCCGCGTGTTGTGAAAACATTTCAGGTGAATGTTGTTGCGTGCTGTCTCAGTGTTCTGTAAACCTTTCTTGTAAAATTAGTGGGTTTCCCACGACTGTCTGGTATGCACACAATGGGTATAGAAACGAAATACAAACTCATTCGTCTCTCGCGACATAGCTTTCCCCCAACAAGTTCGAGCATGGGAGAACTATTGCGAATTAGGGGGTATTTCGCTTTCCTTATTGCCCCCTATTAGTATCTTCTCACTATTTTTGGTCTCCTTCTCTTCTTGGTTCAACCCTTCGTTCTCCTCGTTCAAATCATTCTTCTCGCAATCTTCCTCAGTTGCTTCTCCTGCATCAGCTATAAAGAGCTGCTCCCTTTCCTGTTTCAATATCGTGACCGTAGTCAAGAGTTGTCGCCCCTGCTCGACTACGTTCGTAGAGTGGGTTGTGATTTTCTGCACACCTGCAGATGACTGTCTAGCCGCATTGGGCTGCAGTGCTGAGTTCGGATTTCCTTTATTCAAATGCTTTGTGGCTGCTCGTGTCCTGAAGTTGGCCGCTTCAGTTATGTGTCTGGCTAAGTATCTCTTTAGCAGAATAATATTATATATTTCCCGCTGATTCTCCATTGGAATCTTATAATTGGTTCGAGATGCCTTCTCGACCACTGTGTATGGCCCGTGCCATCCAATCTGTAACTTGTTCTGTTTGCTATGCATAAACAGTAACACATATGCTATCTCTAGCTCACACTTAGGACCAGTCGTATTATATTCTCCGTCATGTTGACGCCTCCTCTTCTTCATACGTAGTCTGTTTCCCTTAACAGTGGCTTCCTCACTTTTCCCATGATTTGATGCCCCTCTCTGGCATTCAGGACCTGATCTGATAAATTGATCCATGTCCCTTGCGATTCCCTGCCAATAATAATGGTGGGTGATTCTTTGCGTAGTGATGTATTGTCTGACCTGACCACTAGATTCACTAGCATGTCCCATACCTAAGATATAAAATCTATATCGTGCTGGTACTACCAGTTGCTTATACTCATATCCGCGCTTTCCTACTTTCCTAAGGAGTTGTCCTTGCTGTTTAAAGCAGTCTCCTGGTTGCGATGGATTGTCTCCCTTCAGTCTCTTCTTAAAACAAGGTTCTACCGCTTTGTCGTTGTTGTGAGCTTGTCTCAGCTCTTGCGGATGGAAGTCAACCTCGTCTCCTTGTCTCTTCTCCTTCGCTTGGTCACTTGTCTGCACTGCAGCTGTGACTCTTGATTGACGAGTGTCTCCTAAACTCACATATTTGTAGCCTAAAATGACTTCATATGTATGATCATTTAAAACTGCCGTTCGTAGTTCTCCCTTGACATATCTGCCTTCAATGGGAGTCCGGGCGATAGCCGCCATCATTGGAGGATCGCCGTTACCTGTGACCTGAATTTCCACAGTTCCATCAGTCAATTGTTCTGGTCTAACCAGTCTTGAACTGATTTTCGAATCGAATTCCAGCCTGGAATCGAATACCTCTTCCCCTCTTTCTCTATTGACAACGTTGCGTTCCGAGGGAATCCGGGCGCTAGTCGCCGTCCCTACAATATCACTTGTCCTTTTCCGCCCCTTTGCATTAGGGTCCTTGTAATATTCGTTGCCAGGTTTAAACCTCTTCTTTCTTTTGAGTGGTCCATTCTTATTGACACTAACTCTCAGTGTGTCTTTCTTCGCTCTGTCGAAATAAAAAATATTTCCCCACTTCTTTCTTCTGCTAACCAATCTTTGAATCCCCCGACGGATCAAAGTTGGCCATTGTTTGTCCTTATTACGTATCTTGTGTATCTTGCCCGTGGAATGGTCATAATTCAAGATACGGTGCAACCCATCTGTCCATTTATATCTGGTACAGTGTGTTGTAACTTTCGCGCGTCGGCGCTGTGCCTTGCATAAAGCGCGTACACCAAGCTGTTTCCTTTTGTGTCGCCTGGTGTCTTTCCTTCTGTCTATCCGCTTAGTTTTTGTCTCGCCTACATATAGAATCGGAGTCCCGTGGGTGTTAAGCTGCTGTATCCCCGCCGGCTCTACCACACTGTTCTCCTCGTGATCCTCTTCTACCTCCTTTTGAAGAGAGTCGAGGGGTGTCTCCGTGTCCGTCGTCCACCCTGTCCCGATAATCGTATGTGTTGTTATACCTTCTAAAGGCACACATTTCTCTCCGTAAGTTTTAAAAGTGGTAGGATCTGACTTTTCCTCGTCCTGGGTAAAGGCAGACTTAGGCGATGTGGGCAACTGTCTATTTCCGTGGATAATAGCGAATGCCCGTTCCTGTCCGGTCGCTTCTTTCCACGTAGAAGGGCCGGTGGAGTAAGGTAATAATTGTTCTCCTGATGTCAGGAGACAAGTGCCTGTTTTCTTCTTCCCTGTGATGCCAGGTGAAATTGTTTTATTCGAAGTCCCCTTGCAAGATCCATCGAAGGTACCGCTCGCAATTTGAGTAGGCTCTTTGGTGCCTTTTAATAACTTCCCGTTATCTCTGCAGAGTTGTCTGGAATCCACTGAATCAACTACGCCCAAGGAAAGCGGGCAAGGTGAACCATGCAGTTCTGGTTCAGAGGAGGCCGTAGAGGTTTGTTCACTTCGGCCCTGTTCACCCGCAAACGTGTGCGGATGAATGAAGGTTTTTTGCCTTCTCATAATCAGCTTTTCCTGCGGATTTCTTTGCATATGACGTAATGCAATGCGAAGATGGTGTGTCCTCTAGGCGATATGATAGCTCGTCTGCCACTTCATGGGCCGAAATACATATTTCCGGTTCAAGTCTTTTGGGTTTTCCATATGTTTCACACAACCTCTTCATCCGAAGCGCGTGCTCTCTCTCTTCCGTATTTCTCACTAACTCTGCCTTGAATCTCCTATACTCGGCCTCTCTCTCTCTCTCTCTCTCTCTCTCAGCTTCTAATTTCTTGGCTTCTCTCTCTCTCTCAGCTTCTAATTTCCTGGCTTCTCTCTCTCTCTCAGCTTCTAATTTCCTGGCTTCTCTCTCCTCCTTCTCCGCTGCTAATGTCAATCTTCTTTGTTCTACTTCTGCTGCCAGTTTTTCTTTTCTCTCTTGCTCTGCAATTTTATCTTTTCTCTCTTGCTCTGCAATTTTATCTTTTCTCTCTTGCTCTGCAATTTTATCTTTTCTCTCTTGCTCTGCAGTTAACATTTTTTCCACATATTCTATAAGTTCTCCTTTTTCTAGTTTTAAACTAGTTGCTTCCTGGATAAGCGCTGCGCGCATTTGCAACCAATCTGCCATGGTCAAGCTAGAATTTCAATCTGCCTGTCGCAACTCAAAATTATGTGAGAGCAATTTAGAGCGAAAAATAAAATCGTGACTTTGCCCCAAGGGAGAAACAACAACCAAATTTCCTGAATACTTCCCTATAACCTTTACACCCGTGCAGATAAATGACAATATTTAAACAGTCCTGACCATAAAAAGTCTGACCCTAAACAGTCTGCCTACCAAGAAAACACTGCCAAAATGTATCGTCTCGGTGGCTTAGCGCTATTGTTCACTTGTGAACAAAAGAACTATACAACGTCGGTTCGCTCGTTTCGATGCGTTCGACTTCAACAATGCCTTTTGTTAAAAGACCCACATGGTACTATACATGTACCAAAAATCCAGGTAAATTTATAATGATGACAACAAATCAATAGAGGTAACTAGATGCAGTAATAAAGTGCATATAAATTAATACGGTGTAATCTTCTAACATATGTCAATGTCTTACTTAATATACTATGAATATCTAATCTAATCTAATCTTAATATCTAATATGAATATCTAGTTATCTAATACTCTATTCTGTGTTCTTTCCCTCTACCTAAGTAGAATAAGGAACAGTATAGAAGACAGTGAATATGTTTATACAAAATTTGCAAAAAAGAATTATTTAATGTTTTAGTCTAGGGCAAGTCCCAAGGTATATTCCGGACTGCAGCCCCCAATTATGTCACAACGTTACCCCTGTGAGGGTAACCAAAGAGAGTTATCTGTGTGGTGCCGGCTTTGTCAATGGCTCAGATTCGCCTGGCACCCGGTTGAAGATGAGCAGCAGGAGTGGAGAAGGTGAATATAAGACTTTGGGATGAGTTCCCAGCATATAGCCCCAGTGATTCTGGATCTCGTGACATATACCTCCTACCACTCTATCTCCCTCTCTATATTATAATACTAACGAGCCCCCACTCCCCTATTACACTGAGTGAACAGAAGAGAAAGAGAAGAAGAACAGTATGTCTCTTTCGCACACTTTCGTTCCTTCTCTATATATGTAATAACGTGTGTGGGTAATGTAACCACAACTACAACGTTTATTAAAATACTGAAATATAACAACATTCAGTTACAACAATACAAATGTAATAAGAACTAACCTAACTATGGCTGGAAAAGAAGATAATAGTTAGGCAAAAAATACACTCACTAAACTTAAGTCTACACGATGTGATGATGATGATGAATTAACCTAATCTTAACCCCAACAAAAAAGGATATCTTGATTCGGGGCTCGGAATGACTGTCAATAAAACTCTGGGAATTTGTATACACGGGCAAGTCTTAGTCTGCATTCAATAACACTGGACGGTCCACTGGATTTCGTCAGGTGTCGATGGCCTGTTCCTTTTGTCGCTCACAAAGCGAGTGTTGACATTGCGCCGCGTGTCTGAGCTGGCGTGTTCCTATGTTGTTGTTTAAACAATGTTATGCGGTGGAGACTTCCGCTGATATGCAGATGTCCCTGTGTGGTGAAGATATTGGTCTCGGGTGGTGATGATGGTGGAAGCAGGTTATATCTTGGTATTTGTTGGCGCATATATTTCACTGGGAGAATCTGTCCATTACTACAAGTAATTTTGTATCTCAATAATTTGCGTAGGCGCTGGTTTACAAATTCGTCCGTCGGCTCTTGCCCCTTCCGATAATTAAAGTAACGTGGACAGCTCTTTAGTAATGCAACAATCCTGCCTTGGTATTGTCTGCACCCTGTTCTGCGTGGGTGGCTGCGGATGATGGAAAGACCCTTCACCGTCTGGCGAATTCCTTTCTCAAAAACCCCCGTGGAGAATGGGTAAAGTGGGTGCCGTTAATTACATGTGAGATGCGTGTCGTCGCAGTATCTCTGGTCGTCCCTACTTTTTAGCTTGTCCCGTAATTAACGCCCGCAACGTAGTAGACAAAGGCTGAGGTATCTCAAAGGTCCCCGGTCTCTACCACTGCGATGGATAAAAGGATAATCCCGTATAAATACCCCGTAACCTATGCTCCGCATGCGGTGTGTTTGTGTCTGTGAAATCTTATCCTTATAATGAATGACTGTGCGGTGTTTACTGTACGGTTAACAGGTAATGTAAGAGACAAAATAAACGTGTCTTGTATTTACTTCATTATAATTAATGAAACTGTGCGATCTTATAAGTATAATAATTCTTTGCATGGTGTTTATTGCAATCTGTACTATGAGTATGCGATATAATATTATAATAAACGTGACTGGTAATTACAGTGTTATATTTATTTACATATATGGGAAATAGGTATATATAATCTGACTGAGGTTAAGATATAATGATATAAGGTACAAATCTATATTACACTAACCTTGATGTCCATATCATGAATTTCACTGACACTTGGCCTGAATCTTCCTCGTGAAATATGGAACCAGTATATGCGGGCGGAATGATTTTTCATACCATTGCCCGAACGATAGATTTCGTTCAGTATATACTGTCTGAATCGCCTAGGGCTATTTTTCCGGTCGCTTCTTGGGTCATGTGAAAATTCGTTTGTTTTCCTTTCGTCAGAATTCAGTCCTCATTCCTAGGTACATTTCCTGTAATATTTTTCTATTATCGTTTCCTTGTTGTTCCTCTCCCAGACAAACTGTCTGTGTGCGTCCTTTGGGGCACGTACAATGTTGTTCTTCTCGTTATAATTTCGTATTCATACTGCTTTCATGTTGTCCTTGTGCAGACTTTAAGTCTCCCTTAGTCACAACAATACTTGGTTAACACTGGCCCTGTGTAAACATATCCGCCACTTAGTATCAATTATTCCGATAGTCTGTTGGTGCAATGTCCGCGTGTTGTGAAAACATTTCAGGTGAATGTTGTTGCGTGCTGTCTCAGTGTTCTGTAAACCTTTCTTGTAAAATTAGTGGGTTTCCCACGACTGTCTGGTATGCACACAATGGGTATAGAAACGAAATACAAACTCATTCGTCTCTCGCGACACATAACTAGGCGGGGTTGTCGCACGGAAGGTCCCGGGTTCGAGTCCTGGGTAAGCTGTCACGTCTGTTGTTTAGTGTTCTACTTCTTTATTTCTTACGAGTGCCTGAAAACATACCTTTATGTTTGTTTAATATTTATAGAGAACTAATGAGGGAGGTCAAAGTTCGGCAGCTAAAATACTTTGGCCACATAAAAAGGCATAACACCTTGCAGAAGACCATAACAGAAGGGAGAGTTGACGGCAAACGTGCAAGGGGAAGACAGCGCTATAAGTGGGAAGATAACATCAAGAGATGGACAGGAAAGAGTCTATCAGAGTGCACCACCAAGACAAGAGACAGAAGACGTTGGAGATCCATTACAGCCAACCTTCGTTGTGGAGATGGCAACTGATGATGATGAATATTTATTGACATAACATATAGTTTTGGAACATGAGAGACAATGAGAAATATCAAACGTATATAGTACATAGCGTTGGTCTCTAGCGGCACAGGTGCTGGGTTCGAGTCATGGAACCGGCACGCTTCAGTCTACCCAGATGTAAATGGGTACCTGACTTAGGGAAAGAAAAAGCATCGAGAAAGGGAATTATTCACTCCACCTCTCGACGCTGGAGCTAGATGGCGAAGTCTCTAACACTTTACTTCCCTAAGGCAGTATCTGCTGTGGAACTAACTTTTATAAAGTACATAAGACGAATCACCTTATTTCGATTTTTGTCATATCCATCCACTATATAGTAAACAGCATTGTTCTAAAATACATATTTAGTTGCAATGTACACAAATTAAACGACCCATTTACACTTAGCATTGCTCTGCAACTATACGAATAAACCATTCAGGCAACGACACACGACAAAGCCACCTCTCCATTTCCAGTTACACTCTCCAACAACTCTTCCAGCGTATCTTCGTGTTCCCGCTCCTCAAATGAAGTCTTGAAAATTATTTTAAAAAACAACAACAATACTTCGTTCTGTTGACGAGCGCCATACAAGAATGACGCGCACTGACGCCCAAGTCTCGCTCCGTCGCGACTGCCGATGTGAAGTGGCGAAAAGATCTTTAACGTTCGCGCAAGCATTATTCATGTTTCGCGCCCAAGTGTAAGGAGCCACTTGTATTCATCCGCAAGTGATATTGTCCGAGTCGAGCCACTGGCGACGCTATGTCGCAGCGTTTCTCATTTAAATAAAGCGCCACAAATGAGCTGCGAAAGAGCAAGAGTATTTTTACGACAGCAAAGAATGTGTCATAAAACAACTACGACTGTCCGAAGCTCGCCGTTTGGAAGAACGAATAAGGGGCGTCAAACATTCCTTCTTTTACAGATAAGTTGGAACATTCCGAGAGACGACGGTTGCTGACGGGCAGATCAAAGCGTATTACAGAGATCGCGGAACAGTATCTTTAGCAGCGAGATTTGCAATACAATTGTTGTGTGCGGCGCTGAAGTTTTTCATTTCAAGTTTGTAGAATTGAGTCGGAATCAATGAGCGACATTTCCCGCAAATGTGCGCTGCAATATCCAGTAGGAAGGTCCATATAAATTAACCATTGATAACTTATTTATAAAAAGCACTTGAACACTCACATACACCGATACTTTTATATTAGCAGTTGTCCATATATGATGTTACGCAGTAAGGAGGGAAAAAAGGGTGGGGGGTCAAAATTTTGTGACGGACGAATGACGATATAGGGAGTGGAGGTAGTAGAAATATGATTTCAGACAAAAAATACAAGTGGTGATCGCTTTTTTCATAAATGATGTCAGAACAACATTGATTTTGAAACCTTCATTATCGTAGTCTATTGTCACGGGATTGCCTCCCCTTGCTTTGCAGTGGTGGTCCACTAATGATCACAACGCAAGTGTATCTAAAAGTAGGTCGTCCAAGGTACCTATCTTCGCGCAAGATTACTCTTGGCAAGGATGTAGATAGAGGACGAATGTCGTTTCTAACTTAGGGGAGTTTTCACAAGAAATTCACAGAAGTCAAGAACAAACGCTGCTTAAGGACTGAGCAAATTTGTTAACTTATTATCTGGCCCGTCTCATTTTGTGAAGGGTTTATGCAATGGTTCTGGCCCGTCAAGCCCCCAGTGGGAGTAATCCAACGAATGCCCTCTTATAAGTAATGGCTCTATATTTAAATATGTGTATTTATTAAAAAAAACTGGCTCATATGTGTGCTTTCGTACATATAAACTGAATCAACTATTATTGTTTAGTTTAAAATAACATACAACAAATTTAATAGTCAATTAGTTTTTAAAATGGGAAAATAAATATGGAAAATTGGGTGAAAATTATATTAAATGTTTCCTCATTGAGGTTTTGGTAGGGCGTTAATAATGTCCGTATTTTTTCTGTAGCCTGTTACATAAGAACTTAGCTCCAGATGAGTCCTGCAGCTGTGGTTTCCGTCACTTCTTTTTGGTGATGAGTACACTTCTCCACATAATTCGTCCACTGTAGGCGGTTGGTGGTGATATTCTCTGACACTAGTGGCGTAGGAACTTCAGTATTTAAGTCTGATGTCTTGTAGCCACGAACTGTGACAAATAGACAGAAACAAATGCTTTCTGCTGAGTACATTTGTTCTCCGCAAACTAACAGGCCCATTATCATGGCAATGTTAACCTCTCAGAAGAATTAAATTTCCGAGCACACAATGTAACTCAGGGAATATGATAAAAATTCACCAATATCCTTCTGGGTGTCAACTAGGAAATTGCGTCTGGAGTGCATGAATAATGATTTGCCTGAATTACAGTTAAAAAAGGTACATAATTCTCACAAGATAATATGTTGCACTTTAGGCACATGTGATGTAATCATCCCTGCTCCAGTCGGAGTCTGGGGTCGCTCTGCTGTTGGGTTTCCCGCACGACTAGTCAGAAACAATCACCAGCTCTTGCTAAAGTGGTTCATGAATATACTTTTTTCATATTTTGAGATTGCCAGCCTCATATATAACCACTTAGCAAGAAATCTGTAGAATTTACATTAGTAAATAAATTGTTTACACTTACCCCAAAATTATGGGAATACACACTTCTCCTGGCACAGATTTAGAATGGACACAGATTTAGAATGGACACACAGCCCTTTAGTTAGATGCTGTTCGAATAACCTAGGTCTGGAAATATGAGTTAATTCCTCTGACGGCAGGTGTTCTGCAAATTCCTGGCCTGGGAAAAATGTTTGTATAATGCTTCTTATGACTTGGTCTAAGAAATATGAGTTAATTCCTTTGACGGCTGATGTTCCGGAAATTCCTGGCCTGGGAAAACTGTTGTTAGAATTCCGCTCTGACTTGTGATAAAATTCTCAAGTTTCCAGTCTTGTACTAAAATGGCTGGTTTACTTGTAAATTCCAAAGTTGCCCAATACTCGATCTGGTACTTATAGTTGTGGAATGGTAAGTCCTATCCTCTGTAGTAAAATGCTCCGTGTTCCTCCCCGCCCAAATTTCCCCGATTTCAAAAACCTAGTACTGCAAGTAAACATTTACCGCCCTCCCTGACACCCGTATACCACCCTTCTTAATATTTATGAACGAACGTCAGAAAAGAAGAAATTTACAATTGTAAGCCACTACTACTATATTTGAAAATTGCCAAGAGCAAGGTCAAGCGTCTGCTTGGAATTGGACAATACTTGACTTTTCTAATACAATAGTTTGAAAAAAGGGTACCCTTCCCCAAATCGTATACACACCCGCCCTATTATTTAGTGGAGGTTGTAACTATAAATAACTCCAAATGTTTGAAATTATGCACCATTTACTAGCCTAACAGTCCACGATTGGCCCAAGATTTGAATCTTCAAAGACAAGCGTATTGAGTCCCATTCCCCAACAACACGCAGCTCGCGTTTCCCTTCCCAATATTTTATGACGAAAGCCGGAAAAGTTGGCAGAAGAAAGAAAAAAAAAACAACTTGTTACCTCGTCTTGAAACGGGAGAGAGGGGAAAAAGTGGGGGGTAAAATGGAAAGAATCAAGGCTAACTTATGCTTTTGAAACTGAAACTGAAACCTAATTTGTGCAGAGAGGAGGGAAAGAGAGAAACTTAGATAACTTATATAGAGGGTAAATAAAATGGATGGATGAATTATAGCGATAATATTGTTTATTAAAATACCATACTATTCCCTTATAATAAATTATCTTGCCGTATAGAAAAGTATTTTGGTCAGAATAAATATAGAGGAAAAAGTACATAGAGGAAAACAATGACGAAGAGTTAGATGAAAACTAGATAGGGTGATAGAGGCCAAAGGGCAGTTTAAGAATCACGTTTAAAAATTGAAATCGACCCAATAATAACCGAGATATTGTAGAAACTAAAAATTGAGACGGACTGACAAACACACTGAGGAATGCTCAATTTTGAAAGTCTTAGGATGTTACATTTTAGGGGACGCGTTTTTGAACAGTCAAATTTACTTGACTCGTTTGATTGGTTAACGACAGTTTAGGAGAGGGGGGATAAAACTAACGCGTTACCAGAATACGCTGCCACTTGAGAAAAATATTTCAACATAGTAGTTTAAGATCAGATGCATAGCAGTTGTGACCTTAATGCCTTTGCAGTCTGGGCGACAGCGATTTACACATGTGCCATTGATCGCCAGTTAATCTTACTTTTGTGTGAAATATTTCATTGATTTCGGGTTATATTGCCTGTTACCAGCTGGTGACAGGAAAACCTATTGAAGACAGAATTGGAGGAAGAGAAAGCCTCAACAAACTGTATGCTGCATTTTATGGCCAAAGAAAGACCTTATGCTGAAATTTATATGATCTACTGAAACCTACGTCAACTAGAAACATCAGGTGAACTACCCTTACGTGGGCTCTGAGAACTTATTCAATTAAAAATTTCCACATGTGTACTATCTTATTCGTGGGCATGATGACAAAAATAGTCCTTCCCACCATTGACTTTCACTTTTAGACAGTACTACATCAGTCTGTGTTATACACCTACAGTGACATTTGTTTATTATCAAGATATGGACAAAGATTCCTACTTATTTATTTATTATATGTAAATACAGTTCTCTTCATTTTTAACCATTCCTGCCCCAAAAAGATTTGAGGGGACAGGAAATTAAAATTGTAAAATAATTATCTAAACTTAACCCCAGTCTTTATTAATTCAATTTCATTGAGTTACAGTTGTGTTTGTTTTATGCACTTATCACTATACTTGCATTACCCTAGACACGTAGCCATATAAAACACATAACAATATCATAAAATATTTCCCGGAGTGAGATCTTAGAGAGGTAGCGGATAGGTACCCTGAGAATACATCATCATCAACAATTAGACTCAGGGACTTGCATAGCTTGACCTTACTCCGAGTACACGTAGCTTGGTAACATCTATAACCGCTCCGGCACACACGCCACATATAATGGGGTCCTGTCCGGAGATTTTTATCATTAGTATTGTAAATTAGACCCAGGGAATCCCCATTGTTAAAATAACAAAAAGTAATTAATTGTGGAGATTTGAATGAGTTGTCATTGCCTATGATAATTTAGTCATACTTGTTAATTAATGAATTAAGATTTATAAAGTATATGACAGAACAGATGGCAGACTTGGCCAAATTTAGATCTGCTGCTGTGCAGACTGCAAAGGAAATCGGTATGGAGGGGCAAGTTCTGATTCTGAGTCAGAATGTGACAAATTTATTGAGAGGGAAGATAGGAGATTAGCTGAAGAGAAAAGATTCCAATTAGAGGCTGAAAAGGAAACTAAAAGATTGCAGTTAGAGGCTGATAGGGAGGCTAAGAAATTAGAGGCTGATAGAGAGGCTGAAATCAAAAGATTACAATTAGAGGCTGATAGGGAGGCTAAGAAATTAGAGGCTGATAGAGAAGCTGAAATCAAAAGGTTACAGTTAGAGGAAAAGAAATTGGAGGTTGAAAAAGAAGAAAAAAGATTGCTTATGGAAGCTGAAAAAGAAGAAAAAAGATTGCAAAGGGAGACAGAAGAAAAAAGATTGCAAAGGGAGGCAGAGGACAAAAGATTGCAAAGAGAGCATGAATTAAGACTAAAAGAACTGGAACTTCAAGGCCATGCTCCAGAAAATGGTAACAGCCCATCTACCTCTGATGCTAGTGCCAGTCAGGGAGCCTCTAATTTAGCCATGAACTTCCATTTAGATCCTTTTGTGGAGAAGGACGATGAGATTGAGTCTTTTCTCAGTAGATACGAAAGACTAGCTACTAATTATGGGTTAGAGAGGGAAAAATGGAGTTTGAAATTATCCCAAGGGCTTAGGGTAACATCTTATGAAGTGTTCTCAAAGTTGAGCAGAGAGGATCAGGAAGACTATTACATTTTAAAACAGGCTCTTTTAATTAGGTATGAGAAGAGTGGGGAATTTTAAAGGAAGAAATTTGGAAACGCGAAACTACTGTCTGGGGAGACCTACCACCAATTCTCTGCCAGGTTGGAAACCTACTTCGAGAAATGGACTGCTCTGTGGAAAATCCAAGATCTTAAGGAAATGATTATGATTGAGCAATTGAGAGAGTCCATGGCTCCAGACCTGAGAAAGTTTCTCATGGAACAGGGTGCAGAGAGGTTGGGTGAGGTGCTAAAATGTTGCTGAGAGGTATCAGGCAGCCCAGTCAGAAGTAGCTGGAGCAAAAAGAAAACAAGTAGAAAATAATAAAGCCCCCCCCCCCCCCCAACACCAGAATACATTTGACAGTAGAGATCAAGGTAACAGAGGTAAACCAAACTATGATAGGCCAAGATTTGACCCTAGAGATAGAAATCCGCAATTCAATGAAAGGAAACCCTACAGACCCGAAGGAAAATACTATAAAATTTGTCGGTTAAATAACCATAATACAAAAGACTGTATGAAGAAAAATAATCCTCCGTTCCACGCTGCATGCCTTAAATCAGGAAACAAGGGACAAAAGGAAAAGCCTACTGGACAGCATGAACCTTATCATCCCCCTGTATGTGAAGAGGTAGTATGTAAAATGGGGCCACTATTAAGTGCCTTTATGATACTGGATTGGATTTTGACTCAGTCGTGAGTTATCACCTGGTGCACCCTGACCAATATACCACCGAAACCGTGAAAATACAGGCGGCAACCAAGGAAGTAGCAACCATGACACTTCCCATTGCAAGAATCAATGTGAAAACTCGCTATGTGCAAGGAGTGATTAGAACAGCAGTGATTAACGAACCAATCTACCCCCTGATATTGGGGTGTAGATATGTGTTTTTGGGAAATCCCAAAAGAACAGTGATCATGGCAACAGTACAGACCAGGTCACAATCAAGGAAGGAGGAAGAAAACCCAATAAATACTCATCCAGAGGAGATGAGGAAGGCACAGGCTGAGGATAGGTCACTAAAGCCGTGTTTTAGGAAACTCCCAAAATGCCATACCCCTCCAAACAAAAGAGACTTCTATATGAAGAACAAACTAATGTATAGAAAGGCTGGAACTGGATCCAATGGTCATGGACAGCTGGTTCTTCCAACTTCATAGAGGGAGAAAGTGATAAAAGATCACATGTTGCATCAGATGGTGAACATGAGAAAATAGGTATTACATGTCAAAAAGTATCTAGGATATTCTATTGGCCAGGCGTAGCTGCAGACGTTGCAGAATTTGTGGAGGCCTGTGACCAATGCAACAAGGGAAAGCCCACACGTTGGGAAAATCATCAGGACCTACAAAAGCACTACGGTGAAAACAGGCCTGAAAATAAAAGGAAAAATAAATATAATAAGGTAGACATCGTGGATAGGAAAACCCCTTCTCACACCCAGTCTTCTAATAAATTAGTTAGAATGGCCACTATGAGTAGAATACAAAAAGTAACCTCAACCCAGTCCCGCCCGACAATCCCTTGGTCGGAATTCCGTGAACTGGACGAAAATAACAGAGAGGGAAGTCCCCTCAATTTGAAACTGAAACTGCGGGTGAAACCCCAAAAGAAAAAAATTGGTAGCGGACGGTTGGTGTGGGAAAAGTCACCACCACATTACTTCCAATTACATGAATAATAGGCCGGCCAAATAACAAGGCCAATCAAAGGTCCATTGGAAGCCTTATTGAGGACGTGGACAGATGAGAAGACAAAAGAGACTGTAACCTCATCATATCAGTATGTGAACGAGCTGACCACTCGCTTAAAAACTGGATAGAAACTCGCAAATGATAACCTAAGACAAGCCAGGAAGAAACATGCTGCATATTACAATAAGAAAGCGAAGGATAGGGAGCGTGCTGTGGGGGAGAAGGTGTTTCCTCTATTACCCGGCAGCAGCAACAAACTTCAAATTGGATGGCAAGGTCCACACACAGTTTTAGAAAAGGTATCTAGAACTAACTACAAGATAGATATTGAAAGGAAAAAGTATATCACGTGAACCTTCTTAAGAAATATCTTGAGAGAGAAAACTTGGAAGGGGCACATTTAATGACCTTGGCCATAGCCACTGAGATGAAGAATGAACCTCTCACCTCTTATGAATATCCCCTAAAACCCTGTGAAACCCCTGCACAGGTAAAGATCAGTTACCATTTGACAAAAGGGCAGAGGGAGAAGATTCAACAGGTTCTGGAAAATCATTCAGACGTGTTAACGGACAGACCGGGGCACACCAACTTGTTGGAATATGACATGAAATTACTAGACCCAACACTCATCTGTATGAGAGCCTATACTATCCCATTCGCAAAAGAAAAAGCTTTAAAAGAGGAGATAGATTATGTTACAAGAAGGGATTATTTCTCACAGTGAATCTCCTTATAGCTCCAGTGTGGTATTGTTGAGGAAACCATCTGGGGAACATAGACTGTGCATAGATTACAGGAAACTGAATGCTGTCACAGAAAGTCAGGTGGATCCATTACCTGATACTAACCAACTATTTGCCAGATTGAATAAGGCAAAATATTTCTCCAAAGTAGATCCCAGTAAGGGATATTACCAGATTCCAGTGAAACCTGAGATTCGACCTTATCTGGCATTTAGCACATCGGAAGGCCATTATGAGTTCAATATGTTGCCGTTTGGTTTGAAGAATGCTCCGAGTGTGTTTTCCAGAATGATGAGAAAACTATTGGATCCCCTGAGAAACCAATATATTACAAATTTCATGGATGATATCCTGATCGCTACGGAAACATTTGAAGAACACGTTAACTCTTTGAATATGCCATTTGATAGACTCAGAGAGGCAAACTTAACTGTTAGACCAACAAAATGTTGTATTGGATGCAAGGAATTAGAATTATTGGGACATACTGTACATCAGGGTACCATGACCCCTGAACCCAAGAACCTGGAGAAATTGCAGAGAGCACCTAGACCACAGACTAAGAAGGACGTGAGATCCTTTGTTTCACTTTGTGGGTTTTACCAAAAGTACATTAAAAATTTTAACTCTGTGTGTGCTCCTCTGACGGATTTAACTCGTAAAGGAAAACCAGATAAAATAGAATGGTCAGCAGAATGCGAGTTGGCATATAATGAGTTAAAGGAAAAACTCACCAGTAAGCCTATATTGAAATTACCTGATTTGAGTCAGGAATTCGTGGTGAGAACGGACGCTAGTAATGTGGGTTTGGGAGCCACATTGTTGCAACGGTCCTCTTCACCAGACGGGGAATTAAACCCAGTTGCTTATGCCAGCCGCAAGTTAAACAGAGCGGAACAAAACTACTCAACTATTGAAAAAGAATGTTTGGCTTTAGTCTGGACAATCAAGAAATTCCAGATCTATCTGTATGGTAGACCATTCGTGGTGCAAAGCGATCATCAGCCACTGGTATTTCTGGCCCAGGCAAAACATGGTAATGCCCGTTTGTTAAGGTGGTCTTTGCTCATCCAACCGTACTCGTTTACCATTGAGTATATTCCGGGTTCACAGAACGTTGATGCAGATTTTTTGAGTAGGCACCCACCTGCAGACACCCAAGATACTCATAAAGCCTAGTTGAGTTAATTTGATCAGGATTTGAACACGGATGAGAAAGCTGTACTGACGATGCAGGCTTTTTAACAGGGGAGATTTGTAGTAAAATGCTCCGTGTTCCTCCCCGCCCAAATTTCCCCGATTTCAAAAACCTAGTACTGCAAGTAAACATTTACCACCCACCCTGACACCCGTATACCACCTTTCTTGATATTTATGAACGAACGTCAGAAAAGAAGAAATTTACAATTGTAAGCCACTACTATTATATTTGAAAATTGCCAAGAGCAAGGTCAAGCGTCTGCTTGGAATTGGACAATACTTGACTTTTCTAACACAATAGTTTGAAAAAAGGGTACCCTTCCCCAAATCGTATACACACCCGCCCTATTATTTAGTGGAGGTTGTAACTATAAATAACTCCAAATGTTTGAAATTATGCACCATTTACTAGCCTAACAGTCCACGATTGGCCCAAGATTTGAATCTTCAAAGACAAGCGTATTGAGTCCCATTCCCCAACAACACGCAGCTCGCGTTTCCCTTCCCAATATTTTATGACGAAAGCCGGAAAAGTTGGCAGAAGAAAGAAAAAAAACAACTTGTTACCTCGTCTTGAAACGGGAGAGAGGGGAAAAAGTGGGGGGTCAAATGGAAAGAATCAAGGCTAACTTATGCTTTTGAAACTTAAACTGAAACCTAATTTGTGCAGAGAGGAGGGAAAGAGAGAAACTTAGATAACTTATATAGAGGGTAAATAAAATGGATAGATGAATTATAGCGATAATATTGTTTATTAAAATACCATACTATTCCCTTATAATAAATTATCTTGCCGTATAGAAATGTATTTTGGTCAGAATAAATATAGAGGAAAAAGTACATAGAGGAAAACAATGACGAAGAGTTAGATGAAAACTAGATAGGGTGATAGAGGCCAAAGGGCAGTTTAAGAATCACGTTTAAAAATTGAAATCGACCCAATAATAACCGAGATATTGTAGAAACTAAAAATTGAGACGGACTAACAAACATACTGAGGAATGCTCAATTTTGAAAGTCTTCGGATGTTACATTTTAGGGGACGCGTTTTTGAACAGTCAAATTTACTTGACTCGTTTGATTGGTTAACGATTGTTTTGGAGAGGGGGGATAAAACTAACGCGTTACCAGAATACGCTGCCACTTGAGAAAAATATTTCAACATAGTAGTTTAAGATCAGACGCATAGCAGTTGTGACCTTAATGCCTTTGCAGTCTGGGCGACAGCGATTTACACCTGTGCCATTGATCGCCAGTTAATCTTACTTTTGTGTGAAATATTTCATTGATTTCGGGTTATATTGCCTGTTACCAGCTGGTGACAGGAAAACCTATTGAAGACAGAATTGGAGGAAGAGAAAGCCTTAACAAACTGTATGCTGTATTTTATGGCCAAAGAAAGACCTTATGCTGAAATTTATATGATCTACTGAAACCTACGTCAACTACAAACATCAGGTGAACTACCCTTACGTGGGCTCTGAGAACTTATTCAATTAAAAATTTCCACATGTGTACTATCTTATTCGTGGGCATGATGACAAAAATAGTCCTTCCCACCATTGACTTTCACTTTTAGACAGTACTACATCAGTCTGTGTTATACACCTACAGTGACATTTGTTTATTATCAAGATATGGACAAAGATTCCTACTTATTTATTTATTATATGTAAATACAGTTCTCTTCATTTTTAACCATTCCTGCCCCAAAAAGATTTGAGGGGACAGGAAATTAAAATTGTAAAATAATTATCTAAACTTAACCCCAGTCTTTATTAATTCAATTTCATTGAGTTACAGTTGTGTTTGTTTTATGCACTTATCACTATACTTGCATTACCCTAGACACGTAGCCATATAAAACACATAACAATATCATAAATGTCTACATTTGCACCTGTCACGCGAGTTTCCTTGGCTGAGTTGCTCGGGGAAGGTGTGAATCGCGCCAGACAGGCTCGCTCAGAGCAGACATTTGTCTGGAGATTTCCATCTGACAAATAGTTTTACGGCTAAGTTGCTTGGTGAAGTGTGGTAACTGCCACCTAAGGGGACGTACCGTCTACATTTTAACCGGACAGAGCGTTTCTTCAGGCTAGTCGCTCGGAGTGAAGTGTGATATGACACTCATGCAGCGTGCTGGAATGAGACATATAATCTGGGTTTTTCCATGACACTCATGCATTCGCTCAGAAGGGCCATTTTCTTGACGTAGGTGTCAAAGACGCACTGCTGGCAGTTACGCCATGCGTCTAAGGTACGTAGGTGTTAATGAGAAGGGGAGATTATTTCGTTTTGCGAAATAAGTTGGGACCCCTTTGTCCTGGTTTAAGATATTAACCGGAGTTTGAAACTAGATTTTCCTTCATTCTCCTAATTCGCAGTAGACAGGTTGTTAGTGAATAGAATAAGCTGTATAGCGAAGCTCCTAGTTTGTTCGGAAATTTGCTGAGCTCCTAGACTTCTAATAAATATATCAGCGTATAATTCTAAAGTGTGCGATTACCTGTAGTTCTGTGTTGAGGTAAATATATTATATTAAGTATCTAATATTTTGAGAAGTGTTTAAAGTGATAATCGCTTATTTCATATTTCACTAGTTAGATTTGGGGCAGAGTGCTTAATTTATATAGTCTGTATTATTTTATAGTGACGAGTTACAGTGGAAAACAGAAATTATAATTTCTAGCTTAAACTCAGTCGGCTATTAAGGAATTTAATTTTACTGCTAAATAACACTGGCTAACAAAAAGAAAATTTTTTTTTCTTTCTCTAACATGTCTATGTTTTTCTGGTCAACTTTAATGCGCTGTTTTCAAATCTGCAAACCGTTTTTCTCTATCAGGTCGGGATCTCTAGAAATACGCAATTTAAGTTTTTTAACAACGCATACAGTATTACAACATCATTCATACAAGAAGTATAACAGTTATGTAGGCTTGAATTTCTTTGCAGTCGACTTTCGTCAGTGAATGGCATGTGGTACATCGCAATGAAGCATCCAACAATAATCGGCAAGCATGGTCACACTTCACCGTCCTTGATAACGTTACTCCATTACGGCGATATCTTGATGGAATCGTTCTCCATGTTCATCGCTGACTTCGCCAAGGTTGTCAGGAAAAAAGTCAAGATGCGAATCGAGCAAATGAATTTTGAGGGACATGTTACAGCCCATAATTCTGTATGCATCTATGCACTGCTTAACAATATGCACATAGTCGACAGATTTGTGATTTCCCAGAAAGTTATCGACGATCGATTTGAATGCCATCCATGCGCCAAGTTCACTACCATGTAACAAGTTCTCGAATTGTTTGTCTGCAATAACTTTCCTAATCTGAGGTCCTACGAAGATACTTTCCTTTATCTTTGTTTGCATCGCTAACTTGCGGAAACTTTTCTCGAAGCTAAGTGAAAGCTTTGCTCGTTTTATCTAACGCTTTTACGAAATTCTTCATGAGCCCCAACTTTATATGTAACGGTGGTAAAATGATGCTGTCTTTGTTAACTAATGGCTCGTGTATTACATTTTTATGCCTGAGCTGCATACGATCCCTGATAGGCCACACCTTTCTTGCATAATGTTCCTGTCTGTTGCGGCTGTCCCATTTACATAGTGTCACAGGGTTAACCCGAAGATTAACCAGAGAGAGTTATCTGTGTAGGGCCGGCTTTGTCAATGGCTCAGATTTGCCTGGCAACCGGTTGGAAATAGACAGCAGGAGTGAAGAAGGCGAATGTAAGACTCTGGGATGAATTCTCCGCAGACAGTCCCAGTGATTCTGTATCTCGTGACACTATAACTCCTACCACTCTATCCCCCTCTCTATATTATAATGCTAACGAGCCCCCACCTCCCCTATTACACTGAGTGAACAGAAGAGGAAGAAAGGAAGAACAGTATGTCTCTTTCGCACACTTTCGTTCCTTCTCTATATATGTAATAACGTGTGTTGGGAAAGTAAACTCAAATACAACATTTATTATCTTACTGAAATATAACAACATTCAATTACAATAATGCAAATGCATCTAAGACTGACATTAACTACACCTGTGAAGAAAGATAATAGTTAGTGCAAAATACACAAATGAATCTTAAATCTATACTATGTATTGATGAAGATGAATGTAAGTAACTCCTAAATACTAACAAAAAAAGGATATCTTGTTTTTCTTGGTCTCTTGCTGACTGTCAATAAACTCTGGTTGTTTGTACACAATGGACAAGTCTTTGTCTGCCTACAATAACACTGGACGGTCCACTTGATTTCGTCAGGTGTCCACGGCTTGTTCTTTTGTCCTTCACAATGCGAGTGTTGACATTGTCCCGAGCGTCCAAGGTGTCTTGTTCATGTGTGATGTTGAACGCAATGTTAGGCGGGTGAGACTTCGTCTGATATGCAGATGTCCTTTCGTTGTGCTGATAGTCTGCTCATGTGGTGATGATGATGGAAATATGTTGTATATTCGTATTTCTTGGCGCATCAATTTTTACTGCGAGAATCTGTCCATTACTGCTGGTAATTCAGGATCTCAATAATTTTTGTAGGCACTGGGTTTACAAGATCTCCCGTCTGCTTTTGCAGCTTTTGATCATAGTTTCTCAAAGCACTTGTTGTAAAAATCGTCCGTTGGCTACTGCCACTTCTGATCAAGATTTCTCAAGGCACTTGTTGTAAAAATCGTCCGTTGGCTACTGCCACTTCTGATCAAGATTTCTCAAGGCACTTGTTGTAAAATCGTCCGTTGGCTACTGCAACTTCTGATCATTAAATTCACGTGGACAGCTCTTTAGTAATGCATCCCTTATTCTAGGTAATTACGGATTACTTTTCTGTGTGGGTGATTGTTTAGTAGAAAGTCCCTTCGCCGCCTGGCAAGTTCTTTTCTAAAATCTTCGTTGTTTGTTGGTAGGTTTGTTGCCGTTAAATATCTGTGAGATGCGTGTCGTCTTAGTATTTCTGTTTGGCCCTACTCAAAAGCTTTTATCCCGTGATTAACGCCAACCACGTAGTAGACGAAGGATGAGTATCTCAAATGGTCCCTGTCTCTACCACTGTGATGGATAAAATAATGAACCCTTTGTAAGTATCCCGTAAACTATGCTACGCCTGTAGTGTCTTGCATGTGAAATCTTATCACTATAAGAAATGGTTGCGCGGTGTTTACTGTACGGTTAACAGGTAATGTAAAAGGCAAAATAAAAGTGTCTTGTATTTACTTCGTTATAGTTTACTGGAAACTGTGCTATCTTAAAATTATAATAGACTAATTCTCTGCATGGTGTTTATTGCAACCTGTACTTATGAGTATAAAATATTATATTATAATAAACGTGACTGGTATTTACAGTGTTATATTTATGGGAAATGTGTATCTTTTATCTGAATGAGTTAAAGATATAATAATAATAATAATAATAATAATAATAATAATAATAATAATAATAATAAGGTACAAACTATATTACACTAACCTTGGTTTCCATATAAAGAAATCACTGACTTCATGTCCTGAATCTTCCTCGTGAAATATGGAACAAGTCGGGTCGGGCGGAATGATTTCTCTTACCATTCCCGAGTGATACATTTCTCCTGGTTATATATCGTCTGAATCGCCTGTGGCGAGTTTTCGGGTTGCTTCTTGTCATGTGAAATTTCGTTTGTTTTCCTTTAGTCAGACATTCTGTCCTCATACTGGGTAAAATTTCTGTAATATTTTGCTATTATCGTTTTCTTGTTTTTCCTCTACCAAACAATCTGTCTGCGCTCGTCTTTTGAGGGTCTTGTGCAATGTTGTTAGTCTTTCCATAATGACATATTCTCACTCTTTTCATGTTGATCCTAGTTCAGACACTGCGTCGCCGTTAATCAAATGTTATTGGGTCGGTTCGATGAGAACCTGCTTATTAAATTACTCATTGTAAAACTGCCTCGCGCTCTGTCCATTATATTCTACTGCTAGCCACAATAATATTGCTTGTACCTTCCTGCCTTTGTGAAAACACAACCGAGACGTTGGGGTGATTACCTCGATAATCTGTTGACTCACTGTCTACTAGTTGTGAAAACATTTCAGGTGAATGTTGTTGCGTTTAAAGGGCTCACGCCGAGCGTTGTCTATTGTTATGTCAACATTCCTTGTAAAATTGGTTGATGTCATGTGACTGTTGACAAACGATGGCTGGTGCAGACAATGGGCAAAAAATACCGACTGCGTTCTCATCCCTTGAGAAATTCACCGACAAAATATTACCATTAGGTTTTAGGAATTTAATTGCAGACTTACTCGTCTCTCGCGACAGATGTCCCCCGCACCAAGTCTTAGCTGGCGAAGACTCCTGCGAGTCAGGATGCAATTTACATTCCATATTGTCGGCTGTAGTTATCTTCTCCCTATCACTATCCTCCTCATCTTCCTCGTTTCCACTATCCTTCTCCTCGTCCAAATCATTATCCTTGCAATCTACTTCAGTTGCTTCTCCTGTATCAGCTATAAATAGCTGCTCCATTTCCTGTTTCAACGTCGTGGCCGTGGCCAAGAGTTGTCGCCCCTGCTCTACTCCGTTCGTAGAGCTCACTGTGTGGTCCTGCACGCCTCCAGTTGACTGTCTAGCCACATTGGGCTGCAGTACTGAGTTCGGATTTTCCTTATTCCATTGCTTTGTGGCTGCTCGTGTCCTGAAGTTAGCCGCTTCAGTTATGTGTCTGTCTAAATATCTCTTTAGCAGAACAATATTATATATTTCCAGCTGATTCTCCTCTGGAATCTTATAATTGGTTCGAGATGCCTTCTCGACCATTGTGTATGGCCCGTGCCATCCAATCTGTAACCTGTTCTGTTTGCTATGCATAAACAGTAAAACTTGTTTGCCTATCTCTATCTCACACTTAGGACTAGTCGTATTATATTCTCCGTCATATTGACGCTTCCTCTTCCTCATACGTGGTCTGTTTACATTACTTGTGGCTTCCTTCGTTTTCTCATGATTTAATGCCCCTCTCTGGCATTCAAGGAATGATCTGATAAATTGATCCATGTCCCTTGCGATTCCCTGCCCATAATAATGGTAGGTGATTCTTTGCGTAGTGATGTATTGTCTGACCTGACCACTAGATTCACTAGAATGTCCCATACCTAAGATATAAAATCTATATCGTGCTGGTATTACCTGTTGCTTATACTCATATCCGCGCTTTCCTACTTTCCTAAGGAGTTGTCCTTGCTGTTTAAAGCAGTCTCCTGGTTGCGCTAGATTGTCTCCCTTCCGTCTCTTCTTAAAACAAGGTTCTACCGATTTGTCGTTGTTTTGAGCTTGTCTCAGCTCTTGCGGATGGAAGTCAAACTCGTCTCCTTGTCTCTTCTCCTTCGCTTGTTCACCTGTCTGCCCTGCAGCTGTGACTCTTAATTGACGAGTGTCTACCAAAACCACATATTTGCAGCCTATATTGAATTCATACCTATGATCATATAAAACTGCCTTTCGTAGTTCTCCCTTAACATATCTGCCTTCAATGGGAGTCCGGGCGATAGCCGCCATCATTGGAGGATCGCTGTTAACTGTGAACAGAATATCCACAGTTCCATCACTCAATTGTTCTGGTCTAACCAGTCTTGACCTGAATATCGAATCGAATTCCAGCCTGGAATCGAATACCTCTTCCGCTCTTTCTCTATTGACAACGTTGCGTTCCGAGGGAATCCGGGCGCTAGATGCCGTACCTGAATGATCACATTTCCTTCTCCACCCTTTTGCGTTAGGGTCCTTGTAATATTCGTTGCCAGGTTTAAATCTCTTCTTTCTCGTGAGTGGTCCATTCTTACTGACCTCAAATGTCTGGGTGCCTCTCTTCGTTCTGTCCACATAACCAATGTTTCCCCACTTCTTTCTCTTGAGTGACCTATTCCTATTGACATCTTCCTTCTTCGATCTGTTGAAATAAAAAGTGTTTCCCCACTTCTTTCTTCTGATAAACAATCTTCGAATCCGCCGACGGATCCAAGTTGGCCATTGTTTGTCCTTATTACGTATCTTGTGCATCTTGTCCGTGGAATGGTCATAAATCAAGATACGGTGCAACCCATCTGTCCTTTTATATCGGGTACAGTGTGTTGTAAATTTCGCGCGTCGGCGCTGTGCCTTGCATAAAGCGCGTACACCAAGCTGTTCCCTCTTTTGTCGCCTGGTGTCTCTCCTTCTGTCTATCCGCTTAGTTTTTGTCTCGCCTACATATAGAATCGGAGTCCCGTGGGTGTTGAGCTGCTGTATCCCCGCCGGCTCTACCACACTGTTCTCCTCGTGATCCTCTTCTACCTCCTTTTGAAGAGAGTCGGGGGATGCCTCCGTGTCCGTCGTCCACCCTGTCCCGATAATAGTATGTGTTGTTATACCTCCTAAAGGCACACATTTCTCTCCGTAAGTTTTAAAAGTGGTAGGATCTGGCTTTCCCTCGTCTGGGGAAAATTCAGACTTAGGCGACTGGGGCATCTGTCTATCTCCATGGATAATAGCGAATGCCTGCTCCTGTCCGGTCTCTTCCTTCCACGTAGAAAGGCCGGGGTAGTGAGGTAATAGTTGTCCTCCTGATGTCAGGAGACATGTGCCTGTTTTCTTCCCTGTGATGCCAGGTGAAATTGTTTTATTCGAAGTCCCATTGCAGGATCCATCAAAGGTACCGCTTGCAATTAGAGTAGGTTCTTCTGTGCCTTTTAATAACTTTCCGTTATCTCTGCCGAAGTGTCTGAAATCCACTGAATCCATCACGCCCAAGGAAAGCGGGCCGGGTGAACCCTGCATTTGTGGTTCAGAGGCGCCCATAGAGGTCTGTTCATTTCGGCCCTGTTCACCCTCAACCGTGTGCCGATGATTGAAGTTTTCTGCCTTCTCATAATCCGTTTTTCCGGCGGATTTCTTTGCATATGTCGTAATGCAATGCGAAGATGGTGTGTCCTCTAGGCGATATGATAGCTTGTCTGCCACTTCATGGGCCGAACCAAATATTTCTGGTTTAACTTTTGTGGATTGTTCACATGCTACGAGCAACCTCTTCCTCCGAAGTTCGTGCTCTCTCTCTGCCTTGATTCTCATATACTCGGCCTCTCTCTCTCTGCCTTGATTCTCCTATACTCGGCCTCTCTCTTTTCCTTCCTCTCCTCTTTCTCTGCTGCTAACTTCAATCTTCTTTGCTCTACTTCTGCCGCCAGTCGATCTTTTCTCTCTTCAGCTGCCATGTGCCACTTTAAAGCTTTTTCCACATATTCAATAAGTTCTGCTTTCTCTAGTTTTAAGCTAGTTGCTTCCTGGATAAGCGCAGCGCGAATTTGCGTCCAATCTGCCATGATCAAGCTAGATTTCAATCTGCCTATTGCTACTCAAAATTATGTGAGAGAAACAAAAAATTTAGAGCGACAATAAAAATCGTGCCCTTGGCCAAAAGAGAAACAACAACAAAATTTCCCGTATACTTCACTATAACCTTTACACCTGTACAGATAAATGACAATATTTAAAAAGCCCTGACCATAAAAAGTCTGACCATAAACAGTCTGCCTACCAAGAAAACAATAACAAAATGTTTCTTCTTAGTGGCTTAGTCGCTATTGTTTAATAGTGAACAAAAGGACTATACAATGTCGGGTCACTAGTCCGCCTTCAACAATGCCTATTGTTCGAGACCCACGTGGTACTACCGAAAATCCAGGTAAATTTTGTAGTGCTGACAACAAATCAATATGGGCAACTAGATGCAGTAATAAATTGTAAATAAAGTACAATGGTATAATATTCTAACATATGTCAATGTCTTATTTAATATAATATGAATATCTAATCTAATATTCTATTCTGTATTCTTTCCCTCTACCTAAGTAGAATAAGGAACAGTTTAGAAGACAGTAAATAGGTTTATACAAAATTGCAAAAGAATTATTTAATGTTTTAGTCTAGGGCAAGTCCCAAGGTATATTTCGGACTGCAGCCTTTACTTAATTTCTCAGTCTAGGGCAAACCCCAAGGTACTATCCAGGACGACAGCCCCCACTTAATGTCAACGGGTTAACCCGAAGACTAACCAGAGAGAGTTATCTGTGTGGTGCTGGCTTTGTCAATGGCTCAGATTTGCCTGGCAACCGGTTGGAAATAGACAGCAGGAGTGAAGAAGGCGAATGTAAGACTCTGGGATGAATTCCCCGCAGACAGTCCCAGTGATTCTGTATCTCGTGACACTATAACTACTACCACTCTATCCCCCTCTCTATATTATAATGCTAACGAGCCCCCACCTCCCCTATTACACTGAGTGAACAGAAGAGGAAGAAAGGAAGAACAGTATGTCTCTTTCGCACACTTTCGTTCCTTCTCTATATATGTAATAACGTGTGTTGGGAAAGTAAACTCAAATACAACATTTATTATCTTACTGAAATATAACAACATTCAATTACAATAATGCAAATGCATCTAAGACTGACATTAACTACACCTGTGAAGAAAGATAATAGTTAGTGCAAAATACACAAATGAATCTTAAATCTATACTATGTATGTGATGAAGATGAGTGTAAGTAACTCCTAAATACTAACAAAAAAAAAGGTTTCTTGTTTTTCTTGGTCTCTTGCTGACTGTCAATAAACTCTGGTTGTTTGTACACAATGGACAAGTCTTTGTCTGCCTACAATAACACTGGACGGTCCACTTGATTTCGTCAGGTGTCCACGGCTTGTTCTTTTGTCCTTCACAATGCGAGTGTTGACATTGTCCCGAGCGTCCAAGGTGTCTTGTTCATGTGTGATGTTGAACGCAATGTTAGGCGGGTGAGACTTCGTCTGATATGCAGATGTCCTTTCGTTGTGCTGATAGTCTGCTCATGTGGTGATGATGATGGAAATATGTTGTATATTCGTATTTCTTGGCGCATCAATTTTTACTGCGAGAATCTGTCCATTACTGCTGGTAATTCAGGATCTCAATAATTTTTGTAGGCACTGGGTTTACAAGATCTCCCGTCTGCTTTTGCAGCTTTTGATCATAGTTTCTCAAAGCACTTGTTGTAAAAATCGTCCGTTGGCTACTGCCACTTCTGATCAAGATTTCTCAAGGCACTTGTTGTAAAAATCGTCCGTTGGCTACTGCCACTTCTGATCAAGATTTCTCAAGGCACTTGTAAAAATCGTCCGTTGGCTACTGCCACTTCTGATCAAGATTTCTCAAGGCACTTGTTGTAAAAATCGTCCGTTGGCTACTGCCACTTCTGATCAAGATTTCTCAAGGCACTTGTTGTAAAATCGTCCGTTTGCTACTGCAACTTCTGATCATTAAATTCACGTGGACAGCTCTTTAGTAATGCATCCCTTATTCTAGGTAATTACGGATTACTTTTCTGTGTGGGTGATTGTTTAGTAGAAAGTCCCTTCGCCGCCTGGCAAGTTCTTTTCTAAAATCCCCGTTGTTTGTTGGTAGGTTTGTTGCCGTTAAATATCTGTGAGATGCGTGTCGTCTTAGTATTTCTGTTTGGCCCTACTCAAAAGCTTTTATCCCGTGATTAACGCCAACCACGTAGTAGACGAAGGATGAGTATCTCAAATGGTCCCTGTCTCTACCACTGTGATGGATAAAATAATGAACTCTTTGTAATTATCCCGTAAACTATGCTACGCCTGTAGTGTCTTGTATGTGAAATCTTATCACTATAAGAAATGGTTGCGCGGTGTTTACTGTACGGTTAACAGGTAATGTAAAAGGCAAAATAAAAGTGTCTTGTATTTACTTCGTTATAGTTTACTGGAAACTGTGCTATCTTATAATTATAATAGACTAATTCTCTGCATGGTGTTTATTGCAACCTGTACTTATGAGTATAAAATATTATATTATAATAAACGTGACTGGTATTTACAGTGTTATATTTATGGGAAATATGTATCTTTTATCTGACTGAATTAAAGATATAATAATAATAATAATAAGGTACAAACTATATTACACTAACCTTGGTTTCCATATAAAGAAATCACTGACTTCATGTCCTGAATCTTCCTCGTGAAATATGGAACAAGTCGGGTCGGGCGGAATGATTTCTCTTACCATTCCCGAGTGATACATTTCTCCTGGTTATATATCGTCTGAATCGCCTGTGGCGAGTTTTCGGGTTGCTTCTTGTCATGTGAAATTTCGTTTGTTTTCCTTTAGTCAGACATTCTGTCCTCATACTGGGTAAAATTTCTGTAATATTTTGCTATTATCGTTTTCTTGTTTTTCCTCTACCAAACAATCTGTCTGCGCTCGTCTTTTGAGGGTCTTGTGCAGTGTTGTTAGTCTTTCCATAATGACATATTCTCACTCTTTTCATGTTGATCCTGGTTCAGACACTGCGTCGCCGTTAATCAAATGTTATTGGGTCGGTTCGATGAGAACCTGCTTATTAAATTACTCATTGTAAAACTGCCTCGCGCTCTGTCCATTATATTCTACTGCTAGCCACAATAATATTGCTTGTACCTTCCTGCCTTTGTGAAAACACAACCGAGACGTTGGGGTGATTACCTCGATAATCTGTTGACTCACTGTCTACTAGTTGTGAAAACATTTCAGGTGAATGTTGTTGCGTTTAAAGGGCTCACGCCGAGCGTTGTCTATTGTTATGTCAACATTCCTTGTAAAATTGGTTGATGTCATGTGACTGTTGACAAACGATGGCTGGTGCAGACAATGGGCAAAAACAACCGACTGCGTTCTCATCCCTTGAGAAATTCACCGACAAAATATTACCATTAGGTTTTAGGAATTTAATTGCAGACTTACTCGTCTCTCGCGACACATAGGAAGCAACAAAATTTAGTATACCCAGTCTGCATGCCCGTGAGAATTGCAATGACGTTTAGGTCTCCACAAATCCGCCATTGGTAGTCATTGTACTTTATTTTTGCCAAAAGAATAGCCATATTGTCATAAGTTTCTTTCATATGAACAGAGTAGGCGACTGGATTTGATGAAAATAAATTTCCGTTATGCATTAACACGGCTTTTAGACTAGTCTTGGAAGAGTCGATGAAAAGTCGCCATTCGTTGATTATGTGCTCATGACCGAGGTGCACCATTAGACCGTTTACATCTTTGCAATAGCAAATGTCATCATCCATCTCAAAGTATCGAACAAGTTCTCTGTGTCTGTGACGAAATTTAGATATTGGAGTATTGGGCGCTAAAAGATTCCATTCTTTGAGTCGCGAACCGAGTAATTCCGCTTGTCCTTTGGTAAGAGCGAGATCACGTATTAGACCTGAAAGTTCTGAATGGTTAATTATGTGAACACCATAATTCACCGGTGTATAATCCGAGTCAGAATTAGTTTCTAAAGCAGGTAAACTATCACTTTCTGATGGTTCATTCACGTCCAACGGATATTGTTCTGGTGGAACTGGGATCGGACACGTGATTGGATCATGAGGCACTGGTTTCAAAACCGATTCAATATTTGGATAAACCACAGACTTTCTAGTTTTAAAAGTGAAACCATGGATATTTGTCAAGCAGAAGTAACAATCAGTAGCGTGATTTGTCGGTTCACGCCATATTGGTTGTTCGTCCATCACGGGTGATGAAGACCACTCTGTTCATCCAATTATTTAAGAATATGTTAGGTTAGTCTATCGGTACGAAGGTGACTGAAGAGCCCGATGCGGGCCTGGAAAGATCTTGGACAGTGTGGGCAGGGAATGTTTGCTTCATGTGAAGGTTTTATTTCACGGTCCTTTCTAGCTTGTCTCCGCTGTTCCGCTGCTGCTCTTCTGGATGATTCGCATGCTGCTGCACCTTTACGAAGAGATGTGCGCCAAGCAGTTCGGTCTTGCGCAGCAGCTTCCCATGTGTCTGGGTTTATGTCAAAGGTTTTCAATGACGTCTTTAACGTGTCTTAGAAGCGCTTCTTTTGGCCACCATGGGAGCGTTTACCCTTCTGCATCTCACCATAAAAGAGTATCTTTGGCAGTCGATGGTCTGGCATGCGGACTACATGACCTGCCCAGCGAATTTGTGACTGCATCATAATAGTATCAATACTAGGGATACCAGCTCTGTCAAGAACAGCGGTATCCGGGATCTTGTCTTGCCATTTGATGTTCATTATCTTCCCGAGACAGACTGTATGGAAGTGGTTTAGCTTCTTTACGTGGCGCCTGTATACAGTCCATGTTTCACATGCATATAGCAGCACTGGAAGCACCGCAGCTCTGTACACCTTCAGCCATATTACTGGCACTCCAAAAGGCATCGACTGATGCTTCGGCGATTTTCGTAACCAACCTGCCAATGTATTTGCACAAGTCGAACAAACTGCATTTGGCTTCCAAGATTTATTTGCATCATCAACTTTCGAATCTAAATAAAGTTCATATGCTTTCTTTAGTAATAGTGTAGAGTTTTTCTGGTGAACACGATCGGTAAAATATCCGCACACATAACAGAACAGATCAGCCGAATTTCTACAACTTCTAGAAGCCATATTTCGCTCAGAATTATTTCAAAATACAGTAGCTGTTTGAAAAATAGCGTAACATATGTCATGCATCTTTTAGCAGTATAAAAAGTAGAATTATTTAGCATTTTATTAATTTTTAATAAGTTATATAGTAAAAATGAAACGGAGCAAATAACGGTTTCCCAAAAATATATTTATTTACAAATATCTTAAGAACCCGATGTGATAGAGATAAACGGATGTCAAATTTGAAATCAGCGCAAGAAACTGAACTAAGAACACTTATTCTTATATAAGAAAGAAAAATGTTGTTTGTCAGTGTAATCAGACGAGAATAATTTTTCTAAACTAACTTATAAATGCTAGATGCCTCATGAGTGTTGACGGAATACGTATGTATTCCTAATTCATGATGATTGATTTTTATATAACTTATTTCACGGGAAAGTTTAAATAATAAGTCAAGCTGTACGCTTGCAGTTTAAAAATGTAAGTTATAACGAGTACCTAGTATGTATAATTATTTTATATGTGTTTTTCCTTTATTCAGTGAATACTGGGCTTAACCCTAACTTTGCCAGCGTTAAGTACTGATGAGTGATATCTGTGAAGAACTAAAACATTTTCCTTGAAAGCCTTTGTGCATAATCTTTACAAGTACCCTATAAGTTAAATGAAGTAACAGGCCTATCGCGCCATATTTAATTCTTCCTGAGAAACAACTCAAGAACATTTTTAGCCTATGTGGCAAGTAACATATTAACGTCAGTAACATTCAGACGGAGTTTTGACTAGTGGTGTGGTGACCGAATAAAGTCCTAACCAGAAAAAAAGTAGACACCGATCTGACATTCCTCAATTCTAGAAACCTAAGCTATTGACACTGTGCTCATTGTTAATGTTCGTGCCTGGACAATTTTAATCTGACCTAAACAGCATCCGAAAAAAAAATAAGAACACCCATGGAATCGTTCCCTGAAGCAGAGAATTCATCCCGTCTTTTTGGAACTGGGGATTTCTTGGTCAAAGACTGCCTTTGACGATTCTGTATGTGAATGTCCTAAAAATTGTGTTTCCAGAAGTGGCTATCAAAGCTGTGAGTATGAAGAAATGCACGTGATTACTGCTGACTGAATAGAGTGAATGCAGGACGGAGTGTTTTCTTTATTGTTGTAATTTGGCACCCATTTTGCTGTCTTGACGTTCTGTTTGCAAGTATTGCTAATCATATTTCCCTTAAAATAGAGCAGAGATATCAATTCTGTCCATACCTTAAAAAGGGGGAAATATTAGACTTAATCATATGTATCCTTGATTCCTTGGGGCTATCACTTTCTTCTAACAGGACTGTGGGCATACCTTGAGGGATAAGATCATACTGTGGGTCTATCATTGTTGTAGCATTTGTATTGACTGTATGACTATGTGTATATGCTTTGATGTAATTTCTATGTGTTGTGAAGAAATTTTAGATAATTAAAATTTCTTTTTTTTTTGAAATTAATCAGCGCGTTGGTCAGCTCGTTCCAAAATATCTATTTAATCATTTGTTATAGGTTTCCCACGTCTGTACGTCTAACTGTCGTCTTGTATGTGCGTGCACGTGAGTGGATAGAAATATACAGGATATATATATGTGTTTAGACTGTCTGACTCTTCTAAAATCTGTCGTAGAAGATAGGTGGAAAATCTATTGTTATTACTATCTCTCACTGTGACTATCACTTATTCAAATCTATTCAGAAGGGACCAACCGAAGTCTTAATTCTCCTATCAAAAATCTACGACACCTGAGAATACATCATCATCAACAATTAGACTCAGGGACTTGCATAGCTTGACCTCACTCTGAGTACACGTAGCTTGGTAACATCTATAACCTCTCCGGCACACACACCACATCCTCTTTCCTCTGGCTTTTTTCATAGGTGCTTCGTTAACGCTGCGATGCAGTCTGTGCTGTTCTGTGTCTGATTTCTACAGTATATCTCACAATTCGGAGTTTCAAATCCCAGCTGTGTTTCCTGCTGAATGTTCCAATCATTTCGTTGTAGCTTCTGGCGAACCAATCAAATCTATCTAGCACTGTTTGGGTGGTGAAGTTTATCATTACTCATCCCACGCGTATTTGAAAATATTAATTTTAATATACACGCGTGGCCTCTTACAACAGTGACGTCAAATTGTTATATAAGACTTCCGGCGCACCTCTGTCTATCACAATATTGTGACCGTGTTTTCCTGGCGTAATATTTTCCGCCCAGATGTCTATCCCGACAGATTATCTAATTATCCCCTTTATCTGCGTGGCTCCGCCAGACAGATGTCTGGTCAGACAATGTTGTCTTCGTTCATCGTAGCACAACACAAGCTTGTGTCAACATGATCAACAGCTTTCCAATGGGGTCAAATGTTTGACGGATTAATTGAAAGCGACTTTGTAACCATCATATGTCTCTCTCTCTCTCTCTCTCTCTCTCTCTCTCTCTCTCTCTATATATATATATATATATATATATATATATATATATATATATATATATATATATATATATATATATATATATGTTATTAACATTCATGATATATTCTTGAGTTCAGGTTTATGTGGTTCCTGCAACATTTACGACAAAGACAGTTTGGTACTTTATACGACGAACAACTCTGAGCCCAACGGTTCGACCCAGTTATTGTGGTGTAAGTTTGCAATACAAATAATTGTATTGTTTTGTTGTTGGTAATTTACGGCGAAGTGCCTTACATTTGCAGTATTAATCCGCCCATTTCTGTTCAATGATAAAGTGAACAGAATTTGTAAACGTAGGTGAGAAGATCCTGTGTCAGGAGACAGACAGGAAAGAGTCTACCAGTGTGCACCATCAAGACAAGAGACAGACAGGAAAGAGTCTATCAGAGTGCACCATCAAGACAAGAGACAGACAGGAAAGAGTCTATCAGAGTGTAAATCCAGATAAGAGACAGACAGGAAAAAGTCTATCAGAGTGCACCATCAAGACAAGAGACCGACAGGAAAAAGTCTATCAGAGTGCACCATCAGGACAAGAGACAGACAGGAAAGAGTCTATCAGAGGGCACCATCAAGACAAGAGAGAGACAGGAAAGAGTCTATCAGAGTGCACCATCAAGACAAGAGACAGACAGGAGACTGTCTATCAGAGTGCACCATCAAGACAAGAGACAGACATGAAAGAGTCTATCAGAGTGCACCATCAAGACAAGAGACAGACAGGAAAGAATCTATCAGATTGCACCATCAAGACAAGAGACAGACAAAAAAAATTCTTTCACAGTGCACCATCAAGACAAGAGACAGACAAAAAAGAGTCTATCAGAGTGCACCATCAAGACAAGGGAAAGACACTAAAGAAACTATCAGAGTGCATCATCAAGACAAGAGACAGACAAAAAAGAGTCTATCAGAGTGTACCATCAAGACAAGAAACAAACAGGAAAGAGTCTATCAGAGTGCAACATCAAGACAAGAGACAGGCAGGAAAGAGTCTATCAGAGTGCACCATCAGGTCAAGAGAGAGACAGGAAAGAGTCTATCAGAGTGCACCATCAAGACAAGAGACAAACAGGAAAGAGTCTATCAGATTGCACCATCAAGACAAGAGACAGACAGGAAAGAGTCTATCAGAGTGCACCATCAGGTCAAGAGAGAGACAGGAAAGAGTCTATCAGAGTGCACCATCAAGACAAGAGACAGACAGGAAAGAGTCTATCAGATTGCACCATCAAGACAAGAGACAGACAGGAAAGAGTCTATCAGAGTGCACCATCAAGACAAGAGACAAACAGGAAAGAGTCTATCAGAGTGCACCATCAAGACAAGAGACAGACAAGAAAGAATCTATCAGAGTGCACCATTAAGACAAGAGACAGACATAAAATAGTCTATCAGAGTGCACCATCAAGACAAGAGACAGACAGTGAAGAGCCTTTAGAGTGCACCATCAAGACAAGAGACAGACAGTGAAGAGCCTTTAGAGTGCACCATCAAGACAAGAGACAGACAGGAAAGAGTCTATGCGAGTGCACCATCAAGACAAGAGACAGACAGGAAAGAGTCTATCACAGTGCACCATCAAAACAAGAAACAGAAGACGTTGGAGATCCATTGCAGCTGACGTTCGATGGGAAGTTAGCACCTGATGATGATAAGTTTTGGGGGAGAGGCGGGGGTTCTCTTCGGAGACAAAGGCAGAATAAGGCTACTAGTGTGTCGTATGAGGCAACTAGTATGAGGTTGTGAGTGAAGGTGGCAACCTTATGATGTCAAACAAATTGCTACACAAACAACCGCTGCTAGAGCACATAAATGCTTTGGCGCAGGCTTGTTGGAAGGGGACTAGCAGCAATAGTGGTTTCATGCTCCATAAGAAGCGAAAATATAAATGATGACGGTTCTTAAAGAGGCCAATCCCTGAATGATAAAACTGCGATAGGCCCCAGCTACAGCAAGGGAGATAAATGTGGAAATGAAATCGGTAGTTAAATTATTAAGTATTCTCCCCTGTTACATGCCAAAAGTGTCTGCACTCGCAGATTTTACGGGAAGTTTTCTGTCACGAATCACCGAGTAATCAGCGTACACGCCACAGACCAACGTTCAACAACGATCCTTTATATTCCAGACTGTATGGAATAAGACATAGATATAAAGGGGATAGAATAGACTTGGAAAAACCGCGTGCGGATGGTACAGGACATGAAGGCTTAGCGTATATTTGTTGATGGGCTGTGATCTACGGGGAGCTGAAATGTAATGAATGTTTGAATGAAAAAGGTAGTTTTATAAAGTGGATGCACGGGTTGTGAGCTGTAGGTGCCTTCTTTATTTCGATGTGAACCTACACCGCTATATGAGTCTTTTCCAGCTGCATTGGTATAGTCCTGGTGCGCTGACAGATGGCGCCGTATGTCTTATGGTTTCTGTCGCTGGCCCTGTATTATAAGCATGTAATACATTCATAAGTAGAGAAGACAGGCAGACGGACACTTGGAGACCAAGAGACGAAGAGATAGAAAGACAGACAGATAGACCGGCAGACATAGACAGACAGGCGGGCACAGAAAGATAGATAGATAGATAGATAGATAGATAGATAGATAGATAGATAGATAGATAGATAGATAGATAGATAGATAGATAGATAGATAGATAGATAGATAGATAATGATATATTTGAGGAGCTACATACAGACAGATTAGATTACATGTGCCGGCGGAAAGATCTGCTTGTGTTGGATTATTATATCTAAAGTATATTTGAGTTGAATCTAAAACGTTATCTTCCTATCTATAAACTACACATGTTATATTATAAAGCCTGTCTGTCCAGCTAAAGTCTGCTTGTGTTATATTTAAACGTTTGTCTGTCTAATGTCTACTTGTGTTGAATTAATAGGTGTTTCTCTACTTAACATTATGTGTTGCATTTAAAATGTTACCTGTCTATCTAAAATCTGCCTATGTGTTGCATAATACAATTCGGCGACTGCAGATATAAAGTGATATAACAAGAAAAATTAAATACATTTTTTAAAAGCTCCATAAGGAGCATGGAGTCACCACTGGCGTCCTCCGTGTAGGAGGAAGCAATTCATAAGTTGTTGAAGCAGTGGTTTCTGTAGCTTTGTATTTTACATAACGAATTTGCATGCCCCAATACACAACCCTTCTTAGTCGCTTTTTGCGACATGCTTGAAGTGGCGCACTATTTCATACTTGCATCCACAGTATCTGACACCGAGATGCAGTGGAGCATTCACATGTATTTTATTTTTACGTACTTAGCTTTTCTTCAGCACTATATTACTGTCAAGTAATGACATTAGCTCAACCACCTCTTTTCCCCTCCTCTTCTTTCCCCTAATCTTCCAACCATTTTTCTTGCCCCTCCTTTTCCATCCTCGTCTCCACCCTTCTTTCCCCCATCTTTCACCCCTTCTTTCCCATCCCTTCTTCCCCCACCCCCTTATTTCACCCTTCTTCTCCTTCTTTCCTTCATATGTCCCCATCTACCCTTCTTTTTCCCCTTTTATGCTCCATTTTGCACACGCTCTTTCGCCTCTCCCCCTCCTCCTTTTCCTCCCCCTTTCCCTCCATCTTTCCCCCTTCTCCCCCCATGTCATGTATTAATGAGTGTCATGTGCCAGTGAGTTTCATGAGTCAGTAAGCGTCATTTACCAGTAAGTGTCATGTGCCAGTGAATGTTATTTACCAGTGAGTGTCACATGCCAGTGAGTGTTATTTACCAGTGAGTGACATGTGCCAGTGTCATTTACCAGTGAGTGTCATGTGCCAGTGAGCGTCATTTACAAGTTAGTGTCATGTGCCAACGAGTGCCATGTGCCAGTGAGCGTCATTTACAAGTGAGTGTCATGTGCCAATGAGCATCATTTACCAGCGAGTGCCATGTGCCAGTGAGTGTAATTTACAAGTGAGTGTTATGTGCGAGTGAGTGTCATGTGCCAGTGAGTGTCATTTACCACTGACTGTCATGCGCCAGTGAGTGTCATGTGCCAGAGAGTGTCACGTGCAGTGAGTGTCATTTACCAGTAAGTGGTATGTACCAGTGAGCGTCATTTACCAGTTAGTGTCATGTGCCAGTGATTGTCATTTACAAGTGAGTGTCAGGTGGCAGTGAGTGTCATTTACCAGTGAGAGTCATTTACCAGTGAGAGGCATGTGCCAGTGAGCGACATTTACCATTGTACGTCATGTGCCAGTGAGCGTCATTTACCAGTGAGTGTCATGTGCCAGTGAGCGTCATTTACAAGTGAGTGTCATGTGCCAATGAGCATCATTTACCAGCGAGTGCCATGTGCCAGTGAGCGTAATTTACAAGTGAGTGTTATGTGCGAGTGAGTGTCATGTGCCAGTGAGTGTCATTTACCACTGAGTGTCATGCGCCAGTGAGTGTCATGTGCCAGAGAGTGTCACGTGCAGTGAGTGTCATTTACCAGTGAGTGTTATGTACCAGTGAGCGTCATTTACCAGTTAGTGTCATGTGCCAGTGATTGTCATTTACAAGTGAGTGTCAGGTGGGGTGGCAGTGAGGGTCATTTACCAGTGAGAGTCATTTACCAGTGAGAGGCATGTGCCAGTGAGCGACATTTACCATTGAACGTCATGTGCCAGTGAGCGTCATTTACCAGTGAGTTTCATGTGCCAGTGAACTTCATTTACAAGTGAGCGTCACGCGCCAGTGATTGTCATTTACCAGTGAGTGTTATGTGCCAGTGAGTGTCATTTACAGCTGAGTGTCATGTGCCAGTGAGTGTCATTTACCAGTGAGTGCCACTTACCAGTGAGTGTCATTTACCAGTGAGTGTCATTTACCAGTGAGTGTCAAGTGCCAGTGAGCGTCATTTACCTGTGAGTGTCATGTGCCAGTGAGCGTCATTTACCAGTGAGTGTCATGTGCCAGTGAGTGTCATTTACCAGTGAGTGTCATTTACCAGTGTGTGCCATGTGCCAGTGAGGGTCATTTACAAGTGAATGTCATGTGCCAGTGAGGGTCATTTACCAATGAGTGTCATGAACTAGTTAGTATTATGCACAGTGAGTGTCATGTGCCAATTAGTATTATGTACAGTGAGTGTCATGTACCCGTGAGTGTCATGTGCCAGTGAGTGTCATGTATCAGTGAATGTCAGGTATAAGTGAGTGTCATGTATCAATGAGTGTCACGTATTAGTGAATGTCACGTATTAGTGAGTGACATGCATCAGCGAGTTTCTTGTATTAGTGAATGTCACGTATTAGTGAATGTCACGTATTAGTGAGTGACATGCATCAGCGAGTTTCTTGTATTAGTGAATGTCACGGATATAGGTAGTTTCATGTATCAATGAATATCATGTATTAGTGAATGTCACGTATTAGTGAGTGTCATGTATTAGTGAATATCACGTATTAGTGAGTGTCATATATCAATGAGTGTCATGTATCAATGAATGTCATCTATAAGTGAGTGCCATGTATCAGTGAGTGTCATGTGTTATTGAGTGTCACGTATTAATGAGGTCATGTATCAGTGAATGTCATGTACTAGTGAGTATCATGTATCAATGAATGTCATGTATTAGTGAGTGTCACGTGTTAGTGAGTGGCACATTTTAGTGAGTGTCATGTATCCATGAATGTCATGTATTAGTGTGTGTCGGGTATTAGTGAGTGTCATGTATCAATGAAAGTCATTTATCAGTGAATGTCATGTATTAGTGAGTGTCATGTTTCAGTGAGTGTCATGTATTAGTGAATGTCACGTATTACTGAGTGTCATGTATCAGTGAATGTTATGTATTAGTGAGTGTCATGTATCAGTAAGTGTCATGAATTAGTGAAAGTCACGTATTAGTGAGTGTCATGTATCATTGAATGTCATGTATTAGTGAGTGTGACATATTAGTGAGTGGCACGTATTAGTGAGTGTCATGTATCAATGAATGTCATGTGTTAGTGAGTGTCACGTATTAGTAATGTCATGAATCAACTAATGTCAGGTATTAGTGAATGTCACGTATCAATGAGTGTCATGTATTAGTGATCGTCATGAATTAGTGAGTGTCATGTATCAATGAGTGTCATGTATCAGCATCATGTGCACGTGTCGTGTCTCAGGGTATTTTGTCAGCGAGCGTCATGTGTCAGTGAGTGCAACGTATTAGTTAGTGGCATGTACTAGTGAGTACCATGTATGTATTTTAGGGTCTATTCTCTCTGTATTCCTGAAGGGCTTGTTGTCTTTGTTTTTTAATTTCCGTACGTTTAACTGTGCACCAGGTACTGGATTTTTGTTCCAATGTTCATTCTTTGTTTTTTAATTCTTAATGTGGTGTGAAATTATGTATTGTGGCTGTGGTAAAGTGGGATGTTATAAATATTTATAGGGGACTTAGTGTACTGACTGAGATCAGCTGTGAAGGTATCTGTATCTAATAAGTGTGGTGTATTACAGATAACCTTACTTGCTATCACATTTATACCTCAGTCAGGCTTATTCTGGAATATTGTGATGACTACGTTGAATGTCTAGGGTTATAATAATGATGAAGTGTATGTTCACAACAACCAACAGACAGATAAACAATTTAATTTAATCCACAATACTTTACAACACTGTGACACTCACACACATAGAACACTCTATAAGACTATCTTAAATGAGTCAAGCGCTAAAGTTTAAAAATATATGTATTAATTCCTTCAAATATTAGATATCCTGATTCAACTACAAAGTGAACCAGGAATCACAATCAAATGTAATCACAAATTATATGTACACAATTTATAGATAGAATCTTTGTATTGACATATATTATTATTGCAATTTGTGTGTAAGTTGTGCTGTAGTCCTATGAGGTAATACTGGCTTTTCAAGCTAGATGGTTGTGTGTCATCATAACTTCAAGTGTTTGTTTCTCGTGGACATAATATTGGGAAAGTTCACAGTTTCTTTTGATTTGAAACAAATAAATGTCCCTCTTGAATTAAGGTAAAGTCACTTTTAGAGGGGGGTTATACACAAGATTGAGCTGCTCTGGCATAGACTCTTAACTTCTGTGTGGGCGGCAGGAAACAGTCTCCACTGCTCGCTTGCTTCACCGTGTTCTTGAGAAACACACTGGTCGCTATCTTGACCAATGAGTCTGCTACCAGCCTCTGGATTCAGCAAAACTCAGACCAGGTGCTGCTTCAATACGTTAGCACCACGGTCCCTGAAACAAGAAGGTTGTACCTCCTACTTCAGAACTAATTTTTAATCTATTTCCACACTGAAGCACAATACATAACAAACACCGAGTTCAGCGCGGTAGGCCAACTGTAAGCTTCTCATGTAACACATTCACCAGTATTCCTCTCCCTAATGGGTACAACGCCTCTGCAATTCCAGCATTATTTTCTTCTATTCAATAAGATAGGTGTCATAGTACTATTTGGCAATTCCATATAGGCCTAGGCAGTTAAACTCCTCTCTGACAAGTTTTGTTCCTGGTGGAGCAATATCTAGGCTTTTCCTCATGTTTGCTACTGAACCACACACATACAGACATAAATGTATCAATTCACATTCAATTTTCATCTAAAAGATATCAAATCTTTCTAGCTTACCACAATTCATGGAAATATTAAACAAAATACGTTGACTGGCAATGAGTTATGGCACAATTCCGATCTGCCTTTGTCCCAGGCTTTCATAAGAAAAATATGAGCTGGATCTCAACGCACTTGCTTCTCAGTAAGTTTATTTTAAAAATGTGGCACTGAACAGATGCTCCTAATTGACTATATCAAATGGTCTAGCCAATAAGACCATGTTTACAAAAGTATTTGAAAAAAAGCACCCTTCCTACCGTTTCCCGTAACAACCAAAAATAGTATCTGCAATCGACTAATCATGTTTAGGCTTACATATTCTTCTAGCCAATAAAATCGGATTTAACTTGTTGGCCTATTTCCCGTAAAATGGTGGTTTCAAAACACGCCACTGAGCAATTATGATTTGGTGCTGTCAGACAACCTCACTATTTTATTTTGGCTATAATTTGTTAATTCCTAGACTATTTGCGTAACACTTAACATATTCTTTGTCAGCAAGTCCTAAGGAACCCAAATATATAAATTTAATGGAGCTAAGTGGCTGCGTTCAAAATATGTATTTTCTTCTAGGATAGTCGTGTTGTTACCACCTCCTCACTTCCATACTATGGGGTGTCTTCTGTACTGTCAGACTAATGTCAGGATTTCAGACGTAAAACAGTAGAATGTCATGTTTCCTAATAAGCATTAAACATGTTTTTTAAAACCTAACCGTGTATTGGTAGTGTTTTTTGTCACTGTTTATTTGAAAAAAAGTTAGTGCTTCCTGCCTTACGCGTGGGATTGGCGTGACTATTAATCGCGAGACGGTGGTAGTATTGCCTGCGTTCCTCCGTTCAGCCCTCTCTCTCTCTCTCTCTCTCTCTCTCTAAGTCCATCTGTCTTTTCGTTTACGTAGTGCATAAAATGAAATTAATGGAATATTAATCTAGGTCATTACGCAGTGTGTCTATCTCAAGGTTTTCTAAGAAATACAGTACACGTTGTATTGTTTTTTTGAAACGCGTGTATGCTGCTGTAGGCTTTACTATCAAACGTGAAATCGTTATAATATTGCAGACGAAGTAGAAAAGGGGGGATTTCGGGTTCAGTCATTGTGACAGCACTGGTCTTTTACCATTCTTCTTTCCTTTTATTGAATTAATTCGTTAGGCTTAACATTTACTATTTAATTTAGATATGTGGATTTAGAATGTTTCACGACAGTGGCATATATGCATTTGGTATATTTTTAACAGCTATTAGTAATATTTCTCTTGTGAGATTGTCTGCAAATATATCTATATTTTCATTTTCCATCTTACTCACTTTTATCTCTTCCATTTCTATCCGGAAAGTTACCCAATTAGCTTTATTATAGTCAAATTTTGGCTTGTCACTGTTTCACAACCCTTTTGAATATCTGACATACATGTAGTTTGTAGAGTGTTGCTCTTAGTTCATGCAGATCTGCATTTTTTTGGCTCTCCAGCGAGGTAACTTCTGGCATCACATCTGTGAAGACAGCTGCTTGGAAGAGAAGGCGGAGAAATCTTTCTGAGTCAAAGTAACGGTAACAAGAATTCCCAAGTAACTTCAGAGCATAGTTAAAGGCCTCCAAAACTGCAGCAGGTCATAATAATAGAGGAAAGCACCGACAGACTGATATTGTTAAAGTTGAAAAAAAAAAAAAAAAAAAAAAAACTGAACAATTGAAGATATTACAATGTGTAAAATTAAACAAAGTAAGCAATCGAATATATTCACGAAATAAGCAACATGTACAAAATAAAAATTTATTAATACAGTACCGGTACATGAAATTTTCTAATATAAATGTTTTTCTTTTTTAAAGGAAACAAAAATGTAGTATTTATTTTTTCTCCGCCGTCCACAAAAGAAAACTCGAACACATGCACATACGTACGTTAACACGGATCCGCACACGCATGGACACTTGCCTGCGCACACAATAAATAAATTGTGTTGAATTTAATTAAACAGGGGAGGCAATCCAATGAGGCCTTTCTAAACCATTTCTTGGACTGAGTGATCTCTCTTATTCTCGTTCTCTAGCGATTTTATCACCATCATCATCAGCTGCCATCTCTACAGCGACAGTCGGCTACACTGGATGTCCAACGTCTTCTGTCTCTTGTCTTGATGGTGCACTCTTGATGTTATCTTTCCAGTTATAGCGCTGTCTTCCCCTTTCACGTTTGCCCTTTACTCTCCCTTCTATTATGGTCATCTGCTAGGTGTTGTCTTTTTATTTGGCCAAATAGTTTAGCTGCTTAATTTTGATCTCCGTCATTAATTCTCTTTTCATACCTAGCTTTTCTAGGACCTCTTTATTTGTTTTCTTCTCTTTCCATGAGATGCGTCGTATTCTTCTATACATCCACATGGCGAGAGCCTCAATTATGTCTTCCAGTTGCGTATTCATTGTCCATGTTTCTACACCATACAGTAATGAAGAATTCATGTAATACTTTATGATTGTCAGTTTTAATTTATGGGTTAATTGTTTAGATATCAATATTTGTCCCATGTTATTGAATGTAGCTTTGGCCATTACTATTCTCTACTTGGTTTCTATTTAATATCTGCCATCTTCTGTTATTATGTGACTAAGATATGAGAAACTCTTTACTTGTTTCAGTTCTTTCCTATTTTAAGCGTCTCTTTAATGTTGACGTATCGCCCGTTTTGCAAATTATCATCGTTGTAGTTTTGTTGAAGTTAATGTGCTATCGATATTCGTGTCTTATGTTGTTTACTTTCTTCACTAGTTCTTGTAAGTCCTGTTCACTTTCAGCTAACAACACGGTATCATCTGCATATCTAAAGTTGATGTTCAGTCCTGGCGTGTCCTGTATCTGTCTGAAATTATTTTCTGTGTACAGATTAAATAGGCAAGGGAGCAGTACGCAGCCTTGTCCCAGACCTCTTTTTATGTCTATACCATGGTGTCCCAGGGGGAAAGGTTAATACTTTCAGAGGTCATAGTATCGGTCATCCCAAGAAAAAAAGTTCATATGATCACGCGTTCCATTCCAAACTGTTTCCGAGAAGAGCTGTTTGAATTTGTCTCTCAGAGTACTTTCCTTTCTTCTATCCATGATGCGCACGCAACTGTCGTAAATATGTCATACGGTGTTAGGCGTGAGTTGGCTGTTTCATTGTTGGCAGTGACATTGTAGAAGTTTAGTTATCAAAGCAGCACACCTTCACGAATGTTGAATATGCGGATGTGCTGTATATTTATGGTTTCTGCGATGGTAGCGCCACTACTGCAGTTGAAGAATTCCATTGACGTTTTCCTAACCGCAGAATTCTGAATCAAAGAGTGTTTTAAAAGGTTTTCAATAGATTGCGTAAATGTGGTACGCTTCCAGGCGTTCATTTTTTATCCGAACTAGCTCGTCAACAAAATGTGGATAAACAGGAAAACATTCTTCAAATGGTAGAGCGTAGCCCTACTACTAGCACACGAAGAATTTCTACACGTCTCGGTTGTCACGGAACAAAGAGTATGACCAACATTACATGAAGACAGCTTGTATCTATTTCACTTACAGTGTGTACAAAACTTACACCAGGGGACAGTACCATGCAACTAGAATTTTGTCATTGTTTGCATACTAATCGTCGATTGCTTCTATTAATACTATTCACTGATGAAAGTACTTCCACCCGTAACGGAATCAGCAACATACGTAACGCTCATCGATGGTGTCACGAAAATCCACATGGAACTTACTTACAAAGTCGGTCCTCTTCTACCGTGAGGAGTAGAGGTTTGGAAGAGAGAGCGCCAAACTTTCCTGTCTTCCTCCTGGCCTGGTTCCATTCTAGTCCTCGGTCCTTCAAAGATTGTCTAATGTTGTCCTCCCAGCGGCCTTTGGGTCGTCCTGGAGGTCTGGATCCCTGGCTTTTTGTTTCCCATGCTTGTCGTGGTAGCCGATCTTCTCCCATTCTGCAGACATGGCCAAACCATCTTAGTTGGGACTGTTCTACTTGGGTCTGCACGGGGGTGGGATTTTAGGCCTTGACGTATCGTCTGGTTGCGGACCATGTCTCTTCCTGTTACTTCAACCACCTTCCTCAAATACCTCATTTCTTAGGTTTGGGTCTGGCTTTTGTGGGTTGTAGTCATTGCCCATGACTCTCATCCATACTTCAAGACTGGGAAATAGGTGGAGCGGTATACAGCCATCTTAGTTTTTTACCAACCTCTCTCTTGCTGAGGAATCCTCGATTTATAGCCTGAAAAAGTCTCCCTGCTGCTGCTTTTCGAGTGGCCAACTCTTCTTTGATGCCTCCCTTCCGGTCTATAACAGCTCCGAGGTATTTAAAGTGGTTGACCTGCTCCAGGACCTGTTCTCCCAGCTTAATCTGGTGCCTTCTTTCTTCTCGTGATATCACCATGATTTTTGTTTTAGAGCTGCTTATGACCATCCCTCTCTTCTCCAGCTCTTCCTTCCAGACTTGCAGGTTGGATTGGAGACGTGCTCTGATTTAGCAATCAGGGCAACATCATCAGCAAATTCCAGCTCTGAAATACAAGCCTGTCTCATCTTCCAGTATCCCACTGAATACGTTCTTGTTCTTTCCTTACATGCCTTGACGACATCGTCCATGAAGAATATGAAAAGATAAGGTGACAGGATATCACCTTGTCTTACACCAGTGGTGGTCCTGAACTCTTCTGACTTATGGTTTGCTGTCCTCACATAATTTCTGCAAGACTTGTAGAAGCTCTGTATAGCATGAATCAGAGGTGCTGGAATGTTCTTCCTTGCCAAACAGTCCCAAATTTTGCTCCAGGGGACCCTGTCAAACGCCTTTTCCAGATCTATGAAACAAAGATGGATTTCACTATTATACTCAAGGGTCTTTTCACTCAGCTGTCTGAGTGTGAAGATAAGGTCTTGAGTACTTCGGTTTGCGCGGAATCCACACTGGACCTCATCCAATTGTGGCTCAGCTAGGCGTCTGAGTCTCTGCTCTAGGATTCTAGAGTAGATTTTACCAGGGACACTGAGAAGGGATATGCCTCTATGGTTTCCACATTGTCGATTGTCACCCTTTTTGAAAATCGGTGTTATGATGGCAATCTCCCAATCCTTTGGTATGGTCTTGTTGCATCACGCTGTCTGTAGGACCCTTAAGAGTAGTAGGTCGCCTGCTGCTCCCATGTACTTAACCATTTCTGGTGTTATACCATCATGCTCTGCTGCTTTGCCCATATTGATTTTCTCCAGTGCTGCCTTCAGTTCTTCCATCTTTATGTCACCTTCACCACCATTGGTTTTCTCTTCTTTGCTAGTGGTTATCATTTCTGATGCTTGACCTTGCTCACCATCAAGGAGTTCTGAGAAATATTCATTCCATCTTTTCATTTCTCCCTTGGAGGCAGTAAGCAATTTGCCTTGCTTGTCCTTTATAAATTTAAGAGGACACTGTTTTTCCTTCCTCATGTTCTTTAGGGTCTTATAGAACAATTTCGGTTTTTTTGCGCATCTTTTTCTAGCTTTTCTCCAAATTCTTCCTAGGACGTCTGTTTTGCTGCTAGCACCTTGTTCTTTGATTCTGTTCTGAGTATCACATATTCTCTATACTTCTCTGTTTTTCCTGCTGTGTTTTTAGCTCCTAAGTATTGTTTCCATGCCATTTTCTTCTCTCTTATTTTCTCTTTAAATTCCTCTGTCCAACAAGGTGTCCTCTTTCTCTTGTTCCCAAGTCGGACTTCACCACAAGCTTCTGCAGCTGCTGTCTTTATGATGTCCTTGAATTTAAGCCAGAGGATTTCCAAGTCAGCAATTTGTTCTTCTGTGTTTCTCACCTCTGTAACAATAAGCCCCTGATGTCTGGTCTTAATTTCTGGCTCTCTCAGCTTGTAGGTCTTAATGCTCATTTCTCCTGTTCGTTTACTTAGTTTCTTGCGTGATGTTAGACAGTTCCTAGGCTGAGAAACTGTTTCAGTTGTTCTTTTGATTGTTAGCAGATAGTGATCACTTCCAATCTCTGGCCTCCTCCAGACTCTAGCATCCCGGACATACTTGAATGAGCTCCTCCTAACTTTGGCATAGTCGATCACTGACTTCTCATTCCTTGTTGGTTCCCATCTAGTGTATTAATGTATGCGCTTATGGGGGAACTTTGTGTTTGTAATGATCAGATTCTGCTCAATGCAGAATGTAAGTAGTCGCTTTCCATTGTCATTAAGAGTATCTTCTCCATATCGTCCGATAACTCCACTCCATCTAGCATGGTCATTTCCAACTCTGGCACTGAAATCTCCGAGCATGATAATTTCATCTAGGCAGTCATCCACTGTCCTCTGAAGCAGCTCGAATAATTCCTTCTTGACCTCTGCTCTCTCATCCTCATTTGGCCCATACTTAAAGGTTGATTATGGTTTCTCATTCTTTTAGTTTTACAACCAAAATGCGCTCCGAGACAAAGTTCCATCCCTTGATACTATCTTTTTGGTTTTTGGCCACAATGCAACCCACGTCCCCTTTAGCTCTTTCAGATGTGGGTACACCACTGTAGAGCAGCGTGTCGCCATCGAGATCCATGACTCCTTGTCCCTTTTTCTTCGTTTCCTTTATAGCCAGGATTTCTAGTTTTGCTTTCCTCATCTTTTCCACCAGCTCCTCTTCTTTCCCATTTATACTTCTTGTGTTCCAAGTTCCATAAGTCGTAGTCCGTTCCAGTTCGTCCCCTTTAGAATCAGTCCGGTTTTCTCTCTTGTATTTCACGTAATCATGATTTAAAGCAAACAGGTGATTGGCCTGTTGTTCCTTTGCATGATCGAGGGACTGCCACCTTACGGCCTCCATGCAGGCCGCCCTCCTTCTTTTTCAGCCGAGCTTGGGACCGGCCTAGGCGGAGTTCACATGGAACTGTGGAAACAAAAATTTTCAACGTCGTTTCTCAATCAATATGTGGTGCGGTATCACCCATGACATGTTGATTGGTCTTGTTATTTTTTTCGAAGATCTTTTGAAGGACAAAATTACCTAGAATTTCTGCGAAATGAATTACAGGAACTATACAGGATTGCTATGCACTTTCAGCATGACGGAGCCTCTCCCCATTATACGCCTGATGCAACATATAAATGAAACTTTCCCTAATAGGTGGATTGGTCGTGGCAGTGCCATTAACAGGACATCAAGATCTCCAGACCCCACCCCATTAGTTTATGGGATTGGATGAAGGATGACGCTTACAGAAAAAAGTGGATGCACGAGACGAATTACTCGCTCGCATATTTGATGCTTCTGAACGTACAGATCAACTCAGACGATCAACACGTCATCTTCTCACACGAGTTGCAAAGTGCATTTATGTTGACGGTGAAATTTTCGAAAATTTATTATAAATTTAACGTACTTGTAACAAATTTGTCATTTAAACAATAAATACCTCTTTATTATCAAAATTTTTGCAGCTCAACATTCAAACAGTTCTATCTCGGAAACCGTTCGGTAATGGGACACATGTTCGTATGAACTTTGCTTCATAGAATTGCCGATACTATGACATCCTAAAGTATTGACCTTTCCCCCAGGGACACCCGGTATTTGGTCAGTAATTCCTGTCAGATCTTATTGTAGCAGTTTGTTCACAGTAAAGGTTACTGAGTATTCTGATGTCTTTTCCATCAATACCTATGTTTTCGAGGCATTCAGTTATTTTATTTTCTCTGTCAAATGCCTTCCTATATTCAATGAAGCACATGTAAATACTTTTTGAACCTTTATACATTTTTTTGCTAATATTCGTATGCACAATATTGCTTCTCTTGTTCCGTCGAAAGCCAAACCGACTTCATTGTATTTGTCACGGGTTGCCTCCCCTTGCTCTGCAGTGTCGGTCCAACAATGGCCAAAACCTAGAGTATAGATTGTGTGTCTTCAAAAGTATCTACCTTCGCACAAGATTACTCTTGACAGAGATGCAGATAGAAGGATGATAATGCTTCTGCCTCGAAGGAGTATTCACAAGATATTCAGAAACCAAGAACAGTGCTGAATGAGTCAGCAATGTTAACTATTTATCTGCCCGCCGCCTTTTGTGAAGGATTATTCTCTAATTTATTATTAGCTCGTACAAGCCCCCAACTGAATTAACAGTAAAATTCTCTTTTTTAGCTCTAAATAGATATCTATTAAAGATACTGATTCATGCGTGTGCACTTCTCTCTGTAATAACTAAATCAACTATGAATTTGTAAAACAACATATAACAAATGTAATAATCAATTACTCTTGAACAAATGTGAATAAATATGAGCTGGTGATTAACAAAAAGTAAGTGTCTTCATGGAAAATATGTCGGATTTAGGAAGTTTAATTTGGAAAGATAGAGTTCTGTTGTATTTGGCCACTAGAAATAGAACTTAGCTGCCAAAACGCTGAAGTGCTAATGCTGCTGTTTCCGTCAATTCGTTTCCGTGTCGAGCGCACGTCTCCAGATTAGTTCAAGAGGTAACTTCTCCTGATCAAGGCAGATATCTTCACAACCCGAGGAACGTAGGTTTCAAGTGTCGATCTCAAGCTTTGAATTGACAGAATAGTAATTCAACCGGTATCGTCGAGTAGTACCTTAAATGGTCTCTTCGATCCGTACCACAGTCTTTAGAGGGAAAAAACGAAAAAATTCCTCTGCTAAGTCTTTGGTTTCTTTATATTAATCAGGCGCCTTTCCTGAGCCTGGGTGAACATGGTCAACTATACATACAACTTATTACAAATGAAAGTAAATATATACATATGATGTCATCATCATCTATTCCCTGCTCCACTTGGAGTCTGGGGTTACCTCTGATTTTGGTTCCCGGTGAGAACTAGCACGAAGCAATCACCAGCACATTGCTGTGATGGTTCATGAATGTATCATTTTCACATGCGGAGGTTGCCAGCCTCGTAAGGACCTGTATTACTATCAGCAAGTTCAAACATGGCAAATTCAAAGTATAAAATATGTTACAACTCACCCCAATAGCTTTTGGGAACTCTAGGCATCTTGCTCAGATGAATAGTCTTGGCAACTTAATGAAGATGCCTCGAACACGCGTTCGTGGTATTATTTCTATTTAGAATCCTCTGTGACTTGTAAGTAGGTCCAGTAGTAGTCTGGTTTCCGTATTAACATGAAGAGTTTCCTTGTTGTAGTGCTCAAAGGTGCTCCAATACGTCCGGTCCAATAAGGTCAGAATCCTTACTTCTATTCTTTCCTGGCTTTAGTCTGAGTTGTCTACTTTTACGATTCTGGAATGCAGTGTCGTATGTCTAAAATGTGCTACGTTACATCGCAGCTTTCGGCCCAAGCTTCGGCATTGCGTTTCCGACAAAATTTCCAATCAGAACGAATGTATATTTGCATCCCTAATGTCAGACAATAGCAATCAAAGTGCGTGTTATAATAACGCCCCTCATGGAATTTTCTGCGTGACTAATACATTTGTGAAATTTAAACAGTCACTTTCCTTATAAGGAGTTATTATTTCCGTCGATTATCGGTCATGTTCACTACTATCACACTTTTTATTCACTTCTTTAAATGTCTTTCAAGATTGAGATTATCTGTACTTATTATCACATGTAATTTTGGAAGTCTGAGTACATAGCTTATCAGACACCCCCAATCGCTTGCCTTAACGCTGGAGCGATACAAATCCGTTTGCCCGTCTAGGCAGACGTAGTTATGCAACAAATCCCGTATTTCAAATTCGCCTTACTTGAGTCAGTCTGGTTATTTTCACGTTTAGTGATTCAATGAATCTTTCGGGATGGACAATTACGCCTTGACCTGACATGAATCGAAGTGTGCGAATGTTGACAATGACCGTAGTACGGATTTCTGGGCTCCGAAAATGAGAAAAAGTTAGAGAATGGGAAAGAGACAGAAAATATGAAAAAAGAACGAGCCAATTATGTGACAGCATACCTTACATTTTATTATCTCCTGTATGATTTTGAGCAGTATTTTAAATGTGTGACTCATCAGGATGATTGTTCTGAAGTCTGAACATTCTGTTGCATCCGGTGTTTTTGGGCAAAGTTACAAAGACTCATGTGACGTGGTATATATCCTGTATTGTATATATCGTTGCACAGATCTGTCATAGTATCTATACCAAAGCTCCCCAGGGCTTCTTACTTACTTAGTCGTTCCCCTTCTACCGTGAGGTGTAGAGGTTTGGAAGAGAGAGCGCCAGACTATCAGGGTTTCTATCAGTTCTATTCTTATGTTGTCCATGCCTGCTGATTTTCTTTTTCTTATCATATTTATTGCTTTCTCTACTTCTGATCTGAGAATGTTTGGGCCTTCATTTGAATGTGGTGATGATTTTTTACCTCCTTGAATAGTTCATGTACGCATTCTGCCGATCTGTTTGATATGTCTTTCTCATCAAGTAAGATTATACCATAATAGAATACTCTTGATACAGCCTCCTCCTAGGGCAAACCTCGACCTATTTGATAATTTCTTTATTTTTTCATGCATATTCCTTGTCATGTGGTTAGCTTCCATGCCTTCTATTTACTTGCATTTTGTTTCTATTCACCGTTCTTTTTCTTGTCTACACATAATATGTATTTCACTGTTTTGTATTCTGAGGTGTTTTTTGCTCTCTTTCTTTCTGCTATTTTATTCAAGATGTCATCCAAATTCGATTTTTCTTAAACTACTGTTAAGGTAAATGTTTATTTGCTGATTGTATGCTTGTTTTTAAACATTCCCATTTTGTGGTTACGTTTTTCTGGGTTTTCTCTTCTCTATTATTCCATACTTTCTCTTAGTAACTGTTACTATTTATTTTTGACCTCAACAAAGTATTTTTGCTTTATATCTGGTATTTTCAGTGATAATATTTCTACACGAGTTTCCCCTTAACTTCTGTTTGCGGCTATTTTCAGCGTTATATTAACTTTGATGACAACCAGGTTGTAATCTGAATTTATATCAGCACCAGCATATATCTCTGCACTAGGACACTGTTCCTAAATCAATATTTGATCGTGATAAAGTGAATTTGAGTCTTGTTATATCTCCTGGGCTTTTCCATGTGTATAGTTTCTTTGATAGTGTTCAAAAAAGGAGTTACAAATAATTAGCTGGTTTTCTTCACAGAACTTGGTAAGTCTATCCCCTCTATTTTAGCTGATTTGCAAATGAAAATTGCAAATAAGCGCTAAAAATTTCATTTGCCTGCTCATTCGTCTATCGAACTGTTAGATTAGTGTTGATAAATTTTCATATTTAAGACTTTAGCAAAAACATGGACACTCATTTCAAACTGACCCCATCAGATAAGAATTACGGGCCTTTACTTGTGTACTACGTCTTCGATTTGGAGGTCGCATTTTTTCCGAAGTTAATTCATTGTCTCTTCTTCCTAAAAGATAATCTCAGACCTAAGGGTCTTTTATATTTGGACATGCGCCCTAATATAACCGACTAGGTTGAACTGGACGTGCCTCGCCAAAACGAGGTAAAACTTTATATATATTAAAAAAAAACTTCATCCTAACACCGCCCCCCACATCGCCCCCTCGTTTTTTTGAAATGCTAGTTTACGAGAGGTATTTTAAGAAGTCACATTATACTTAGTATAAGGGTAGGAGTTGTAAAAAAAAAAAAAGACATATTTACCATAAAGATCTCAGAAAATACAATCAGTATATTCATATCCACCAAAATACTTAGGCATGTCACTTGGCCACCAGCTTAACTGAAATATACAAACTAGTGCAGAGGAAATTAACTATATTCAGGGAGAAAATTAACTATATGACTATAAAGCAATGATAATCTGGTTATTTCATGACCGAAACCATACCATCTGGTCCATCCTAAAAGCTTCACAGTATGCCAAACATTTCACTCCTATCCAAGCAGCCATCCATGACAGTTTGTAGCTTCCTGTCTTCAGAGCCACACAACGGTGGCCGCCCTGATGTAGTGGTATTGATGGTTTTGTATGATGATGATGGTACTACATGTAAATTGTATGAGGCCAGCTGTGAAGGCTCCTGAGATAAAATGTAATTGAGAATTGTCAGAAGGCCTTTCTTGCTACCACTACGACCTCACACTTAATTTTTTTTTATGAATGTAGCTGCGTAAAGTGTCTAGGGTTATGATGTGTACTGTGGTGTGATAGTTATAAATATACCCATAGATATTTAACAAGACTAATAAGATTAACAAGTGTTACAATACACTGAACTAACTCACGTGTGTAAAGTTTTTGATATAATTATATTACATTTATTTGTTCTGGATCAAGTTTTATTTTGACCAGAACTTGTTTTAAAAAGAAGGATTTAAAATTTATGAAAATTATGCATGGAATGTTACATAATAAATGCAAAAGTGTACATATTCAAGTACTAGAATAGTTAGTTTTATTAAAATGTTCTGGTAGTCAGCTACTAAGGAGGATATTTATTGTCTGTGCTGTAGGGGTGGTCTCATCACACCTGTCTATATTGACTACATAGTGTCCAGAAAATGGTGGGAATTTTTATGGGGTATCTGCAACTAAATGGGGTTGGTGAATATCCAGCAGACCAGAGGCTCACTCATCTGGTATTTGTAGCTCTGGTGCTGAAATCAGGTGGTCCCACCTCTCCGTGCTGGCGGGCAATAATGGTGGTCTCTGTCACAAGGACTGCACAGATACACTTGTGTAAATCACCACCCGAATAGATACTTCTTCGTGGACGACAGAAACTCGCAGCTCTGCAATCAAAGTATGGGCCATGTGTCAAAATCTATTCTCTACCCACGTCTGGACAACACACTGACACAACAACCACATTATACAGACAGGTCAGATCTCTCTGACCAAACAGCACAGTTACCATGGTGGGTTTACATCCGATAGATCCTCCCAGACTATAGATTCTGAAAAATAATTATTAGTTTTCTACCCTAAAAGAGGATAGGTAATATGTTTCCTTATTCTCAACTCTTGATCTGTCTTGCATAATCCTTGCTGGTGTTTAGGTACATTGTTAGTCCCTAGACCCTGACTTGGGCGGGGGTCTAGAGCAAAATCCCTACTTGTTTGTAAGGCTAGATTATGATATGGCAGTATCAAATCACTCGAACATGAAACAATATTCAAAATATATAAAGAAATAATTTCAATCTTACCAGATTATGAATAATTAACACAGAAGTGCTAGCAAAACTCAGCTGAGCTGCTGGCTATAGGATGGCGTCCCTAAATTTAACTCACTGTCTTTCATATGGGAAAACACCACACTTTAAAATCTGTGTCTAACACTGAACAATTATTGAAGAATGACCCCAAATGCGCTCTGAGCGCTAATGATATGATTGTCTGTGGCCAATCACTGCCGAGGTTTATTTTTAATTTCAAATTTCCTCACTAAAGTCATTTCAGTCAAGCTTCAGTCACGTATGGATGGTTATCTGTTAGTCTGTCCGTCTCTACTTGTGTTTCTACAAAATTGTGCTCGATTTTTGACCCAACCGTTCTCTCCCCTTCAAATTTTTGTTGTAAAAAGTTATATTTAGACACAGCTACCACCAATGTCCCTTCACTTCTATGCCAAGTAAATTTGAACATCTGCGTCCCCAAGGTCGTGTTTTTTGTGTGCAAATAACGACCCTTTTTATTCAAGGCAGTCTGTCGATGATGTAAACTACACTGTCTTTTGTCATTATTTTCAATATTATCTATCCGTCTGTAAAATTAAGACCATATTCGTTCACTGCTCAGAATAGGCCATCTGGCCAGCTAATTTTTATATTCCTAACATTAATATTAAGAAAAATTTACTTTTTAATTTTTGTAATTTTTTTCAGACATCTGCGTTCTTCCGCTCAAATTCAAATCAAGCGCTTGGTATCGCAAAACGTCCAATTCCGTACCTCGTGTCAATTTGGGGGACTTGAATTTTTTTTCTTTCTTCCCTTTCCCCCCCCCCCCCCCCCCAATTGCGTCTCTTTAGCCTTTCCCGTCATATTTTTTTCCTTTTTGATCCTCCGTTCCCCTCCGGTCTAGCAAGTCAAATTTATGGAGGGTGATGACCCGCGGTCTAGGCGATCATGTACATCAGCAGCCTACGCATTATGTTTTTATCCTTAAATGTTATCCTTGGAGGAATTTTACCGTTGTATCTCTGTCAATTTCACTACACCTGACATTGGAGATGAGAGTCATATTCTGTATTGGACTTGATCTCTCTTGATTTCCACACGTTTCCCAATGCACTGACGTTTTCCTTCTCTCTCTCTATTCCCTGCATTCTTCTATTGATATCACTGTCTATTTCTTCAACCTATTCTATATCGTTGCCAAAACCCACGTGTGAGTCTAAATCACGTAGAGACACCTCTCCAAATGTAATCATGATATTATTAACTGCATCCGTTCTCACAATCCTTGTCCACTTACTTCCTAGTCCTAGACCCAACTGCTACAACCTCTCATCGAGCACTACCAGTCCGCTCTGGATTCTGCTTTGTCATGAGACGGAAGAACCAGATCCTCGGCAAAGACCACGTCGTACAGCCGTTCCAACAGAGTCCACCTAGCTCCATTTCAGCTGGCTGATGTCGTAGTCCCATAGTTGAATCCATAACTTGGAAGAAGGGTAATTGCGAAAGAGGCATCCCCGCCGCTGCATAACATCCGTCTTGTTAAATGGCCGTGTGAGCATTCCCACTGAATAAGTCTGCAGCCGATATCTACAGATGTCTTTTCTATATCAATTAACCCAATGATTCATTCAATAAACCAATATTTTGGTATAATTTTCGCACAAAAGGTATAGTTTTTTTATGACCATGCCTAAATTTGTTAGAGACCTGTGAAAGGAAGTAGAAGTGTCAATCACCTGCAATAGTAACGTGTTTATGGTGCCTAGTTACGAATTTCCTTCTAGTGTTATTCTAGTCACAGAAGTGAAGAAAGAAGATCTTTTTACTGTCTCACCCATAAGCTGAGATTTAACATGTTTGTGCGTTTCCGACGTTTCTTACTGTCCATAGACATCTGAAGCTCTGTTGTGTTCTAAGAGACATGTTTATGTTCTAAAGTCTTCTACATGGTTCTTGGATCCCGTCAAGTCTACTGCATTCTTTTTCTAGATTTACAACAGTAATATTAATACAGTTGACATTCTTTTTTTTATGGTTATATATGCTGTATATATTTAACAGAAAATGACTACCTGTACAGTCCTTTAAAGAAAGAAAATTAAACGATGTTTACGTTTTACACCACTTCTTTTATTTGCTGAATCCATAATGGGGCTATATAGCAGCAAATAAATGATAAAATGAGAAGGAATGAGCAGGAATGCCTGTTAACACGTGCAAGCAAAACCCAACAGCTGCATCAAAACATAAACTGCTCCAGAAAACAGTGGCGCGCCAACGCGGTAAATTAAAAAATGCGCTCCAAAATCCATGCCGGAAATCTGAAGGAACCGGATTATCGATGGCCGGATTTTTGAATGTCAACTGTATGTCTATTCTTCTTCTTCTTCCATCCTTAGCCATCAACCGGCAAAGCAGTATGTGGCCACGCCTAGTGGTGTCTTAGGGCAACAACAAATTGATCAATCTATCGCTGTGAGAGTTGGAAAATAACAAAATCATTGGAGAACAAGCTGAATACATTCGAGAACAAATGTCTTAGAAAACTCACGAACATCAGTTGGAAAGAATTCAAGACTAATCGACAAATAAGAGAAGACTCTAGGCAGAAATATGTCTCCGACTATATAAGGAAAAGACGATGGTCATATATCGGTCATGTCCTACGAATGCAAAACAACAGAATACCACTACAGGCGCTCACTTGGATTCCTGAGGGTAAGCGGAAAAAAGGAAGACCAAAAGAAACACTCAGAAGAACAATAATAAGAGAAGGAAGAACGTTGGGCCTAAATAATGTGCAAGAGCTAAGAGGAGTGGCGTCACAACGAACAACCTGGAGAGCACTGGTTTCTGCCTTATGCGCCGTGTTTGGCGCTTAAAGAATTTATTATTATTATTATTATTATTATCGCTGTTTCCACCACGCCTAGTGGCGTCTTTGTGGAACAAAAACAGACCAAACAATCTATCATTGTTTCCGTAATCAGATTGGTTGGCAAGCAGGTGATCAGCCCACTGTGCGAAGTTTTTACGGGATGGGGTAAACAGCCCCATGCCCATACCCTCCTTAGTCGCTTTTTACGACATGCGTGGTAGGGTGCAGTGTTACTATTCTTTGCTCCCCTTTCGGGCCCCGGTAACACACGGGTGTATGTCTATTAGGAACCATTTTATAATATTTGTCGAAAAGACCAAGACCAGTATATAAGCGGAACCAGTTTCTCTCCAAAGTATTTGTATTTGTTTTGCCGTATTTGTACAAGAGATTGTGCAGGTAATTGCTTAACAATGTAAGATCTATGGGAAATTATGCTGATTTACAAATTTAAAAAAAACATGTGTATTTGCACTCTAGCATGCCGATTTTAGATGAAGTTGTTTGCCAATGTGTAAAGAAATACACCAGTTGACATTTTGGTTTGCTATTCTCATACGGAGACACATTATTGGATTGCCTTGACATTTCAGCTGAAGATTCTATTTTTATGTTGTACTTGGTTTAATTTGATTGTCATACATTATCATCTGTATAGCTGCCAAGAGTTCACATTCTGTAGGGCGTTTTCACCAAGTGTAGTCTTATATTCACTTTTCGCATTTCCCAGAACAAGAATAACATTGAAGAAATTAAGAATGTTCTACTTTTTTATTTCTCACCAGTGCCTGAAAACATACTTTTATGTGTGTGTAATATTTATTTACTGTTTACAGGCCTCGGGCTGCCCTTCTTTATGTGTTTAAACGTTTATACAATACCAAAAACATACCCTCTGTCCTGTACTTACTGTTCTTAGTCGTCTATAATTTACTAGACACAGTATTAAGGTCTTTGTCTTGTGTAATCTGACCTATACTGTTTAATAGGTGAACAACAGAAGTGATTGCGTCATTAATAGGCTGGATTGCCCTAGGTAAAATTCCGGTGTTATGTGTTGCAGGTCGCGCTAATAACCCCTGTCATCGGGGCACTATTTTTGTGGTGCTTAGATGGCAGGGAGGATAGTGTGGTTCGCTGTCGTAGCTAGGCGGGAGTGCCCCACGGAAGGTACTGGGTTCGATTCCCCGGTAAGCCACTCACGTCTGTTGTTTTTCTGTTGTCTAGTTTTCTACTTCTTTATTTCTCACGAGTGCCTGAAAACATACCTTTATGTGTGTGTAATATTTAATAACATTTAAGAAACATAGCACACACATATAAACATACTACCATCATCATGGTCCTTTCTAAACCTCACAGAGCATGGAGCAACCACCGGATCTGGTTCTCTTCCAACAAGCCTTTACCAAGGAATCGCATGTTCTTGCAACAAAGTTTATGTTGCTGTTGTTTTTACATGATGAGGTTGCAAGCCCCAAGCACAAACTCAATTAAATCGCCTTTTTGAGATGACTGATGGAGTAGTGTTTGTCTCCTCGGAGACCCCCTGGACTTACCCGAGGCTAAAAGATAGTCTAAAAAGGTAATCCCATAGCAGATACTGCCGTAGGGGGGGGGGGGGGGGGAAGTATTAGAGACTTCACTATACAAGGTTCATCATCGAGAGGTGGGGTAACCAGTTTCCTTTCTCGTTGCCTTTTTCTTCCGCAGGCAGAGGCGACCATTAGACAAGTGACCACTGTTGAAAATGTAGTCAAGGGAGAAGAGTGGAGTAAGTCAGTTGACAGCTGATTGAACTACCAGCAAGTCATCATCAACCTTGATAGAGAGTGTAGAGCTTCGGCCAATGGGACAGCAGAGCTGGAAATTGATCAGCTGATAAATGATAATGCTGGGGATGATGGTGCCATTGTGTACACTGATGGGTCTGTAATCCGTAATAATAAATCAGGGTGGGGCTTCTCTGCTAGAGTAAAGAGCAGAACCGTCGCTGAACATAGCGGGGCTTACATGATAACAACCTTGTGACAGATTATGTAAATAGATTACATGATTTCCCACCTTTGCTTCCTTATCCGTATTCACGGTTTTGTTAACGCAGAACCCATGCTCTTCGCACGGCTGTTTGTGCCCTATACCCGAGCTATCTTTTAGTTTCGGTGACCGGAATTCTGACACCGGGTATACAATTTTTATATGCACCGTAAAAAAAACTACTGAGGGTTTTGGCGGGGAAAATCAGCTGTTGTGTGTGTACAATTAGTAAAATATAAATCATTACACACTCATTCTGGATAAACACAGCGCTAAAATTCTTTTGTGTCCTATAACTTTGTTCTGTGTTCTATTTGTGATTGCATTTTTATATGTTTGAAATTAGTTTTGACGGAGTTACAGACTGTTGAAAACAGCGTCATCATTTGAGGAAATTCATAAAATAAGTAATCTTTTTATTAATTTAATATCTAAAAATCGGCCCATTCGTTTGAGTTTATAATTATAAAGACTTCTCGAAGGGAAGCTAAAGATTATTTCTACATACTTTTTTTTTTGGTTTCATATCTTGAGAATGTGTGGTAGTCAGTTTTGTGAGTTTGGCATTACAAGAACAAGCATATTGACACCAGATTTTATAACATTTAAATCCCTGTAAACGCATTCCTGATACTCACAAATCTTAAATAAGGTTGTTAAAAAAAATAACTTTTTGTAAAGCACCATCTGTTTTTGCATTTTCATTCATTTATAATGATTTTAGCTGCGTATATAAGCGTCAGAAAACATGTAAAGCTATAGATAGATTACTTCCACAATACTTTGATCTATCTTTCAAGTCTTGTTAATCTTGTATTTATAATATGAATGTCTTTTTTTAATTGTGTGTGAGATAAGGACTGTCCATTAGTGTTCTTTGGTAGACAATACTGTGCACACGACGGCTGCCAAAGAATTCAAAGTAACTGTTTGTATATCTTCTTTCATTCAAAGTTACAATGCAGGTAGTAAATTTAGAGAAACCAAATTCTAAATCTAATATCATCCTTTTATCAATTGCTAGAGTCAGAGATACATATGATAATTCAGAAATATTTATGAATGGCATGAAAGCACAGATAGAGTCACTAAAAGATTTAGAGTGGGATGGTAAAAAAGTTGTTGTTTTCTTATTCGGGGATTATGACTTTTTTATGAAAATGTTTGGTTTGTCTGAGGCTCAAGGAATATACCCATGTCTGTGGTGTCTTCAGCAAAACAAGGAAATAGAGACATCCAGAGAGCATACAACTTGCAAACCAAGAAGTTTGGCAATGTTGATAAGAGATTACAATAGATATATGAAATAGGGGAAAGGGAATAAAAGGCAAGTGGCACGTTACCATAATTGTTTACACAAACCAATGTTAGAGATTGAAATTGAAAATGTAGCTCCTCCTTACCTTCATATGTTATTAGGCATTGTTTTGAAACACCACAGACTTCTAGAACAGGTAGCCGATACAATAGACGAAAAGATATTTGAGAATCCGCAGGAGATACATGCAAACATTAGTACTATTAAGAACTTGAAGAGATTTGGTTGGAACTGGAAACAGGCAGAAGAATTAGAAGCTATAATTTTTTCAGGCAGGTATTGAACTTTGTGAGGATAAGGAGGAGACAGATAGTTTTAAAGTTAAACTTGAAAATGCACAAAATGCGCTGGCCAAACTTCAGTTTCAAGATCTGTGTGCTAGGTCTGGTCCAGTTTTCTCACACTTGGACAAGGTACTAGCCAAACACAAAATCATACCACAGGCTTATCATAGCAGAGCATTCATAGGGAATCACTGCCACAGATATCTCACACAAAAAGTTTATAAAGATCTTACAAGAGCAATCATTACACAAACACTGAAAATTACAGACAAGATATAACTAACATAGCTTTTATTGCCCAAGAATAATTCAACTCACTGAAAGAAGCATTTGAGAAAGTACACAACAAAATATCACACAGTAAACCAATTAGTAAAGAATCAATAACAGCATCAATAGAGACTTATATGTCTTTGTTCAGAAAGCTATTTCCCAGTAAGACAATTCCTAAACAGCACATATTAGAAAAACATTGTGCAGACTGGATCAGAACTCATGGCTTTGGAATGGGCATGCATGGAGAGCAAGGAGAAGAATTTGTACATTCCACTATTTCCAAAATTGAAAGACGCGCCAGCGGTATTAAAAATATAACTTCACAATTAAAATTTATAATGGAAACTCATTTGTTACAAATTTCTCCATCTGTGAATGTACAGATTCATCCTATAAAAAAAGGAAGTGTGAATGATAATTGAGCGAAATTTTGGGGCTAGTGAAAATTATGGCAGTTGTTGCGTGAGAGTGACAGAATTAACAGAGTGTGGAAATCATTTAATAGATGTATTTATTAAATACACCTATTTATCTATTAAATTGAACATTTCGTTTTACTCATGACCATACTCATTTTTACATGACCATCGTTATGTATGATTGAGATAATTGTTAGCTCTCATGTTTTGGGGACAATTGGGTGTGTTATTTTAAGGTAATAAATGTGGACTTGCAATTTAATGTTTCAATAATTAATGTTTGACGCATGAAACCAAAACAAAACTTTGATATTCATTTTCTGCAGGTTTTCTACTTTTGATTTCTGTAATTTGTTATGCATGTTGATTGTGACCGTTTTAGTGTAAATTGCATTAGAAACAAACCATAACAAAATATTAAAAAAAAGTAAATTTTACACTATTTCAGACTATTATATCTTCTGTTCTAATTGTGATAAAATGTGTGTTCTTGTTATAAAATTTACTCTAACATTTCTAGTCTAGCTTTACGCAAAATTAAAGCCGGTATTTATAATAATAAAGTAGCCTAAAAGCATTAATTAAGCCCTATCAAAAGTTAACACCGCCACATTTTGTCCCCTTAGGAAGTTGACCACGTGACCTCTGTCACGACAGCTATAAATAGCGCGGTCAGGGAAAACTAAAAGATCTGTGGTAAAGTCATTTTTTGTGTACGATTTTTCACTTATATTGAACGCCGCATAATTTGCTACGTCACCGGTCCCTAATGACGTAATACATCACGCGCTTTTTGCATTCTAATGGTCAGCCGTCTTGGCCTTCCGTATTTTTCAGTCGTCCGGAGCAGACGCTTTTTTGCAAGCTCCCTAAGATTGTGGAGACTTTTATTCTGATGTTCAGTGGCATTATTATTTCGGAGACCGTCACTTACTTGATATTATGCAAGATGGTACATTAACTTTCCCAGAAGTTATTACCAGATCTAGGGAGTATATAATTGAGATTTATGGATGTGACGTACGTCTAGTTCGTCAAGTGAATTTTCCCTGATTTGATGGATGATTAAAGGGACTTTAGCTTTTCATAACATTAGAACCCCTGAACATCAGTATTGTTGTAACTTTTCATCAACGAAGAGTAGCGGCTATGATCAAAGCAGTCAACGACGATCCCCAGAACAGAGAAGCAGAAATTTAGCATCTCCGTGCGAACATTGAACCGTTCGCAAGATGGACACGAGCGGTCAGAAGAAAGCTTCTTGCAGACTTCGCACCTCTGTGGCAACCGGCAGACTTGCCCGAAAGACTATGGAACGGGAGAGACGGAGCGCTCAGCGTAGCGGATACGATCTGAGGAATCAGGAAACTCACCGCGAACGAGGCTAGTCTCGCAGAAATTTCACATCCTTGTGCGAGCAACCTGAGACGAACGAAGATCGGAAGCCAGTCGGGCCATCGCGGTTAGCATGGCGGCTAAATAACTTCGATTTCCCCTGGGATCCGAAGAGGCGCGAAATTTTCTCACGACCCATCTAACTTACATTCCTTTTAGATATATACAGAATCTGAAAAGGGCAACTTTATCATTCGTCCTGACAGAATTCTAAGATTCACTAGCATATAGTTAAATTCCTGCTAGATTTCATCTAAATTGTTGGCTATTGGAGTGAATTCTTTTTCTGTGCAGACGGTAATTTATACTTTAGCTTTGAGTGATCAGTGGTCTAGTTATTTCATCTTTATTTCACTGGATTGTGGTGTAAATTTAAACTTATTAAATAAGCCCATTTTCAAAGTTCTAGTGCAAACTAAATGTTATATCTATAAGTTTATTTCCTAATACAATAGCCGCGTAAATTAATTTTGCAACTGTTAAGGGAATTATAATTTTAATACAGTTTAGTTCTGTATAAATAGATGTGCTTTTAACTATTAACCTCACGGGAGCGTTTCTTGTATTGATTAATTGTAGACGCGAATGCAGAAAATAGTCTAACTGTAAATGTATCGCGCGTTAGATCTTAATATGATTTTATTGCATTTCATGTTTTATCTTCTATACAGAATTGATCTTTCGACCTTGCATCCCAGCAATTAATTAATTATAAACTGGATCCTGCCAACTCAGTTCGATTACTCCAGTGACTTATGAACATATTTGAAATTTAATCTTTGTGGCGATCCTTTTGGGATTCAGCTATCTGAAGTATACAGAAACAAAGCAAACCCAAAGACTGTTTTAAAATCCCAATTCATAAAGTCGTTTTATAGTTATCAAACTGGAAGAAGAACAGTTGCCAGTAGCAATATTTTACTCACTGCTCTATTTGTGAAGAAGAACATAGATTTCCCTGACACTGTCTGTCAAGCATAATCATTGGATTTTACCACCCCCTGAAGAACTTACCTCAGTGTTTTTTGTAGTTTGTGACATTACGGCAAAAGAAAGTTATCTCCACCAGCTGTGCCAATCTTAGAAACCGCACCATACCTCCCACCTAGCCAAGTGCCTGTGCCATTCATTAGGAACTTTTATCTAACAAACCAACAGTAGCCTTTACGCTTCACCGTCTGGCGATTTTTGAGACTATTAGCTACCAGCCCACCTCGTTAAATCTGGGGCCTGACACAGAAGAAATATAAAGACAATTTCCATTGTTCTACGGTATTAGCTACAGTTGTAAAATTCCTAAAGTGCCAGAATTCCCAACTTGGTAAGTCTGTGTGTGTGACTGTGTGTGCTGGCCAGCCCAAGCGTGTTTTTGAATGACAGGAGTGTTGCGGGGCTTTATACGATTCACTTCTTTTATTGTTGTTGCGGCCCCGTCTTCTATTTCAGTGGTCGTTGTGGAAAGCCACCGTTCTCATTGATTCAATAAGCTTCTTAGTTCTGGTCATTTGATTCATTAATTCTTGATCGTGCTATTGTTGGAATAGTTACGCGAATGTGAGTTAATACTTTCTGTCTGTCACAAGGTTTGAACTCAGTATCATAATTGTTGAATTTGTAACTTCAATGAACGTGATAAGTCTCTTCTCGAGTCCACACAATTTTTAATATACATTTCAAACAGTAGACAGTCCATGGAGGTTGATTATGAAAACATTATATATTAGAATTGAATCATACATCATAAATGCTATCCATGCATTATAGTCCTGGTCCAATAATATGCAACACTATAGTCAGAACGTCGTAACTATATGTACGCGCGGTTGGGACATCCAACGGCCGACAATGAGATTAGACGTCTGGCGATATAAAACGAATGTGGACCATAATTTCATCCTTCCTTGACTTTAGTTAAAATTACTAACCTCGATACATTCCTCTCTTCATAAGAATATCGGACTGACCCATGTCCGTACTGCAATAACATATGTGCGGCAATATCATGCCTACCACTGGAAGGATTATAGGACACGTCTTATCCGTTTGACGGTCATCTAAGAAAAGGGTGTGGTAACCTAGTCACGGTGCGTGACATACCAACGCATACACGTCATAATCAATCGTGTGTATCGCGTACACTAACTAACAATTATTTACATTATATTAAACGTAGTCACCTATTAATCTTATGCTGTTAACCTCTAGCAGACCATGCCAATAAAATACCTTAACAATTCCCTGTCCACTGGGGGAAAAAAAAATCTATTAGATAGATTTTTTTTAACAAAAACCCATCTGAAAAAATACCAATATGTTAACAATATCAAAAAAAAAAAAAAAAATTTAACGAGATTGCGGCATATGGCCTACGACGTTCTGTCTAGAACCAATGTCGTGGTCATGTCGACTAACCAATAGTCATGTAATATTTCATTATTATTTATATCATAAATAAATATAAATGGTAATAAGAACTAAAAGAGAATGGTAATGTCGATCTCTAATTAAATAATTAATTAACTTAAAATATGTCGTGATAAAATGTCATGTCAGACTAATTTAAAGTGTTAAAATTAAACTAAATAACTATACTAGGTATGGAATAAGAATAAGTTGTTGAAAATCTAATGTAAGAAAAATGAGAGGATCTGTTAAAGAAAGACATAATAACGAATAAAGAATAAATTAGAGAAAGAAAAAAAATGATGTATAAATTTAACTAAGTATTAGAGAAAGAAAAAAAATGATGTATAAATTTAACTAAGTTATGTGTGTTGAACATCAAGTAAGTGTAGTATTAAGTTATTAATACCTTTCTAACTAATTTAAACAATAGTATGCAATATAATCATGTAATTCTAAGAATATAATCAAAGAATTATGTGAGTTTTCTTTTCTTTCTTTCATTTTTTTTAAGTTTCATTCATTTTTTAAAAATTCAACTCACTTGTCATTTTAATGTGGATTAGTTTTAAAGAATAAATTAAAGTAATTAACATTGGATATGAAGATCCATTCGTAGTCTTGATCCTTGAATTTCCATTAGACAAAATGTTCAAGTATTCTGAATCACGTTATATAACGAATTAGTTCGACTGGAATGTCATTTATTTTCTCCGAAGTGTTTTGAAACAATGTTGTGACAAATGTAAACCAGGAAAGTCCCGGTGTAAAGACGAATATAGTGTCAATTGATTGCAGTCACTTTGCGTATAATTTGCCTATAGAAAGCAGCTGAGTAAATGGTTCATTCATGTGTCAAAAAGCAACGATGGTGCTATGTTCTTTGATTAAGTTTCTCTGTACATAGTATTGTCTTTGCGACAAACAACGTAAATTAGGAATCGACATCATTAGGATTTCGAGATAATGTATCTGCCAAGATGTTGTCGGATCCTGTGATGTACTCGATTGAAAACTCGAAGGGTTTTGGAGGAGTATAGCAAATCTGGTCAATTTTGGACTCTTGTGATTTGCTCGTTGTAGTGATGCTACGGCCCTTTGATCGGTTTGTACTACAAAAGGGGCTCCCAGTAGGAATTTTTCTAGTTTGGTTATCGCCCACACGACGGCTAAGAGTTCGCGATCAACCGTAGAGTACTTCACTTCTGGTGGTTTCAGTTTTCGTGACACGTACAAGTTTGGATGGAGGATGTCGTCATGGTATTGGAGCAAACATGCGCCAATTCCGTAGTTACTCGCATCTGTACGAAGAATGAACTTTTTAGAAGCATCAATTAATCTCAAAATAGGTGGATTTGAAAATATAGAAATTATTTGCCGAAAAATTCTGTCACATTCGTCAGTCCATGTCACTTTCACTGGCATGTTCTTCTTTAGTAATGAGGACAATACAGCAGTGATGGATGACAAGTTAGGTACGAATCTACTGTAATATTGGACTAGACCTAACAAGCTTCTCACTTGTTTCTTCGTTTGAGGAACGGAAATGTTTAAAATTTTTGAAACTGTACTGGGTAATGTTCGGATATATCCAGCTCCAATAATGTGACCCAAAAAAGTGATCTCATGAAATGCTACCTGTAATTTTGTAGGTTTAGCAGTTAACTTGTACCTTCTCAAGGTATCAAAAACGTATCCAAGACCCAAAAAATGTTCCTCAAAAGATGAACTAAACAAGCATATGTCATCTATATATGTAATAATGTCTGGTCTACCTGAAAAAATGTGTCGCATCATGCGAACAAAGGTAGCTGGAGCGTTAACCAGCCCAAAAGGCATCACGTTCCACTGGTATAGACCTAGCGGAGTTGAAAACGCTGTGTAGTATTTTGCTTTTTCGGTTAGTGGTATCTGCCAATAACCTTTAGTTAAGTCTATCTTAGTAAATATATTTGCTGTCGATAGACGTGGCAGTAAGTCATCGAGAAGTGGATGTGGTTCGCTATCAACTATCGTTTGTGCATTTAATTTTCTATAGTCGACGCATAGTCTAATGTTATTGTCCTTCTTTCGGACAATAACTAATGGAGAAGAAAATGGGGAATTACTAGTTTCGATAATTCCTAAAGATAACATCTGTTCAAGTTCCTTAGTAGTTTTAGTAAGAAAGTGTATAGGAACAGAATAAGGATGTACCCGAATTGGAGTATCCTCGTTAAGAGTGATGTCATGATTAATGACTGATGTGCGACCTGGAACATCGGTCAACACATCTGGATAAGATTGTAGCAGATCAGCAATCTTTTGATGCTGTTGCGGTGTAACCGACGAAGAGATGGTTACGTCCCGCCAAGATTCGCTAGATTGTACTACAGGTACAGGTAAAGCTAACTGTACCTCAGGAAAAGAAGATTCTTCTTCCTGGATAACGGATAAATTAGAATAGTGACATGTAGGTCTGAAAGTGTCATCTAATTCATGAAAAATAGCTTGTAGATGTTCAGGTCGAGTATGAAATTGCTTGAGCATATTTATGTGAAATATTTTGTGATGTCCCTTAATGTCCAGGACATAATCAACATCAGAAATCTTATTGATAACCTGGTAAGGACCATTCCACGAGATTAGTAGTCTATTATTGTTATGTGGCAATAACACATAAGCTTGATCTCCTGGAAATAATTGACGTAATCGTCTATTACTGTTTTGGAAAGTTCTAGCTTTCTCTTTCGCAGCCTCAGATGAAGCTGTTGCCATTTGACAGGCATCAATAATGTTATTCCGGAGATTAATTACATATTCATAGGATGACTGAGTGTCCTGAGTCATCTCAGAATCGATTAATAAATCTTTTATCAGTCCCATAGGACCTCTTGGAGGAGCGCCAAAGACTAAATGAAACGGAGAGAAGCCAGTTTGTTCATTTGGCACCTCTCGATAAGCGAATAACACCGCTGGTAGCACTCTGTCCCAGTCCTGTGGATGGTTAACTGTAACTTTATGTAGCATTTGTTTGAGTGTACGGTTAAGTCTTTCTACAGCACCATTACTCATTGGGTGATAAATGCTGCTGAGGTTTCTATCTATTTGCCAAGTCTTCATTACCTCCGTCATAGTCTCAGATATAAATTGAGAACCATGATCTGACAAAAGTTTTCTAGGAAAACCTACTCTAGAAAAGATCAAGTGTAGTGCATCAGCTACATCTGTTGTGGTGGTTGTTTTTAATGGGATGGCTTCTGGCCATCGTGTGCATAAATCGATGCAAGTGAGAATAAACCTATGTCCTCTGGCTGATGGTAAAAGTGGGCCAATGATATCAATGGCCATTTTGTCGAAAGGTCTCACCGATATATCACAAGCCTGAATAGGCGCCGTGTGAAAGGCTCCCCGTGCTTTCACTTCTTGGCATATCGTACAGGAGCGTACGTACTGTGAAATATCTCGTGATACTCCCGGCCAAAAAAAAGAAGATAATACTCGTGAACGTGTACGAGTATAACCCATGTGACCTGCACACTTAGAATCATGTGCATGTTGAAGTATGTACCGCCTAAAAGCAAAAGGTACCATGACTTGTTGTCTTATCTGAGTTTTATCCATAAAACATCTTAATAAAATGTCATTTTTAATACTAAACCACTGACTATAATTTATGTTCCTAGAAAGATTGTCATCTTTGTTGACCAGCGTAAAAAATTTTGTTAGTGACCTGTCTTCCCTCTGTTTTGCAGCAAATGATACTCGGTCAATAGCAGAATGAATCTCGATATTTTCATGATCATTTGTTTCCTTGTTTTCCGTGTCTATAGTCTCTAATTGTTTTGTATGTGCTCTGGTTATTGCTGCATTTCCGATGTATAGATTATTTTTTTCCCATTGAATAATCTCATCTGGTGTGCAATCTTTACTCCCGTGTATGCATCCCACCATAAGGTCGGCAATTGGGTTTCTTAACATGCATGCTTTAACACTGCCTGTGAAGAAAGGTGTGTCAATGTAAATAATAGCTGTTGGATAATATTCTATGGTTCCCCCAAAAGTCATGCACCTGACATGTTCTCCAGTTGCACAATTTGGATGAACAAGTGTCTGACGGATTCCGATCGTGGTCGATCCCGAATCTCTTAAGACTGAGACGATGGATCCATTAACTTTTCCTCTGTTGAAGATCAGTGATCCTGTTCCGTCATTGACTGCTAGACTGACTTCTGGTAGAATATGACCGCAGTTCAGAACTGTCTCTTTTGCTTTCTGAAATATAAGATTACATGTTGGGCAACTATTTGCCACGTTATAATTCATTGCAAAACAAGTAGACGATGACTGTATTTTGTTATCAGTAGTTGAACTCTGAACCCTAGGGGTTGTAGCAGTAGTAACAGCTGCCCCTGTATTATGGTTATAAGTTGTCGATCTACGAGAATGAGAACGATGACGAGAATAATTAGATGAATTATCCCGTTGTCCTCTATTGTAACTGTTATCTCGATGTCTCGAGTTATAATTATCGCTATTGTTCCACTTGTAATCATTATTATAGTTATATGATCGATTATAACTTGAGTTACGTGGATTACTGTTATTTCTTGACTGAGGTGAATAGTTTCTGGTTTGTTGTCGTCCTCTATTAAAGTTATTGTTAAAGTTATTCTGTCCCTTATGAAAATTAATGTCATAGTTTCCTTTGAACCTACCCCTGTCTACACTGTGTGTTCTAGGTTTGTTATGATTATGATATGCCATATTGGAGGCTACAGGAAGTGGTTCTCTTATCAATGTGCCAGAAATATTAGCATTCGGATGAGCTGTGCAGTAATTTAAGGAAATTTTTTCTAACTCATCAATAGATTCTGGTTTTCTTTCTTGCAGATAAGCAAAGAATGGTGGGCTGACAGACGATAATACTTTATCCCTCAATAACAAATCGACTAACTTGTCGTAGGATTTGTTGACACCTGCCAGTTCAACCCATCTGTTAAAAGTATTGCGTATGTTAGCAATAAAACCTGTGAAATCTCTATTGTTATCTGGCAACAAACTTTTAAAACGCAATCTACATGCCTCTTCGTTCAAGTGGAAACGACGTAGTAACAACGTCTTAATGGCCTCATAGTCTGTTGATAGTGTTGGATCTATATTTTGTGCTGCACTTGCAGGTTCGCCATCTAGAAATTCCTTAAGTTTCAGTGCCCATGCCGCTTTGTCAAGGTTATTCACCTTACATATGTCCTCAAAGCGCGCGAGCCACGATGAAAGGTCATCTACGTGTAACTTGAATGGAGGCAGCTTAAAGTAGTAATTACCTTTAAGTCGTGTGGATGAAGATCCAGATTGAGCAGTATCATTTTGGGTTGCTGCAGCGCCCTGTGAATTAAGTTTTGCTGTTTCTAATTTAAGTCGTTGCAATTCCATTTCTTGCTGCAGTATGATTTCTTGTCGTTTCAATTTATTCTCTTCTTCAATCCGTAGGATTTCATCTCTTGCTATCTTTCTTTCTTCTTCTTGTCTTAATTCTGACTTCTTTTCCGCCTGTTTTCTTTCAAGTTCTTCCATCTCTGCTTTATATTTTGCAAATTCAGCCAATGCATAAGCCTCGAGAAGTTCTCCTTTTTTCCCAAAATCTTTACCATTTTTAATAAAATAGTCTAAGTTAAGCATCTTGACGTTAATATTGTACGTAATGGTTATGTAATAATCACCAATAAATTTTAAGTAATTATTATACTTATTCAATTTATGAATAGTCGATATAAACAATCATAATATTATTGAACTTAATCTGGGAATGTTCAATTTAATTAATTGTAATATTATCTAACTATTATTTGTAGATTCCATACATAGACATACTATGTTGGGAAAATATATTACATATATACTCGTTAATATATCATAAATAGTTATGATATTTATCTATTTCGGGTGCTGAATTACTATCATGCACCTAATAATAAATAGTATTATTCCTCAAGTATTATATCATTCAGTCAGTGATATGTGCTAAGTAAATCATTTAGTAATGGAAAAAATGTACCAAATAATATACACTATGTCCTTTATATGCAGGACAGACTAAAAAGTCAAATTATTTTATAAATATATATTATTATTATATTATGCCTTAATCATGAGCTATAAAGTGCATCGCCCATTTCTTGGACTATCACTGCAAATTGGTGCAAAGTCCCTAATTCTCCTTAAAAGTCATTAAATTTTAATTATATTCATATACACTCTTATTAAGCAAGAAATTATATTATTAGTGTTAAATCATGAACAGATGAAATGAGGACATACGATACGATGGGTAAACCAAGGATAAACAAACCATATTATCACGAAACAAGACGTTTCTACAATAAAAATTGATATTATGAAACCAAATCTGCAAACCGGAAATATAGAGTAGGGTGAAGGTTAACTGAATATAGAGTTAAATCTGCGTACACAAAAATTAATGACGCAAACATGGACTCATTGACGGTTATACAAAAAAAAAATGAACTGAATAATAGCAAGATCAGAAAGAACAAGATAGATTACTAACATTGTTACCAAACTAAATAGAATTTAAACTGAATACGATAAAATACACCGATTATTTCACCAAACTAGACATCTAACATATACTGTGAATTAAATGCAGTCCCGAACGAAACAAGCCCCGGAAATGTCATCGACGCGTTCTCCGCGAAATGCGATTTAATTCACTACCCTAAAGACCGTTCAGAATGAATATCGGCAATCCGTAGAGCCATAATTTATTCATTCTGAATCTCCACTCCAACCTCCCACAAATTAGGCACAGCACAAACAATGAAAACAAATATAACGTGCATATAAAATATATAGAACGGACATGCCTGCAAAATGTGAATTAGACTCAGTGATGTTTCTTATGAATGACAACAGTCACGAACTGAGACTTATCTTTTAACCCGTCGTCCGATGCGATCTTCACCAACGGCCTAGACTAGAGGATAGGACTGTTTGCTCCTTGTTGGTAAATAATGTCTTTTCAATCCTATGATCTACTGAGAAGTTGTATTCTTGAATGAAACATTAGGTGAGCTGGCATCGTCCTTCGATCGTTGGCTTGTACACGGAATATTGTGACGTCACTGATTTTTGCATAGTTACACAAGCCACGTCATGTTCAGAATCATGTGACTTGAACGTTTTCTTGTAATCGTAAACAGTCCGTGAAAGTATGTAAACAAGAAAAATTTCTTTCTTCCTTCGTTCCCCAGCAATGGCAACCACTTTGTTGCGGGGCTTTATACGATTCACTTCTTTTATTGTTGTTGCGGCCCCGTCTTCTATTTCAGTGGTCGTTGTGGAAAGCCACCGTTCTCATTGATTCAATAAGCTTCTTAGTTCTGGTCATTTGATTCATTAATTCTTGATCGTGCTATTGTTGGAATAGTTACGCGAATGTGAGTTAATACTTTCTGTCTGTCACAAGGTTTGAACTCAGTATCATAATTGTTGAATTTGTAACTTCAATGAACGTGATAAGTCTCTTCTCGAGTCCACACAATTTTTAATATACATTTCAAACAGTAGACAGTCCATGGAGGTTGATTATGAAAACATTATATATTAGAATTGAATCCTACATCATAAATGCTATCCATGCATTATAGTCCTGGTCCAATAATATGCAACACTATAGTCAGAACGTCGTAACTATATGTACGCGCGGTTGGGACATCCAACGGCCGACAATGAGATTAGACGTCTGGCGATATAAAACGAATGTGGACCATAATTTCATCCTTCCTTGACTTTAGTTAAAATTACTAACCTCGATACATTCCTCTCTTCATAAGAATATCGGACTGACCCATGTCCGTACTGCAATAACATATGTGCGGCAATATCATGCCTACCACTGGAAGGATTATAGGACACGTCTTATCCGTTTGACGGTCATCTAAGAAAAGGGTGTGGTAACCTAGTCACGGTGCGTGACATACCAACGCATACACGTCATAATCAATCGTGTGTATCGCGTACACTAACTAACAATTATTTACATTATATTAAACGTAGTCACCTATTAATCTTATGCTGTTAACCTCTAGCAGACCATGCCAATAAAATACCTTAACAAGGAGATTTATTAATCTTTTATTTTACCCTTATAATTAGTTCGTCCTAGTATTAAGGGGTATTGTATTCATTGTACGGGATTTCTCCTAGCGGGATTGTTTAACTGTGTTCATTCCCCCCCTTCCGTAAAGTTTTGTTGAATAAAGGGAAACATTTGAGAACCCTAGCTTTTCCTCTACCCCCTTATTACTGTAACCCCTTGCCTCAGAGTAATAAGTTTACCATTGGGTTAAATTGCCTATCTCTGATCATCATCACCCCCCCCCTTTCTCGTCTTTAATACCGGGTCTTTTCTGTTAGTAAATACAAGCGGGAAAAGGTGTATTGGATACTTCTCCTCAAAAAATCCTCCCCCTTGTCATATTTGTATTTTGTAACCTTTGATTTCTTCATGTAAATTGATAATTATTTGTGACTTGATTTTATGATAATAAAAGTATTAAAAACTTTATTAGCATTTTTGTGTCGGCTGGCCCAAATCAAACATTCCTCATATTTGTTATCGTAGACTGTATTCATGTACGTTGAGCGTCAGAATCACCAAATCGGTGTGTGCGCCTGAGTGACTGGAACTGACAAACAATTGTTTGTTCAGAAGGGTGGTAGGAGTAGTTTTGAGAGACAAATATTGTCGTACATGAGACTGTCCTTACTCTTCCCAGCACTTGTGAATCTACTACCTCACTTTCCTAAATCCTTATTCTCACAGAGCCTTCACTATCATTCTACACTCTAAAGGGACCAATATCCACCAGAACACTCTCAGATAAAATTACGACAATAAATGGTTAGCTCGTCCCGGATTCTGAGCCTAGTTTAAATAGAGTGTGGTTGATTGTCTTTGTGAAGTAGGGTATAATAAATAAAAATTAATTACTTCCCCTAGACAAAGCCTTTTAGTATTTTGGGCCGACCACACAATAATTATTACAGGTTTGTTCTTTCCACAGGAGCAGGAAGTTAGTGATAATAAAATATTTGTCACCTTTGTATTCTTTGGCAGAGGAAATTGTAATTTATGTTATATAATTGCTGGGTTTGCGTGATTGTCTTCAGTCACAAAAGGTTTTTGAAGTTAGAAGAGCTGAGCAAAGCTAAAGACGCTTGTTCTAAAAATTTTTAAAAAATCTAGTTAACATCGTCTCTACTCATAATTGACTTCAGAAGGGCTGAGTTCGGTTAGTGGAGAATTAAAATTTTCAGGAAAATTTGTTTTTCCTTTAAATTGCTTTCCATAAATTTTTCTCTACTTTTAGTAAAAGTAAATTTTTTCCAGTGTAACTTACCATTTTGTGGCATTAGTCGCTTGCGTTTAGAGCCTTAATTGCTAGAAAACAGCAGCGATAAGTTTGCACAGTACATAGTAGGAGGTAACTCAAGTAAATTTTTACTTTTGTTTTTCTCGTAGCGGTTCCGAGTTTCTTCCCTTCTCGTTTCTTCTTACTTGTTCTCTAGTCATACTACATCTTATTCTTTGACAATGGCAGAGAGGATAAAGATGAGGTCCATCCTGAGGCTGGAAGCGAAAGAGGCAGGATTAGACGCAGAAGCTGCAAACGCGTTTGTCAACCAGAAACTGGAAATAAATGACGCAGAACAACGGAGAGCAGAAGCTGAGAGGAAGGAAGAGAAAGAAAGAGCAGAAGCTGAGAGGAAGGAAGAGAAGGAAAGAGCAGAAGCTGAGAGGAAGGAAGAGAAGGAAAGAGCAGAAGCTGAGAGGAAGGAAGAGAAAGCGAGAGCAGAGAGGAGAGAATCACAGGAGGGGGCAGATAGGAAAGAAGCGGAAGAACGCCTATTGGAACAGAAGAAAATTGAGGCAGAGATAGAAGCTCGCAGGGAAAGAGAGAGAGAGGGAAAGACAGCACGAACTGGCGCTTAAGTCTTTAGAGAGTCGGGGCGCTTCTACTTCGAATAACGGAGAGCCGTCTTCGCCCCAGTCTCAGTCAATGGATGTCTCTAGCACTCAATCTGCCCAACTAACGGCGATGTCTTTTGCTTTGGAATCTTTTCCTAGCCCTAACGGAAAAATTGACAGCTACCTAGAAAAATTCGAGAGGCTCGCCAATCTGTATGGGTTAGAGAGTTCCCGCTGGGCACTTAAACTCTCAACGTCACTGAAAGGAAATGCTTATGACGTATACACAAAGCTAGGACCGAATCAACATGATTACGACATGCTGAAGAAGGCCTTGCTAGAGCGGTTTGAGATGACCGCCTGAAAATTTCTGCAAATATTCAGAAACAGCCGGAAAGAGAGCACGGAAACTTTTCCGCAGTTCTCTTCACGTCTCTCGGGTTATCTGATAAAGTGCATATAATTATCTGAATTACCTCTTTCATATGAGGGACTTCTAGAAATTGTTCTTGTTGAACAGATAAAATCCACTTTGTCGAATGACACCCGTAGATTTTTGGCTGAACAGGGGGCAGTCAGGCTTGAGGGCATCCTCAATAAGGCCGAACGCTATAGCAATGCAATGGCCGAATTTCCCAGCACTAAACGTAAACCCACAGATGAGCCATCTCGAAAACAAAATCTAGAGCAGTCATTCTTTTCTTCCAATCCTTCTCAACACTATAACCAACGAGATAATAATAACCAGAGACCTCCCCAGGAAAAATCGAAATTCTACAAAACCCGATACCTTCCAAATAATACTTCTGATCAACCCACCAAGCCTACGTGGCAGCGCGGCCACCAAGGTCAAGGAAAAGGGAAGACCCCTACACCAGGAACGTCTGATAAGGGCAAACAAACCGGTCCAAACCGCATCGGATGTTTGCATACAGCCTCGAAAGGTAGAGTCAATGTCAGTGATTCTCAACCTGAGGGGGACCGACCCTCAACGCGAGGAACTGTACTTTTGAATGGTACCTCTACTACTTGTCTTTTTGACACTGGACTAAGATTTAGTTGTATTGTCGCTAGGCACCTAGTCAAACCAGGTCAGGAGACAGAGGAAACCGTCAAACTTAGTGGAGTTTTCAAGAGTGATGCACCCAGGACGCTTCTTATCGCACTGGTAGAAATACACTCTGATTTTGTCAGAGGTGTTATTAAAGCGGCCATTATGGATGATTCTATCTACCCAGTTATCCTGGGATGTAGATATGTGTTTATTGGGAGACCAAAGGAGCCGATTGTGGCAGCGGTAACCACAAGAGGGCAAGCCAAGAAGGAGAGGGAGCCTGCGCCAAATTTGTTGCCGAATGAACTGAAGGAGGCGCAACAAAAGGACCCTACTCTGGAGCTCTGCTTTAGAAAACTGCCCATGGCCAAGGACCCCAGACACAACGGAGACATCTTTTCAAAGGATGGCGTATTGTATCGTAGAACGGGCAACTTGGACACGGGGAATAACCAGCTCCTAGTACCGATGCAGTACAGAAGCCAGATCTTAGAAATGGGGCACTCTCTTCCCTTTAGCGGACATATGGGACAAAACGCCACTATTCAGCGAATAAAAACCCACTATTGGTGGCCAGGAATGAACTCTGACATTATCAGGTATGTGAAATCCTGCGCCCAGTGCCAACTGGTAGCACCCAAGCACTTGACACCCCCAGTACACATGGGGCAAATATTGTGGGGACTCCATTTGAACGGGTTGCTGTCGACATCATTGGACCCCTGGAAAGGACCAAAAGAAAGAACAAGTTCATCCTGACCTTAGTCGACACTTGCACAATGTGGGGCGAAGCTGTACCTGCTAACTTGCACAGATTCCAAGCATGTCGCAGAAGCCCTCGTGCAAATATTTACACGGTTGGGATTCCCTCAACAAGTTTTGACGGACAATGGATCCCAATTCCGTAGCCTGTTAATGGAGGAGATCTTTAAGATCTTGAGAGCCAAACATATCCACACAAGTCCCCACCATCCAGCCGGAAATGGGCTCGTGGAACGTTTTAATGGCAGCCTCACCACCATGTTACGTAAGCTGGGTCAGGAGAAACCGGAAGACTGGGACCTATATATATGGGCTGCCTTATTCGCCTACCGAGAGGTACCCCAAGCGTCTGCGGGATTCCGGCCTGCTACACATTAATTTGGCAGACCTATTAAGGGGATACTAGAAGCCTTACTTCGGTCCCTGACAGACCAAAAGGCTGACGAGACAGTCGTCTCTGCAAGCAAATATGTATCTGAGCTCAAGGAAAGGTTAAAGCTAGGATGGGATCTAGCCAACACCAACCTTAAGAAAGCCCGCGCTAAACATGCTAAAAGATACAATAAAGTTGCAAAAGAGAGAGAACTACAACCAGGGGAGAAAGTTTTGTTGCTACTTCCAACCGGAAGCAATAAACTTCGCATCGGATGGCAAGGGCCGTTTACCGTCCTTAAAAAGATCTCACGTACCAATTACAAGATCTCCATCAAAGGAAAGGAGAAGGTCTTTCACATAAATCTGCTTAAGAAATATTTGGAAAGACCGGTGTCATCCTTCGAGCATCTCCTGGCTGTCGCCATAGCAACGGAAGACGAGGATGATGATGATGGTTGCATGGAGTATCCATTGCAACCCACAGAATCCTTTAAAGATGTCAAGTTCGGCGACAATCTCTCAGTAGAACAACAAACAGAAAGTGTACCCCATTCCGTACGCCAAACCTGATGCACTTTGCGGAGAAATAGACAAGCTGCGTCAGGCAGGAATTATCAGCGAGTCTACCTCTCCTTACAGTTCGAGTGTAGTGCTGTTGCAGAAGCCCAATAAGGAAGTTCGGCTGTGTATTGATTACCGGTTGCTAAACGCTGTAACGGAATTCCAGCCCGAACCGCTCCAAACTGTTTCTGAGTTGTTCACCAAGCTCAGCAAGGCAACAATTTTCTCCAAGATTGACCTCAGTAAAGGTTACTATCAAATACCAGTCAAGGAGGAAGTTAAACCTTTGCTAGCTTTCAGCACTAGTGAAGGACATTACACATTTAATGTGATGCCGTTCGGATTACATAACGCACCAGGAGTGTTTACCAGGATGATGAGAAAGCTTTTAGAACCCTTGCAAAGTCCCCACATCCATAATTTCATGGATGACATCTTAATTGCATCGGAATCCTACGAAGAACATATTGCTACGGTTGCTATGCTCCTCAGGAGACTACAGGAAACTGGTCTCACATCAAATGTCTTATAGGGTTTGAAAAGCTTGACTTCCTGGGGCATACTATTTTTCACGGCTGTAGTTGGTCTGTTAAAAAAAACGTGGAGAAAATAGTTGCAGCAAAAAGACCCCGAACAAAGAAAGACATCAGGTCATTTCTATCACTATGTGCCTATTATCAGAAATACATCCAGAACTTCAACGGACTCACGGCACCTCTAACTGACCTCACCAAGAAAGGTTGTCCTGATAAGGTCATGTGGGATCAAAAGTGCGAACATGCATACAGCACTTTGAAAGGACAGTTGTCGGCATACCCCATTCTAAGGTTACCTGACCTTAATTAAGAAACTTTTCGTACTGAGAGTGGACGCGTCAGGTCAGGGCATCGGGTCAACATTGTTGCAAGCCGAGGACAGTGACCCGAATATGCTATTCCCAGTAGCTTACGGCAGTTGGAAACTGAACAAAGCTGAACGCAACTACAGTGTCGTTGAAAGAGAATGTCTCGCTCTGACTCATGGCATCAGACGCCATCATGAGTTCCTGTATGGTACTTCTTTCACAGTACAAACCGACCATGCTCCATTAGCTTTCCTTGGTGCCAATAAGGAATTCAACGCAAGGATTATGCTCTGGGCTTTATTATTGAGCGTTTATTCCTTCAAAGTGGAATATATTCCAGGAAAACAGAATGTCGAAGCTGGTCTACAGAGAAAGAAGAGCAAACTGAAGATACCACTCATCCTAAAGTCGCCAATCAGGTCACCTCCATTGTCAAGAAGGAAACATGAAAAATGGTTTCATGTCTAAAAGTGGAGACGATTGTGACGTACGTCTAGTTTGTCAAGGGAATTTTCCCTGATTTGATGGATGATTAAAGGGACTTTAGCTTTTCATAACATTAAAACCCCTGAACATCAGTATTGTTGTAACTTTTCATCAACGAAGAGTAGCGGCTCTGATCAAAGCAGTCAAAGACGATCCCCAGAACAGAGAAGCAGAAATTTAGCATCTCCGCGCGAACACTGAACCGTTCGCAAGATGGACACGAGCGGTCAGAAGAAAGCTTCTTGCAGACTTCGCACCTCTGTGGCAACCGGCAGACTTGCCCGAAAGACTATGGAACGGGAGAGACGGAGCGCTCAGCGTAGCGGATACGATCTGAGGAATCAGGAAACTCACCGCGAACGATGCTAGTCTCGCAGAAATTTCACATTCTTGTGCGAGCAGCCTGAGACGAACGAAGATCGGAAGCCAGTCGGGCCATCGCGGTTAGCATGGCGGCTAAATAACTTCGATTTCCCCTGGGATCTGTAGAGGCGCGAAATTTTCTCACGACCCATCTAACTTACATTCCTTTTAGATATATACAGAATCTGAAAAGGGCAACTTTATCATTCGTCCTGACAGAATTCTAAGATTCACTAGCATATAGTTAAATTCCTGCTAGATTTCATCTAAATTGTTGGCTATTGGAGTGAATTCTTTTTCTGTGCAGACGGTAATTTATACTTTAGCTTCGAGTGATCAGTGGTCTAGTTATTTCATTTTTATTTCACTGGATTGTGGTGTAAATTTAAACTTATTAAATAAGCCCATTTTCAAAGTTCTAGTGCAAACTAAATGTTACATCTGTAAGTTTATTTCCTAATACAATAGCCGCGTAAATTAATTTTGCAACTGTTAAGGGAATTATAATTTTAATACAGTTTAGTTCTGTATAAATAGATGTGCTTTTAACTATTAACCTCACGGGAGCGTTTCTTGTATTGATTAATTGTAGACGCGAATGCAGAAAATAGTCTAACTGTAAATGTATCGCGCGTTAGATCTTAATATGATTTTATTGCATTTCATGTTTTATCTTCTATACAGAATTGATCTTTCGACCTTGCATCCCAGCAATTAATTAATTATACACTGGGTCCTGCCAACTCAGTTCGATTACTCCAGTGACTTATGAACATATTTGAAATTTAATCTCTGTGGCGATCCTGTTGGGATTCAGCTATCTGAAGTATACAGAAACAAAGCAAACCCAAAGACTGTTTTAAAATCCCAATTCATAAAGTCGTTTTATAGTTATCAAACTGGAAGAAGAACAGTTGCCAGTAGCAATATTTTACTCACTGCTCTATTTGTGAAGAAGAACATAGATTTCCCTGACACTGTCTGTCAAGCATAATCATTGGATTTTACCACCCCCTGAAGAACTTACCTCAGTGTTTTTTGTAGTTTGTGACATTACGGCAAAAGAAAGTTATCTCCACCAGCTGTGCCAATCTTAGAAACCGCACCATACCTTTACGCTTCACCGTCTGGCGATTTTTGAGACTATTAGCTACCAGCCCACCTCGTTAAATCTGGGGCCTGACACAGAAGAAATAAAAAGACAATTTCCATTGTTCTACGGTATTAGCTACAGTTGTAAAATTCCTAAAGTGCCAGAATTCCCAACTTGGTAAGTCTGTGTGTGTGACTGTGTGCTGGCCAGCCCAAGCGTGTTTTTGAATGACAGGAGATTTATTAATCTTTTTTTTTACCCTTATAATTAGTTCGTCCTAGTATTAAGGGGTATTGTATTCATTGTACGGGATTTCTCCTAGCGGGATTGTTTAACTGTGTTCATTCCCCCCTTCCGTAAAGTTTTGTTGAATAAAGGGAAACATTTGAGAACCCTAGCTTTTCCTCTACCCCCTTTTCACTGTAACCCCTTGCCTCAGAGTAATAAGTTTACCATTGGGTTAAATTGCCTATCTCTGATCATCATCAACCCCCCCCCCCCCCCCCCCCCCTTTCTCGTCTTTGGGACCGGGTCTTTTCTGTTAGTAAATACAAGCGGGAAAAGGTGTATTGGATACTTCTCCTCAAAAAATCCTCCCCCTTGTCATATTTGTATTTTGTAACCTTTGATTTCTTCATGTAAATTGATAATTATTTGTGACTTGATTTTATGATAATAAAAGTATTAAAAACTTTATTAGCATTTTTGTGTCGGCTGGCCCAAATCAAACATTCCTCATATTTGTTATCGTAGTCTGTATTCATGTACGTTGAGCGTCAGAATCACCGAATCGGTGTGTGCGCCTGAGTGACTGGAACTGACAAACAATTGTTTGTTCAGAAGGGTGGTAGGAGTAGTTTTGAGACACAAATATTGTCGTACATGAGACTGTCCTTACTCTTCCCAGCACTTGTGCATCTACTACCTCACTTTCCTAAATCATTATTCTCACAGAGCCTTCACTATCATTCTACACTCTAAAGGGACCAATATCCATCAGAACACTCTCAGATAAAATTACGACAATGGACAGACGACTTACTATGAAGAACTACATTGTTGATACATTCTTCCATGCCACATATATTATTACTTGATGGAGCCAGTTTTATGAGAATAAACTTCCGCCATGTTTTTCTGTGGACTTGCCACTTGCCGGCTCATGTTGGGCATATCAAATTTGTCCTGAATGACTGCCCATTATCATTTGCGTTACAACGCATAATGTGCTCTACAAGATTGACTGTCGTATTTTATTCGTAACGGGGCAATTCATGATCTCCTATTAGAAAATGATACTGCAATCGATGAATCATCAAGGCTAAGACTGCTGGAATGTGGCATCAAACGTAAAACCAGCAGGGATAGACGTGTGAGAGGACGTATCCAGCGTGTATACAGCAAGTGCGCAACAGGAACAACTAGCATTCATACCCTTCGACGTTTGCTGAGGGAGGGTTTTCCCGGAGTGCAATGAAGCCGTTTCTGATCAACACTATCAATAGCAATAACTTTTCCTACCCTAACTAAAGTGCAAAGTCAGGACCCCATTTACAACTGGGTAGACTGAAGCGTTTCGATACCGTGAATCGAACCTAGCATCTTTGCCGCGAGAGACCAGCGCTCTAACCACTATGTCAATCGGACATTCAAAAGATAGTATACCACATGATAAATACATTATACCATACATAAACATGTAACGCTATACAATACACAAACTCGCAACGCTACACATTCACAAACATGTAAACGGTACACAATGCACACACATGTAACGCTACTCAATACGCAAATATGTAACGCTACACAATACACAAACATGTAACGCTACACAATACACGAACATGTAAAGCTACACAATACACCAATATGTAACGCCACACCATACACATACATGTTACGCTGCACATAACACAAACAAGGAACGCTGCACATTACACAAACATGTAACGCTACACATTACACAAACATGTAACGCTACACAATATACGCACACATGTATCTCTACATAATACACACACATGTAACGCTCCACATTCCACACACATGTAACGCTATACATTACACAAACATGTAACGCTACACATTACATACACATGTAACGCTACATAATACACACTCGTGTAACGCTATACAATACACAAACATGTAACTGTCACGGATTGCCTCCACTGCTTTGCAGTAGTGGTCCAACAGTTGCCAAAACTCAAGAGTATCTACTATGGGCCTTCAAAGGTGTCTACCTTCGCAAGATTACTCTTGGTAGAGTTGTAGATAGAAGGATAATGATGCTTCTATCTCAAGGTACTGTTCACAAGATATTCAGAAAAGCGAGAACAATGCTGCTTTGGCTGAGCACGTTAACTCTATGATCTGCCGACAACTTTTGTGAAGGATTAAGCAATTATTATTTTAGTTCGTCAAGCCCCCAATCTGATTTACTCAGTGGAATTCTTCTTATTATGGTATAGCTCTGTTTAGAGTGTATTTAGTAAACTGACTGAAACAAACATGCTGTACATTTAAAATGATTAAATCAAAGTTAAGTTTGCATAATTACAAATAACAAATTTAACAATCATTTAGTTTTAACAAGGGTTTAAAATAATGAATAATTTTTTCAGAAAGATATCATCATGGTTGTGATGGGATAAAAGTTTTAAAAGGAGTTCACGTGGCAGCTTATAGGTTTCACGTATCTGCCACTAGTCCCGCTGATGGGTTGGTTCTCGGTAGATTGATTACTGATACCGCACGTCGCTGTTCAAGGAAGTAGAGCGTAGCACGTTCCCAGAAGTATCAGGGAGTGTCTACAAAAATGGTCCCTCGTCTTAAAGCTCAGGCCACTGTTCCCTTCTTGTTCCAGAGATAGCACCCTCACTGGTACCACCAACAACTATGGTAAAAGAATAGAAACGAGAAGCTCTCCTGAGTATTGCGTTTCCCGATACATACTTATGTGTTCCCTTTCTCTTATTCCACAATCCCATCTATCTCAGAATTTACCCTCGATGAGAATTAAACATAATCCCTCCAGAGAAAACTTTCTTTACATTTAAATTGAATAGCTTCATCTTTATTTTTCAGTTAAATGAAAAGGTTAATAGTACAGATAGACATTTACACTGGTTTGAAAATGTAAATATTATACTTAGAATGTACATCATTTCTTTCACCTTTCCTTCCCTGCTTCACATGGAACTTGGGACTACCGATGCTTTTAGTTATGTGTAAGATACTAGCAAAAGATTCTCCATGAAAAGGTCCGGCCTGATAAAATGGAATTTTGAATTCTAACTTCTGGCAAGGCCTGGCTGTGTCGGCTTTGGCAATCGGTTTCTCACAGTGAATTTTCACGATTGCTTAAAACTGAAAAAAGTCAGGTTATATCGCCTGTCCTTCTCTCTCCTCCCTTCCCCCCCCCCCCCAACCGCATTTGTTTCTTATGGAGCTACTTAGGGCTCCAATCATTTCACACATACTTGTTGGGATGGGATAATTTCAAAATATTCCGACATGGAATAATTTTGCGCGTGATGTAAAAGTCACGTCTCCGATGCCTTGTTTACAAACTGACAAACACATCGGTTAACTCTCTCAGCAATGTGTGTAAGATGTAACATCTTATTAATTTATCTAAAGTAATCTTGTCAGTCCTGTTTGTCCGTAAGGTGTCTTCCCGTATTACCAGCTTTGCGACGAGAGCAGTCTGGCCTTATCAGCGAGTAAGCAAATACGCTGGCGATTTGTAGGGCTAATCTGTAGTCTGATGTCGGCTGCACCAGCGATTAACCAACATGGTTGTCGTTAATATTATATCATCATAGGGAGAAATTGGTAACAAACAGACAAGACGACTTATCCCTGAGAGGATTAAAAGAATGTAGATACAAAGTATCTGCTTCGGAACAGAGAAAGAAAAATCGTGCGACCATTGAAAAGTGCGCAAAAAAGTCAGTACAACCATTTAAAATGAGTACTGTCGTAGTGAAAGGGAGATCGAGAAGGGGTCTCCCCAAACCCATCTTGTAACAGTAACGCTACCAAATACACACATATAAAACGCTAAACATTACACAAACATGTAATGCTATACAATACACAGACATGTAGCGCTACACAATACACAAACATGTAACGCTACACAATACGCAAACATGTAAAGCGACACAATACACAAATATGTACCGCTATACAATACACAAACATATAACAGTACACAATACACAAACATGTAACTCTTCACATTACACAAACATGTAACGCTACTGTGGCACGAGATATTATGAAAATAGATTTCATACATCTACATTTTTCTTCCACCTGTCTTTCACCGGCTTCCTTATGAGCCATGCACGGTTTGTTAACGTAAAACCTTCCTACACTCAGATATCTGTCTCTTTCTTAATTTAGCACGCCTATTTTATTTTCTTTTCTCTATTTGCCTTAGGAATGTTTACCATCAGACCTATTTGTTAAACGCAGACCCCTTCACTTCTCTATATATGTCAAACTCTTAATTTGGCCACGCACATTTTCTTTTCTCTATGTCGTATAAACTACGAGGAATGTTTGCAATCAGACAGGTAAACGTAACGCGTAGAGAAGGGACGGGATGGTGGATTTATACAGAAGGGGGAGATAAGCTAAATAAAGAAAAACCAAGAAGCGATAAGTTGAAACGTATTTTTCAGTAGGCATTGGTCGGGGGACTTAATCTGAAACCAAGGGCATATAATCACAGTTACTCCCCCTGAATCTGTTCGTTTGGAAGGTAATTAAACACGGTGAGAATCGCAAGATCAAAGGACGGGTTTCGCTCGATTGCCAGAGTCTGCAAGCGGTAAAAGTGGGAATTGTTCCTCTGATTCGCAGATCGACCGAAGAAAAGCCCGAAATCTGAGCGAAGGCGTTAAAAGTAACAAGTCTGAGCGAAGTTCTGCAAATTTAACATATATTCTCCAGCTTTTAAAATCCATTATTCCGTACCCACAGATTTTTCCAGAACCTACTAGCTTCGATTTTCTAGACCATTGATATAGTGGATTTCTTAGTATTTTCGATTTGGAGTAGTTCAATTTCTGTGTAACCGATAAATATTATAATAGAAGTTTGAGTGATTTAATTGTTAAGTCCGTTATTTTATTTCACTAAGATCTTTCTGTGTAGAGTGATTTAATGGCTAATACCATCATTTTATTTCACTAGAATTTTTTCTTGTTTTGTGCTAATTGACTAGCGAACTAAATATAATCTATAGCTAAACTGTTCCGGCTGTAGCGTTAATCTAACTAACCGATTTAACCAGTAAAAGATATTTAATCGACTAGTAAATGCACTGTTCATTATGAGTATTGACGAAATATATATTTATTTCTAATTCATGATGATTAATTTTGTAAATGACTAGAATTTACTTCACGGGAGTTCTTAAACGAACGATCATATAAGCTCTAGGCTTGTAGTTTCAATTAAAGTTAAATAACCGAAGTGGACATATATGTTATGTTTTACGCGGGTTAGGATAGGTCTGAGAATACTATATTGTGGTTAAGTATTTTGTATTTTTTCTTCCTATACACAGTACTGGGTCAAACCCAAAAACCTACCAGCGGCTTCCATATAAATCTGAGAATAACCATATAAAGAACATTTTTTGCTTAGTATCTGGGTCTTCAAGGTAAACCTGTCTGGGGCTGTGTTTACACCCAGAAAGAGACAACCCAAAGAACATTAAGAGTGACTTTGTAACTGGGCCTATAGATCCAGATTTCTTTTCCCAATTTCATTTACATTCTGCCCTTTGTGGCGAAATAACCAACATTAACATTTCCCAACGTTTGACCATTGGTGGTGTGACAAGGAATTTTTATACTGAGAGAAGTTACCGACCTGATATTCCTATGTACTGGAAATCTCAAGCTACCGACACTGTGAGCACTGTTAAATTTCTTACCTGGACTAATTAATGTGACATAAACAGAAATCCTATATAAAAGTAACAAAGTGAACGTTCCCCGGAGAAATGGATTTAATCTGTCTTTGAGGAGCTGGGGTTTTCTTTGCCAAAATAACACTGGATTTGCTGTGTGTGTGTCCCCTAAAGATTGTTCCAGAAGTTGCAAATCAAGTATTAGGTAAGAGCGAATGAACGTGGCCACGGTTGTATGGAAAGAAAGAAAGATAGCAGGAATGAGTAACTCTTTTATCGTATAATCCATGTACTCACTTTGTATATTTCTTACAGTGTTTTGCTAATACTGTTCAAATTTCAGAATAGAATAACGTAGAAACTCTGTTCTTTACAGTATAGTAAAAAGTATATACCATAGTGCTAATTTTTTGACCTTTTGGGGGTTAATTAATTTCTCTTTGTGGGATCTTGTCTCAACAGGGGAAGATAGTACTTATGGATCTATTTCTTTATTAATTCTGTACCCCTATGATGGTTTTTTTATATTCGATATATGATAATATATATGTTGTAAAGTTTTCTTTATGGTAAATAAAATTTACTTAAACTGTATTTTCTGTGTTGGTCAGCTCGTCCCAACATTCACATTCCATTAGTATAGTTTTTCACGTTTGTGCGTCTAACTATAGTCACTTATCTTTGTGTGTGTATGTGAGTGGTGGATATATATATTAATATATATAAAGGGAACTTTCGGAGCAAAAATATTTTTTAGTCGTAACCGATAGGCTGGGCTAGAGAAGTTTTCTCAAATCCAGGGACAGACTTTACCTTCTTCACCAACTCACTAGTGAAATCTATCTGTTTACCTTATCTCGCACTGAGTCATCACCTTAGTCAGTTCTATTCAGAAGGGACCTAACATTGTTCTTAATCACCTATCGAAATCTACGACAGCTACTTAATACACAAATATGTAACTCTACGCAATAAACAAACATGTAATGCTACACATTACACAAGCTTGTAACGCTACGCAATGCAGAAACATGTAACGCTTTGCAATACACAAACATGTTACGCTACACAATACACAAACATGTAACGCTACTCAATACACAAACATTTAACGCTTCACTATACACACATGTAACGCTCCACCATACACAAAAATGTAACGCTACACAATACACCAATATGTAACGCTTCACAACACACCAACATGTAACGCTACACAATACACCAACAGGTAACGCTACACAATACAACTACATGTAAATCTGCACAATACACACACATGTAACGCTACAAAATACACACACATGTAACACTACACTATAAACAAACTTGTAACGCTTCACAATACACAAACATGTAACGCTGCACAATACACAAATATGTAACGCTACACATTACACAAACATTCAACGTTACACAATACACCAACATGTAACGCTACATATTACACAAACATGTAACGCTAAATAATACATAAACATGTAACTCTACACAATACACAAACATCTAACTCAACACAATACACAAACATGTAACGGTACACCATACACACACATGCAACACTACACAATACACAAACATGTAACTGTACACAATACACAAACATGTAACGCTACACAATACACAAACATGTAACGCTACACAATACCCAAACAAGTAACGCTACTCAATAAACAAACATGTAACGCTACACAATACCCAAACAAGTAACGCTACTCAATACACAAACATGTAACGCTACTCAAAACACAAACATGCAACTCTGCACAATACACAACCATGTAACTCTACACATCACACAAACATGCAACGCTAAACAATACACAAGCTTGTAACGCCACACAATACACAAACATGTAACGCTTAATAATACACAAACATGTAACGGTACAAAACACACACATGCAACGCTACACAAATTTGTAACGCTCCACAATACACAAACATGTAACGCTAAATAATACACAAACATATAACGGTACACCATACACACACATGCAACGCTACACAATACACAAACTTGTAACGCTACACAATACACAAACATGTAAGCTACACATTACACAAACAAAACATAAAACACATATAAACAATCCAAACGATACACAAGCTCCGAGAACTTCCTGAGTGTCTCTGAAAAGACAAAGAATGAATAGAACTAATGTACCCTCAAGCATGTCGTACAAGGCCACTAATATGATGCAGTGCATGAGGCTGACAACCTCATCCTGTAAAACGAAATATAGCAGAAACCCCTGCTGCAGGAGCATGTGAATGCTTAGTGAAAGCTTCCTGCTTGAGAACCAGCAGTAGTAGTGGAGAGCAAAGGAAAAACATGATGATGGTGATGATACTGTACACACACATAACCCACCCAAAGAATGTGTGATACAGCCTACACAAATTTAGTTACACCACCTGCACATTCCGATCCACCTTTCCGGCCCTTGTTTGGAAACGCGAAGATTCCTCTTGTCAACACAACTTCCGCCCATTCCCAAATTCATCTACTCCACAGACAGATTTGCTCTCTATCACAAAATGGTAAATTTCAAAAGTTGCGTCTTGCCTGTTTTCTCTCACTGCATCACGTGAGGTACTTGTGCACTCTGTCAACACGACCCGTCTCTGAACAAACCCTCACTGAAGAAAATGTCAACGAACGGCATTTTCCTGCGACCATTCAGTCGTGTCGGTTTCAAAAGCCCGATGAACATTTTTTCCTGATTCGGTATGAACCGTTGTGTTTGCACAGGGAAAACTTTGAACACCGAAGCTTCGTGACTTCGTATTTATTTAACATTTTTTTTTTCATCCTAGAACAAGTCTTCAAATACAAAATGTTTCTATAAAGTAATTCTGTCTGTATTATTTTGCATTTTCTTAACCACGATTCTTTACTTTCAGGTTTGAGCTCTGTCCGCCCCAAGAGAAAAAAATTGCCCTTAAAAGGGCATGATGTTTTCAAACTAGGATGCTATTTCTCTGGGAAAATCATGAACAGACGATATACGTCATACATGTTGTGGGGATTGTATGCATTCCCAGGCCCTCCGAGAGCTTTAGACAAGGCACAGGCCATTTCACATTGTGAGGCCCTCCTGAAAGTTTTGGAAGATGGGTAAAAAATATGTTAACGTAAAGATACACATGTAAAAAGGATGAGGCGAGACCCTCTGTCAGGTGAGGTGCGGTCCAAATAGCCCTGCTGGTTTTTCCCCCCAAACTATAGGGCCTTCGTATTCTGTAAGTCAGTGTGACAATTCTTCTTCTTCTCCTTCGTTCACACGTCATCATTAAGCGAAGTACGTTGCACTGTGCATCCGATTTCAACAGGCATTTCTGTAGGGTCGCCTTCCTTAGCCATTGACTGTCCCCAGTCTACTTACAAGGCAGCAAGTGGTTTGGAATCAGTTTTCCTTCTGCTAGATGAACTGAGTATTCTGGTGTCTTTATATACACTTGTTATGGATAAGGGAGAGTTACCGAGAACAATTAATGATTGCCTGTTAGAGAATGACGTTGCAATAGATGAATCATCAAGGTTAAGACTATTGGAATTTGGCATCAAACGTAAGGTTAGCAGAGATGGGCGTATGAGAGGATGCATCCGTCGCGTATATAATCAGCGAGCTACAGGAACAGTTCACATTTACACATTTCGACCTATGGGTTTGCTCGGAGTGCAATGATGTCGATTCTTTTCAACAATAACAAGAACTATATATATATATATATATATATATATATATATATATATATATATATATATATATATATATATATATATATATATATATATATATATATATATATATATATATATATATATGTATATATATATATATATATATATATATATATATATATATATATATATATATATATATATATATACAGAAGCACATTAAAAACGCACCACCTGTATTATCCAGGAACAGAGTGTGAAATGTAAATATAAGTGTTTACAAGTTTACATATTTGGAATCTTTATTCATTTTCGTATGAATCCATGCTGGTCATTAATGTGTACATTTGATTGTTATGAAATTCATTGCATTCTGTGCAGGCAAGGGAGAAAACCAAAAATTCGACCAATAAAAAAATGCATTCACACTTTCCTCAGTATCTGGTATGTCCACCGTGTGCTTGCAAACAAGCTTGGCAGCGGCTCCGCATGGAACGTACAAGTCTCTGAAGGAAATTCCGGGGAATCAAGTCCCATTCACGTGTAAGAGCAGCTTCGAGCTGTTGCAGATTAGCTGGAGAACCTTGCCTGTAGACTCTGCGTCCAAGCTCGTCCCACAGATGTTCTATAGGGGACATGTCTGAAGATAGGGCAGGCCAATCAATCGTCACAATGTTCTGCTGCTGTAGATATTGCTGCGTAATGCATGCGGTGTGTGCACGTGCGTTATCCTGCTGGAGAAGCTGCAGGTCTGGATAATTTGTGAACGCAGGAGCAACCAATGCATCCAGAACCTCATCTCGCTATGTCACAGCATTAACATTTCCACGGAAGACGTGAAGAGGCAAGCGATGGTGAAAACTGAATCCTCCCCAAATGTGAATACTGCCACCTCCAAATCGGTTGTGCTGACGAACACAGCAATCTGCAAAGCACTCTCCACATCGTCGCTAAATCCGCATACGTCCATCAGCAAAGGATATGTTGAATCTGCTCTCGTCTGTGAATAGGACAGCATTCCACTGCAGTCTAATCCATCTGACATGTTGCTCTGCCCATTGCAGGCGCTGCTGACGATGTCTGTGAGTCAAGTTTGGCCCAACATAAGGTCGTCTTGCAGTAAGGCCTGTATCTCTGAGTCATCGTATGACTGTCATTCGAGAGACTTGCCCACGTCTACCCACTATTGCTCTTGCTGTTTGACTTGCCATGAGAGAGAATGATTCCTTAGTTGACTCAGCACAATATGACGATCTTGCGCAGGGGTAGTAACTCGTGGTTGGCCACTCCGAAGTCTATCCCGGGCACTGCCAGTGGTTCCGTAACGTTCATTAAGACGTACAATAGTGCCGTGGTCGCAATTCATCCTTCTGGCAATGGCCCGGAAGCTCATTCCGGTCTCCAACATACCAATGGCTCGTTTGCGGTTGTTTTCAGATAGTCGTGGCATTTCAAGCACATGTACTGGGTGTTTTGTCTCAACGGCCTTTTTATACCGAGTATACTGCCACAACGCGTACACATTTTCAGGGTCATAGCTGTTGGGAATCGTGTTGCACGTGTAACTTTCATTGTTTTCATGTAGTCTGTACACAAACCCGTGGGTTGAATCATGCACTTTCCATTCTAGCAGCCATTCGATCTCTACCTCATGGCAAACACGGGGAAAATCCATTCCCACACCTTTTTTTTTTCCAGCTTCTCGGCATCAGTATATATAATAGTGGTGCGTTTTTAATGTGCTTCAGTATATATAATTTGTATACTTATCCGAACTGCATAATATAAATGGGGCTAAATTTCAGAAATTGTGTCTTCCAAAAGCAACAGCTGCACGCATTTTTTAAAGAAAACATTCGGCGCCATGAAGTTTGTTGGGAACGAGTGCGCGTTGTTTCAACAGGCGCGCAATTTAGCTTCCTGGTCAGAAATGCTCCATGAAAAAGATTGCAACTTTTATAGGTAAAGATGGGACAGAAGAGGGACGGATAACACGAATGATATCGTATAGATTCACGGAATATCTGCCATTTTTAACCCACCCCCTCCTTTTCTCCCCATCTAGTCACATTTCGTTATCAAAACCCAGTTTTCTTATGTGATACCACAAATCTCTTACCCCCCCCCCCCCCCCCCCCCGGGTGAATCTAGGAATTGTTCGGAGCCGGGGCAGAGGGGGGGGGGGGGAGATACATTAGAAAGATAAGGCTCCTCTCTCCTTATTTGCACACATTTTTAGACAATTAAAAAACAAAATAATGAATGTAGAAAAAATGTGACAACTTGATAGTTTTAATATACAGTAACTCACAAATATTCATTTTATAAAAAAAAAAAATATAACTATTTATAACATAATTACATAAAATTAAGGTACAACTTCAAAGAGACAAAATATTATGGAAATTCATACAGTATTTTATATTAATACTTATAATAATATAACTATTTATAACATAACCAACGTCCTTTTCAGGACAAACGAGGAAGAAGAAGAAGAAGATAACATAACTACACGAAAAATCATATTGAATTATAATATCAATTTATCTATTTTTTTTTTTTAGAATTCGAAAGCCTGCCAATGACATTTTCTATGTTTATTTCAATATCTTGATGAATATGCATTAACGCCAACCCTAAAAATCTTTGTTCTGTTATCCTATTTCTCAGCCATGCTTTTAATCTGCGAAGAGCCGAAAAGCTACGCTCCGCACTGGCCACACGGACATGCAGTGTTAATAACATGTGTAATGAAGTGTGATAATTGGGATAAATGTCACGATCACAGTATAAATATACTTTTTCAGGATCTTTTATATCACTTTCTTGATTTTGAAGAAGCCGTAAAGGTTTAGCTTGCGAGAACGTAATTTCTGCTGTAAAGATAGCTAAAAAAATTCATTTGCATTATCATTAACGAAGTCTCATATTTTCTCCATAATCTTTCAATACATGTTTACAGATCTTGTTTATTAATATTGGTTAACTTGATTGGAAGAAGAGTATTTAAATTGAACGCATTAAGCACTTCTTCTGAAAAACGCGTTTTGACAGAAGTAACCATTTGTTGTTGTTTGTGATTCCCAGGGTTTCGAGTTATTCACTCTATTACAATTTGGGTGTGTCGATTTGGGCTTTCTTACAACCCCAGAGAACTTCCCCAACTCAACGGATGCAGCTGGCGGAAATATAACCATACCCACTTGTTGGAGTGTGTGCAATTCCACGAGATGGATGGTCCTCTATAACATACCGTCACAAAACGTCTGTACGTGTTCTTTAGGTGGCTCTCTCACACCTTCAGCCCTACGGCAGTATTATTTCTTCTTGTTCATTTTCTCTCCGATCGCTTATTATTTGACAACTTTTTGCCCTTTCATTAATTATTTTGCTTTATGCTGAATCTAGTAGGGTGAAGTCTCTTACACTCCACTCCCCTACGGAAGTATCTGCTATGGGACTATCTTTATCTCTTACACTTTTGCTTTACAACTCCTCAGACTTATTTACTTTCCGCCAGGTGAACTGTGGTATTATCTTAACAATACCCGGTCATTATCGCCGGTCAGCGGTAATACGTTTATCTCATTGAATCAGTCTGACCACCTTTGATAGGAGACATCCTTGTTTGACAATATGGTCTCGTACGAGGATGAATGAGATAATCGTTTAACGGGACCATCCCTGTGTGGGTAAACAATCTTGACGGAAGGCACTTAGACAGGTAATCAGTTGACACATTTGTTTGTTAGAGTACACAAGATGTCACCGGAAATATTACGTCTTATTATAAAGAGGTCACGCGTGGGAATATTAAAATTAATATTTTAAACACGCGGGGGAAATTATAAATTTAAACACCCCAACCAACGTAGTGCGAAAAGAGCTTACGATTGGATTGAAGTGAGAGCCGCAATATACAATGGATCTCATTGGCAAGTTTGCCGAGAAGTACAAGCTGTGATTTAAACTGCAAACTGAAAATAAAGTCTAGCGAACTCAGAGACACAGAACAGACAGCTTCGCAACTTCAAACGAGCAACTCCAAAAAAAGCCAGAAAGAGAAGGATCGGATCTAGAATCCCATATTTATAAGCGACAGATCGAAGTATTTGGGAAACTTAAAACCTTAAAACGTAAACCCGCATTTATAAATACAAGACTGTAAACTTAAGGGGCCAGGACTTTAAACACAGAGCCTGTACACCTAAATGAATTGGATCAGCCGTCAAAGAGGAATTATTACAGTTTCCCGCATCAAGTGTATAACAGAACACCCGTCATAACAAGGAATTACTTTACTTTCCCAGACCAATTCATTAGAGAGCAAAGGCACCGAAATGGCTATTGTCCATTCGAAACCTATGCGAGGAGTTTGTAAATAACCCAAAAATGTGGGATACGTTGTGAACATTTCTTTTACAAATGTGAATTAACATGTTTTCTTGCTAGGTGGTTATATGAGGCTGGCAACCAAACATACGAAAATAGTATATTCATAAACCACTACAGCAAGCGCTGGTGATTGTTTCTGGTTAGTCGTGCGGAAAACCCGAGAACAGAGGTGACCCAGACTCCGACTGGAGCACTGATGAGTGATGATTACATCACATGTGCTTCAAGTGTATCATATCATTTTGTGAGATATATGTAGCTTGCTAATGTTAGTTCAGGCAAAAATCATTATTCGCGCTGTCCAGACACATTTTCCCAGTTAATACCCAGAAGAATATTGGTGAATTTTAATCATCTTTCTTGAGCTACGTTGTGTACTCAAGAATTTAATTCTTCTGAGGGATTAACATTGGTTAGAGGACAGCGAGAGGATGCGCCTGTTAAGCTTCCAACTCAATGTACTTAGAAGAGGCATTTGTCTTTTTTCTAAAAGTACGTGGTTACAAGCATCAGACGGTTTGAAGTACTAAAGTTATGACGCCGCTAGTATGTGGAGAAGTGCACTCATCACCAAACAGAAGTGACGGAAAGCACGGCGACAGGACTCATCTAGAGTTCAGTTTTCGTGTAAAATAGGCGAAAGCAACGGCTTTGATAAATCCTCACCTACGTCTCAGTGACGAAAACTTATATTTACAGCAAAATTTCACCAATCTTTCCAGATTTATTTTAACCTTTAAAGACTAATTCATTATTAAAATTGCTACATGTTGTTTTAAAACGAAACAATCATAGTCGCTTCAGTTTTATATGTATGAAAGCAAACGTATGAGCCAGAAGATTTTATATATATAGACCCAGACATATATTTACCTCTAAACAGAGCTATACAATTATAACAGGAATTCGCTGAATTAACTCAGCTGGGGGCTTGAACGGGCTAAAAACCATTGCTTTAATTCTTGACAAAAGGCGACGGAAAGATTTAAGTTAACCATTGCTCAGCGCTATGCCGCATGGTTCTTGACTTCTGAATTATCGATGAATGCTCCTTTCGGATAGAAGCGTCATTACACTTCTATCTACATCTCTGCCAAGAGTAATCTTGTGCGAAGGTAAACACCTTTGACGACCCAGTTTAGATACTCTTGAGTTTTGGCCATTGTTGGACCACTACTGCAAAGCAGGGGAGGCAATCCGCGACACATACAATCAGTTACCATAAAGCCCAACATAGGAATAAATAAACTTCCTCTTTAATATTCTTCCACACTACTTTGTGCATAAATATCCCGCATTATTTGTTGTCTAGCTATTCTCACCAACAGTAACACCTGATTTTAATAATGAAACACCCACAACCACCTTGCCAATAACTTGCGATGAATTCACGCTGGACGAGATCAAACAAGCCGTTAAAAGATTAAAAAATTTTAAAGCTGCTGGAGTTGACGAAATTTCAGGGGAAATGATTAAAGCAGTTAATGACAACAACCTCTTGAGAATTTTAGATATTATAAATGAAGTATGGAGAGAAGAAAAACCACCACAACAATGGAAAGACAGTATTATTGTAAAGTTACCGAAGAAAGGTGATCTATCAGACTGTAATAACTGGCGTGGTATATCTCTATTATCAGTACCTGGAAAATTATTATGTTGCATGATGTTAGAAAGACTTAAATTGCATGCTGACGAAAAGATCAGAGAAGAACAAGCGGGTTTCAGGCCGAAACGATCATGTATTGATCAAATATTCACACTAAGAACAATTATAGAAGAATCAGTGGAAAGGCAATCGCAACTTATTATCACCTTCGTCGATTTTCAAAAAGCCTTTGATAGTCTACACCGCCCATCATTGTGGAAGATACTTACAATCTATGGTTTTCCAACAAAATATGTGAATATAATCAAAGCGCTATATGACAATGCAAGATGTTGTGTTAGAACAAATAAAGGGAATACAGAATGGTTTACAGTAGAAACAGGGGTGAAACAAGGCTGTATTATGTCACCACTACTTTTTGGAATAGCTATTGATTGGGTTATGAGAAACTATACCCACAATGAACAATTGGGTATAAAATGGACAAATGGAAAATTCCTGGGGGACCTGGATTTCGCAGATGATGTAGCATTCTTAAGTTCAACACCAAGACAATCCCAAGAAGCAATAAATAATTTGTGTCATCTCTCGGTTAAAATTGGTCTCCAAATAAATGCCTCTAAAACTAAAGCGATGAACTTTTCTAACGAGACCTTTGATATCATCTTGAACGGGGAAAAAAAAACTACAGAAAGTTGAAAGTTTCAATTATTTAGGCAGTAAAATGACTCAGGATGGTGACACAACAAGAGAAATCCATACTAGAATTGCTTTGGCAGCTAGCGCCTTCAATAGATTATCTAACATTTGGAAATTACGATCATTGAATATACATACCAAGCTTCGTCTGTTTAATTCAAATGTTATCTCAGTGTTAACATACGGCTGTGAGAGTTGGAAAATAACAAAATCATTGGAGAACAAGCTGAATACATTCGAGAACAAATGTCTTAGAAAACTCATGAACATCAGTTGGAAAGAATTCAAGACTAATCGACAAATAAGAGAAGACTCTAGGCAGAAATATGTCTCCGACTATATAAGGAAAAGACGATGGTCATATATCGGTCATGTCCTACGAATGCAAAACAACAGAATACCACTACAGGCGCTCACTTGGGTTCCTGAGGGTAAGAGGAAAAAAGGAAGACCAAAAGAAACACTCAGAAGAACAATAATAAGAGAAGGAAGAACGTTGGGCCTAAACAATGTGCAAGAGCTAAGAGGAGTGGCGTCACAACGAACAACCTGGAGAGCACTGGTTTCTGCCTTATGCGCCGTGTTTGGTGCTTAAAGAATTTATTATTATTATTATTATTATTCTCGGCTTTCTAATAACAATGTAAAGATTATTAGCTGTCTGTTCTATTGATTTCCAAATTAATGAAAACACGTTTATTGCATCATTTTTTGGCTATTCAGAACTTTAAGAGCATCTTCAATGCACGAACAAGCTGAACTTAGATCAAGGGTTTGTTTCTGTAATATTCTGCTAAGTGAACTTGTCTTTGGCTGATGCAGGTCGACTTGCCCAGAATCGTGATGTGTTCAGAGCAGCTGTAATGGAGACAACGTTCTGGAAAGAATACGTCACATGATCTCTCTGCTAAGTAGTAGCATTAACCCTTTTTTTTTTAAAACACTCAACATTGTTAACGTTCACACCCGTTGGTTCAACTTGCCAAACGTTTGTGTCTTTGATCTCATCGGACTGATGGTGATAACGTTTTTAATATTTAATTTTTTTTAAATTTAATTTTTGAACAACAGTCCAGTTATTTAGTCGGCACTTGGTTTTTTTTTAAATGTGTCTATTACATTACAGTTAAAAAAGAAATATATAATTAAAAATAATTTAAACCACTGAAAGGGTAAACCAATTATCCAATATTTCAGCTGATATTTTAATATAATTCGTCTACGAAAGAGTTGTATAACTATTGAGGATAATGAGTACGGATGTTACAAAATCTATTTTGTTCCGACTTCACTTATGAAAGAAGCGAGACTCACTCGAATATTTTGTGTGTGACATCACTTTTACACACCGCTCCCCCTGATAATATCGTGAAATATCATCACAAAATGTTGTTTCCCCTCCCTCCTCACTGCGTGAAGTCATATATGGACAACCGCATTGAAAAACTAGACGATTTAACTAGACAAATGCGAGGAAGCGTACTTGAAATGCGAGAAAGCAGATAGGAAGTAAAATACTAGAAACATGACAATAATTGTCTTGACGTGAGAGATTTACACTACAAACTAGGTAAGCTTGAAAGTAGCACCTTCGTTGCTTGAAGTAGACCGCAAATTGAAAGGATCATCCTAAATCTAGCAAGTAGAAGAGAATATAAAACCAATATTACATGCTGACTTCAAGTCACTTGGTTGACCTGGTACCTCGAGCCTGTATTTACTCTTCCCGCCTAAATTTAAATATGGAAACCACACAAGCCGTTCCCAGAAGTATGCAGTCGGATTCATCAATATTCAAACATGCATTATAAAGCGACAAACTAGGTAATGAACACTATATCCACAACTTTTATGAAATCAGAGAGCTCGCCAGCAGGTAGGACAATGGCTGTCAAATAGCTTTCTTGTAACAGGGTACTACTAAATATAGGCATGGGATAAGCTATGTTTATAATTTGAATTTATCATCATTTAATTCGTAGGGCACCCCGTGTAGTCCCCGGGGGCCTCAGAAGAGGCAAAGAAAGAATAGGACTATTGCATCCTCTGGCACGACATACAAGGCGGCTAATGAGAGGTTGTGTATGTGACAAAACGGGTTTGTTCATGTACTTTTGTGCCCTCTCTCTCTCTCTCTCTGTCTCTCTCTCTCTCTCTCTCTCTCTCTCTCTCTTTAATCCACTTATTATTTGACATATTTCATGCACCTTCATTTTTTGCTCTAAACCGCACCCAGACTTGTTTACGTTTCACCAGGTGAACTGTAACAATACCCAGTTAATTACACAGGTCACCGATAATACGTTTATCACTTGAGTCGCCTAGCCACATTTGTTAGAGACACTCTTTATTGACACAATATGGTCTCGTACGAGCGAGGAATAGAATGCCATATTGTCTGTCTGAGAGATCCGTCAGGCGGAGGCACGAAAACACAGGTGATAATGAGATAATAGCTTCTGCCGGCCTATCCCTGTGTAATTATTACAGATGACCTGGCAGAGGAGACAATCTGAGCGGAAGTATTACAGCATTATTAGAAAGAGGTCACGAGACAGAATTTTTAAAAGTAATATTTTAAAACACGTGGGGGTATTATAATTTAAACAACCCAACCCAGATAGTGCAAAAGGCCTTTCGATTGGTTTGATTCGGGAGACGAAATAGACATTGACTTTCATTGGAAAATTCGTCGGAAGTACAATCTGGGATTTGAACTGAGAAATGAGAGATATAATCTAGCAAAATCGGAGTCACAGATCAGACTGCATCGCAACGTCAAACTAGTAACTCACAGAAGCCAGAGAGAGAAGGATCGGACAAAGAATTCCCAAATTATAAGTGACAGATCGAAAGCATTTGGGCAACTTTGACACTCAAAAGTAAACCCGCATATTTAAATACAAAGACTGGAAACTTAAAGAACCAAGATCGAAGTATTTGGGCAACTTTAAAACTTAAAAAGTAAACCCGCATTTATAAATACAAAGACTGGAGTCCTAAGGAATCAGATCACCCGTCATAAGTGGAATACTCAAAATTTCCAGACCAAGTGATTTGATAGCATCTAACCTAAGTTGCTACTGTCCATTCTAAACTGTGCCAGGAGATTGTGTTCCCAAAAGTTACTATGGGGTAAGTGTAAACATTTATTTTACAAATGTGAATTTGACATGTTTTTCTTGCTAAGTGGTTATATATGAGGCTGGCAACCTCAATCTATGAAAATAGTATATTCATAAACCCCAACAGCCAGCGCTGGTGATTGCTTCTTGCTAGTCGTACAGAAAGCAATGATGAGTGATGATTACATCACATGTGCCTCAAGTGTATCATATCATTTTGTGAGATTTATGTACCTTGTTACTTGTAATTCAGGCAAATCATTGCATTTTGCGCTGTCCAAGCACATATTTTCTCAGTTTAATACCCAGAACAATATTGGTGATTTCTAATCATCCTCCCTGAGTTAATCTGTGTATACTCAAAAAAGAATTTAATTATTCAGAGAGACTAACATTGGTGGGTGGACAGCAAGACAATGCGCCTGTTAATTTGCAGCCCACAAATGTACTTAGCAGAGGCATTTGTTCTTTCTATTTTGTCTAAACGTTCTTGGAACGAAGCTATCAGATCGTTCGAGGAACGAAACTTTCAGACTGTGAAGTGTCATCATCATAAAAGAATTGTTGAAATCGCGGCTGCAGGACTCACTTATACCAGTTAAGTGCTTGTAAAAGGAACCAGTAAACGGACATTAAATTTTAATTTTAAATTTAAATCCTCAACTCAAGTCTCAATGACGAGAAATTTTATTTAACTCTAAAAGTCCCCATCATTTCATCGTTATTTTAACCATTTAAACTAATTGATTATTAAATGTGTTACATGTTGTTTTAAAACATAACAATAATTGTTTATTCAGTTATTATACGTGTGAAAGCAAACAAACGAGCAATACTATTTAATATATCTACATTTAGACAGTTAATTACATTTACAGAGCTAATACTTATAAAAAGGAATTTCGCTAGATTTACACCAACTTTGCGCTTGAACTGGCTAAACCATTGCTTAATTCTTCACAATAGGCGACGGATCAGATAAAAGTTAACAATTGCTCTGCCCTATGCCGCATTGTTCTTGACTTCTGAAATATCTTGTGAAAACTCCCTTGGGATAGAAGCGTCACTACCCTTCGATCTACAACTCTGCCAAGAGTAATCTTGTGCGAAGGTAGACACCTTTATCGACCCATTTAGATACTCTTGAGTTTTGGCCACTGTTGGACCACTACTGCAAAGCAGGGGAGGCAATCCGTGACAGGGTATGGTAAAACACATTGCCACAGAAACCAAAGCTGCAAAAGCGTGTCACTGTGTCGTATAGTTATACCAGGCGGGGCACCCATGCTCGTACCGCTACAGTATGATGGGCATGTCTGATGGCCAAAAGTGCTCAAAGGAAACATGTTCAATTAAGGCGTGTGCGCCTCTATCGAGTTTTTAACAGGATTTGTGCATGTGCTGCTTTACGCTGGTTCGATATGGGTCAACTAACTGTCTCTTGTTCCCAGCCCGTCTGTAAACTAAACTGTTCTCCCTATAATCCCTATAATATGCTCCCTGCGGAGTATGAGAATAGTTGTCACACAACTTTGCGTAACAAGACTTTAGGACTTTGTCATCCCTTTGGGTCTTCTTCAGCTCCGATATGTTCGGGCTGATTAGAGATGAGAGTTCAGGGGCCGCTGGGGCGTGTCCGGGGTTCTCTATCCATTGGGTCATCCTAGGGGGCCTTTAGAGGGGTCCCCAGTGAAGACACTTTACCTCCCTCAGATAAGAGGATATACTAGGTCATCTAAAACTGCTGCTTTACTCGGTCCCTCAATATATCGCGTTGAAACTTCAACTGCCGCAACAGGCTGAGTCATAGACGCGACATACTTTTTTCCGCTTCGTTATAGCGCTTTTTATACCCTGTTCAACCAGATCCAAAATGGGCCGTTTAGGTTATAATTGAGGAATAGTGCGTGCTTTATTTCATTTTGAAGGTTGGCCGATGTTAATCTGAAAAGGGCTGGTCCTGAGAAGGAACCATAGCTTACTGTCTGGAGTCGTCTCGTTATCCTGTAAGTCACTTTCATTACACTTTCATGTCACTTTCAAATTTGCAATCGATTTTTCATTCACTTCCAGATGAGCAATAGCTCTGAAACTCGGCATAGTTGTGTATTCCATATGACAATACAATAATCAGTCAATTATTAATAATTTAATATTGTAATTATGACATTATGAGTAATTGAAGTTTTACGTAAAGAAATGTTAACAAATGAGGGGCCATAATCAAATTAATTAAAAATTCAAGAGTACGTGGTGTGCATTATTTTTTTCTGTGCGTAAAACAGGGCAGTACTTAAACATGTGTCTAGCTAAATCTAGGGCGTGGGGCGTTTGATTCTGCATGAAATTAACTTTTGCTTTATACTTCATTAGACACTTGTGGATAAAATATGTGATAAGCGCTTAAGCGCCCCACGCTTTTTGTCAATTTGATGTTACATTTTTTGACTGGAAGCTATAAACTCCTTGAAAATTATTTTTTTTTGGGTTCTTAGTACATTAAAAGCGTGTGTTTAAAATATTTTATTTATTTATTATTTATTCCTTTCTCATTTCTGCCAACTTTGCGATGTCTTCTTGGATTTAAGATTGTACTGTTTTCAGAAACGCAGATCATACGCTTTGCACTTTCCAAGTCGCCGGCGATGTCTCCGCACCTGACAGTTGGGGTTTTGTTCAGGTTAGTGTTTTGTTTTCCTTCTCGCAGTTTTTACTTGATCCATCTCACCTCAGACGTCAGTTGTCTGATTAGAGTCGCGAGGCCCTGTTCCTGTTTTCATGTAGATAGAGCATTGGCTATTACTCTGTTATTCGCTTTACTGTTTGATATTTAATACACCATTTCCGATTGATACTTTTAATATTTTTCTTGTTCCTGGTATGCCGGGCAACCGCGGTATTTTGCCCCGTGCTCACCCAGACAATTCGAACACGTTCTATATCCGTTGGGTGCGTCGAAGTCGGCGTCCTTCTTTGCCTTTGGACAGTCATTGTATGTGTGGCTTCCCGAACAGTATATGCAGGCTACCTCTTTTCTACCTGAGCTCTTGGTGTGAGAGAATCCCTGACAGCTGGAACATTGTATAACTGGAGGGATATATACCACTGTCCTTCGAGGTCTGTTCTGTAAAGTGATCCTCTGTGGCCTAGCTGTACCTTGAACCGTCACTATCATGAGGTTGGTCTCTTTTTGGCTTAACGTTTTAGCCTCTCTGTGACGGTATTGCCTCCCCTGCTTTGCAGCAGTGGTCCAACAGTGGCCAAAACTCAAGAGTATCTGAAGTGAGTCGTCAAAGGTGACTAGCTTCGCACAAGATTACTCTTGGCAGTGATGTAGATAGAAGGGTAATGACGCTTCTATCACAAAGCGAGTCTTCAGAAAATATTCAGAAAAGCGAAAACAATGCTGCATTCACTGAGCACGTTAATTCTATGATCTACCGACAACTTTTGGGAAGGATTAAGCAATTATTAGTTTCATCTCGTTAAGCCCCCACCCCTGATTTACTTAGTGGAATTCCTATTATTCTGGTATAGCTCTGTTTAGAGTGTGTTTAATAAATTGACTGAGACAAACATGCAGTACATTTAAAATGATTAAATCGAAGTTAAATTTGAATAATTACAAATAACAGATTTAATAATCAATTAGTTTTAACAGTTTATAAAAACTGAATAGTTTTTAACAGAAAATGTTCATCATTGAAGGATAGTAGGTTTTTATGAAAAAAAGTTCACTTTGGCAGCTTATACATTTCGCTTAGCTGCCAATAGTTGTTTCTGCTCCCGCTGATGGGCTCTGTGCAGATAGGTTACTGGAGTTATCACGTCTCTGGTCAAGATTAAAGGTGCAGCACGTTTCAAGTACAATCAAGAAGTAACTGCCAAGCTGGTCTCGCGTTTCTGCGTCAGTCCACCTATACTCTCACTTTGTTCCAGATAATTAACTCTCCTGGTACCACCAACAAGCCAATCGTGGCTCACGGCCTTTTTGCTCAGATGAATGACGTTAAGGCACTTGATTAGGCCTCTTACACGTGCAATAGAGTCGTTACTTTTAGAAGATAATTCCCTCTTTGACTCCGTGTGTTTCAGTTTCCTCAGCCTTCCTTATTAAAGTGGGTTTCCAGGGCTAGGTAAGTCCTTCAAGATTGTTCCACACAGTCCGGACTGATAAATGGAAATTCTGAATTCTAACTTCTGGCAAGTCTGGTTGTGAACTAGACTTAAAAAGCGCCAGGTTATATATTCACTGTCCTTCCTCGCATCTGTTTGTTATGGATTACACAATAGCTCCGATCATTTTCAGGCATGTGGAGGGTGATTTTAAAATATTCCTGACCTGGAAGAATTTTGAACGCAATGTAGAGGTCACTTTTCCCATATATGGTGTGAAAACATCCGATCCCTTGCAGGCGAACTCACCAACACATCTGTAAACTCATACGACAACGTGTTTCAGATGTAACAAATTATTGCTATCTAAAGTAATCTTGTCATAACAAGTCGGACAGGACACTATTAGGTCATCCGTGTCTGTCCAAAACGTGTCACCCAGACGTGTGATAGGGTGGGCGTCGAATGATGATGTTGTGATATGTGATCACTTTTCTGCATACTCGTACAACAATAAAACTCTTGATTCTAAGGCAGGGGCTGTATTTATTCATACAACCCTTTCAGTGACCCAAACCCACATAGCAAACTAATGAACAAAATTTAAACAAATAAGCACACAAAACACCCAGCCATTGCTCAAATGCTAACCTGAAACGCAAACACAGCACCGACTAGTTAAAATCATAATACTTAAATAATGAGAAACACCATGCTCTCACTTGCCAAACATCCCATTCTTCCACGCCACCTGAAACATCTAACTATCACACACACATACACACACACACTCATGCGTGTCGTCCAATGAGACTAGAATGGTGTTGTGGAGGGGGCTGGAAATCTCACTATGTAACACAGATTGCTACCGAAACCACTACTGCAAGAGCATATGAATGCTTTGTACAGGCTTCATGCGGAGGCCAGCCGCATTGGTGGTTAAATGCTCCATAAGGAGCAAGAAGAGACATAATTTATTCCCATGTGAACCAACGTGCTCTAGTAAACCACCCTACACATAACAATAATTAAATAATAATAAAATGTGCATAAAATAATATTAAACAATATGTACAAGCATTACTCTCCTTAATGAGAATAAGCTACCACCTCGCAAAAGATCCACATCAATATGCGTTCCTACATTGTGAAGCATGTCCTATGTGACGACTGGTGCGCCTGGCAACATGCGTGTGGTATATGACCACCGCAGTAGCATTTAAATGCTTCTTGTAGGCTTGTGATAGACACCAGCCGCATTGGTGTTTCCATGCTCCCGCAAGGAGCAAACAGGAATGCTTCTGTCTCAAAGTGCCTTACGCTCAAATGAATGGCATTACGCTCACCAGTAATCTAAATAACTAAAGCTAGATGCATCCTCTCAAAGGGCATTTAACACCAAAACTATGTACATAGCCAGATATAACTATTCTCCTCTCAAAGTAACTCACTAAAAATGTACAATAGAATTATAATCAATTATAGTGAAATACACTAACTAAATTACCTTCACATCAAAGAATAAAATAAAATTACTCTTGAACTAACAAAACTAGCAAATGTTATAATTAGTTCACTGCGCTCCCAAATAATAAATGGATGAACATCATTAGGCCTATTCCCCTCCCCCCCCCCCTCCTTTCTTCCAACACGTGGTAACTAAGATTGTACATGCCACTTCACAGACGCCATCTTTATGTACATCAACACGTGGCTCCCGGCTGCCATCATGTAATAAAGTTAAAACTATCAAAATTTATGTAATAGATCACTTTTCTGCCCGTTTTCATGAACGAAATAGTTCCTACTCTATTCTTACAGCCGTGATCTGGACGTGCTAACAAGACCAGTAAAACCTATCCACGTTTCTTTCACGAATCCATGACCTTAAAACTAATTATAATGTCCTAAAAGAAATCTCTTTAGAAAACACAGATTTATATTTTCCCTCAAACACTGGAATCGGGTCACGCTGAAAATAATTCTAAAGCTACAGAGAAATAATGGTAATTTCACAAGGAAATAATCTAATCTGCTTTAAAATCAAACTCGCGTGTTCTCATTTCTTTGTCAACCACCCCACCCACACTGAAGTGCCTAACTTCCTTTCTTCCGTCTGGACCGCTCATGCAAAAAGGATTTTTCGTTGGCCCGCGCTCTCTTTATGTAGGCGGCTTGACCACATCACGCACGGCGTGGTGCGTGCGCGTAGTATATATTATAAGGCGTCTGATTCGCGTAGACTAGCTGAGGACTATTTACCGGTGTTCTTGTAAAACTTATAATGGGCAAAAACACATCTATAAACTTCGGGTATTAAACATATAAATATGAAAATGAGGGCGTTGTTATGGCCGTATCACACAAGTAATCTCTTATGTGTCACGCACCCTGGCCTTTATCAGTGATTAGCAAATACGCTGGCGATTTCCGTGTTAATTGGTAGCGGCCAAGGTTGCGCCCACGAGAATATGCCGGTCGTTTCAACATTGCTTCACTTGTCTACTATCTTCAGCAGGGATGGTCAGGTAAACAGACAAGACGAAATATACTGAAGGGAGTTGTTGCTGCTAATATCTTGTCGCAACTTATTCTGACCATGCATTCTGACTATATTCATTTTTTAATGCATGGGAGGGAACTCATGGAATTGTAGTCACTTTTATTTCTACAGTCGTCTAATCTTGATAGCTATCGTTAAGAAGTTGTCTTATCTTGATAGCTAGGGTTGCCGATAGCTGTGTGAACGATTTTGAGTCACGACCATATATGGAGCGCTCAGATCGTCAGTTCTTTGAAAACAGTTGGCAATCGCAATGTTTCAAGATTCATTTCCTTTTAAGGTAATAGGTCTTAAGTCGAACATTGTAGAACATTCTGCGTTTCGTAAATTGGCCTGAGTTGTATTCGATTCGCGTTTTCTGCGCATGTCCCTTTTTGTGGCGTTGGTAAAACGATTTCCGCCCAGGTCAGTCTGTGTTGAGAAGCTGTGAAGGCGAGACGTAGCTATGTGCTAGTCTTCGCTTAGTTTATTCAGGAAGGAGTCCTCATGATTGTTGTTCCTATCTTGAGATGATATATCTCTGTGTTATTCCTAATGCCTGGAGGCATATGTGATTATTCATTTAATTCCTTATGAACAGGTAATTAAATCCCTTTTTTGGCTGAGTAACTTTATCGCCATCTTGTGATGTTGACTTTTGCTTAGCCTGCCTTATTCTAAAGTCTACGATATGGCTAGTTTGCTCAGCTCACGATCCACTTAGATTGTCACGCATCGATTGATGCCTGTCCTACGGACTATTTGCTTCCTGAACTTTGTTGATGGATCTAGGTTTGATACCTTTGCTGTTTGCTGGACAATAGAGGACGATAATGTGACGCTCAAAAGACATGCCTGTCTTGTTGAGGTCAAATAGAGGAGACCATATTTAATCTCCTAGTTGATATCTACTAGCCCTTATGGAAAGGGGAAGTTCACTACCTGACTACGTGTACAGCTTGTCATGATATCCTAAAAGGCATATAATGCACATTATTTTGATGCTGTCTGCTGTGCCTGTTGAATTGACGACATATGTAATAATGACTGTTTGATCGTACCTATGATGTACCTGCTTGTTTATGTCTACACACTTCGTCATTGTGGCGTTTATAATAAATTATACAAAACCGTCACTAGCTGTTGCAAGCATCATTGACTTTTCACGTCGTGAGTTAACGTGACGTCCTTGTGTGGATTGCCTTGCTTGTAATGCTCACTGTCTGAATACACATCTACATCCTACACACTTAAACCAGACAAAAGACACCATGCTACTACGCCTCATCATCCCTGGTGTCTGAGGGTGGCACACTACTCTGCAAAGGCCAGGATTGTTATACCTTTAGAGAAGCAGATGAAATACAACACCCTCAACGTTGTGTGGCAAATGTGACATCATCCACGGGACATTTATCAAAACATATAATACTTACGCAACATTTGCTACGCTACATTTGGTGGCCATAAGCTGGTTTGATCTGGTACCAGCATACTCGGGGTCCCTTACCCGCTTCATTCAGCACTCTACAACAGTCTACAGACAACATCTACAAGACAACAACAGAAGTGCAGAGTTACGAAATTACTCGGCGTTGCCCAGGAACTTTTTTTGGAATTTTCAACAATTGCTGTTCCAAGTCAAGAAAGTGACATTTCCCAGTTTTGTTACATACGGGAGAATCGATTTGTTGCTGTTCTGCTTTGGAGAAGGCCAAGTTCCATCGCTGACGAGTTCTACACTTCTTGTACACTGCATGTACCGTTTGAAAACTCAAGTCTCAACCATCGTCGTAGCTGTTTTGATGCAAGTACAGATGGCAATCAACGTTGGATCTTTGATCTCAGAATGCTGATTACATCCTGTTTGCTGTACTGACGATTGGAGTTCCATAAGTTAAGTGGCCTGTTTGTTTGTGAACTGTGCCCTTATACTTCTACTGAGTCTTCTGTGTTTCATCTCATTCTTTTGTTTACATGTTATATGTTTATGTGTTATTTGTATATTTATATTTATATGTTTATGTTTCTGCGGGTTTTTCGGTTGGGCGGAGTCTCCCTTAGATCATACCACGTGATAGAGGTCGTCTATCGTGAGCGTTTTCTGTAGGGTGTGCAATTTCCGATACTGGAATTTGCAAAGCGACTGCTGTTGCTAATTTTTTGTTAGTTGTGATGCCATGTGTTAGTATTGTTTTCGTTATTTTTCTGCATTCTTTAGTTCTGTTTTGATTTGTTTGTACTTGCTAGCCTCCTCTTTACTATAGTTTAGTTTCATACAACATTTTTGTTTATACACTGTGGTGTCTTGTATTTGTGTTATCTTCTCGTAGATATCATCACATTTTTTGTGATATTTCTTTAATTTTCGCTTTATTTTTTGTTGATTTCTACGAATGTATTCGTATTGTTGCTAAATCTTTGTATTGTTTACATTGTATTGTTTACATTGTATTGTTTACAGTGTAATGTTTACATTGTTATTGTTTACATTGTGATTGTGTTTACATAGTCATTGGTTACACTTATAGTAGTTAATTCACATTTAATAGTGGGTTATGCTTATGCATTACTACTACACTGATGATTAATAAATGATGAATAGTATTGTGCACTATTGAATGGGAAGTGCACCTATGATCAAGAGTTGATTGATGATATTTCAAAAAGGTATATACACAAGTTCTTTGATATAAGACTTGTTTCCCACAGAGATTGGGATAATAATATAGTGTTGTGAGTAAACAAGTGCTTCATTTAAGACTTGTTATAATTAAATTTGAAATAAGATAATTAATTATTTCAGGTTGTGGACTCATATTATTACACATCATGGCTACATTTGAGCACTTTATTGAGCAGGGTAAATTGCTTGGGAAGACTGGTGATAAGTTAGAAGAATTTGCAACTGCTCAATATGATAAAGCAATGGAAGCTGAACAAAAGAAACTGCAAATGCAGGTGGATGAAAAAAGATTCCAAATGGAAATGAAAAAACAAAAAAGAGAAGCAGAAGCAAAAGCTGAAGAGAAAAGACTTGAGGCTGAAAATAAAAGACTTGAAATAGAGGCTGAAAATAAAAGACTTGAAAAAGAGGCTGAAAATAAAAGACTTGAAATAGAGGCTGAAAATAAAAGACTTGAAAAAGAGGCTGAAAATAAAAGACTTGAAATAGAGGCTGAAAATAAAAGGTTAGAAAAGCAAGCTGAAGTTGAAGAAAGGAAGTTACAAAGAGAGTCTGAAGAGAGAAAAGCAAAAATGGAGCATGAAGAAAAAAACTCTTAGCTTTGGAAGTTGAGAAATTAAGGGTGATGAACATAGGTAATGCTAATGATGCAAATAAGGTCTCAGATAAGACTAATGCAAGCACTTTCAAACTTAACCTACCACCATTCAATGCTTCCATCGACGATATAACATTCTATTTGGACAGATTTGAAACTTCATGTAAAGTACATAACATAGATAAATCATTGCAGGTTTATCATTTGTCCAAAATACTTAGAGGTGATGCTTTGAGTATGTTAAGCATGGTAGATGAGCCTGACAAGAACAACTATGATGTTGTCAGGGCTATATTGTTAAAAAAATACCAACTTGACGAAGACGGCTATCGTCTTCAATTTAAAAATATGTTACCAGAAACTGGTGTGCAATTCTCTGAATTTATTTCAAAGACACGTCTTACTTTTTTACGTTGGGTGGAGCTGTCTAAGACAGAAAAAACTTATGAAGGACTTATGGACTTAATACTTAGAGACAAAGTCATGTCTTCTGTCAATGAGTCTTTCCTTGCTTTCCTTCATGAACGTAAACCTAAAACAATAAAAGAAATGGAAGATTTCTGTAGCCAATACATAACTGCTCATCCTCACGCAACCATTGGTAACTCTAAAGTAAAAGAAGGTCTGCCAGTTGCTTCGGCAGCACCTTATAGTCAAAACACTAGTAATAGATTCCAACAAAATTTTGATAAGAAAAGTAACCGTAGTTACGGTCAAAACTATGGAAATCAATTTCAGGGTGATTCTTCGTCGAAGAATTGGAGACGAGCTGACAGTCCTCGTTACTTCCAACATAATAATTTTAGGCATTTCAGAAGAGGATATGGTAACAGAGGTTTTTCCTCGCGTAGACCTCAAAACCAAACAAATAGATGTTCACATCAATGTGGACATGATAATAATCATGGAAACTGTAGTTCGAAACATGATAACAGTTATAATAGAGACAATAATAACTACAGAGACAATAACAACAGTGATAACTTCAGAGGTAATAGTAGTCGCGGTAGATCTCAATACAAAAAAAAGAGATATCAGCAGGCTAACTCGGTTCAACAAGAATCTCAGGGAGCCTGTAATCAGGTTTCTGATAATAAAAACTCTGACGCTGTCACTTGTTCTTCATTTGACTTTGGAAGAGCAAACAAGTGCCCCCAATGCAGTACTTTGTTCGAACCGACTACAATATCGACTTTGAGTTGTGGTCACCCTCTCCCCGCTCTTCCTGCTTCGGTTGCACATGACGGGAGAGGTTCTCTAATCCTACATAAGGGTCTTGTTAATAATACTCCGGTCTCACTACTTTTCGATTCCGGATGCACCACTATTGGTGTTAGACAATCGCTTGTAGATCCATCCTGTGCGACAGGAAGGGTTATCAAATGTGTCACATTTGGCGGCACTCTAGAGAAATATCCTACTGCTATAATTCACATTGCCACTCCTTTCTTTACGGGAGATGTGCATGCCTGTCTCTTACCTAATCCTATTGCGGACCTTATTATTGGTCGTATCCACGGAGTTAGGGAATGTACCCCACAGCAGATTGCTGCTTGGGAAGATGATAATATGCAAGCTACCAATGCAGTGGTTACAAGAGCACAAGCTCTACAAACACCGCAAACTTCGTTGAATAATGATAATGAAGTTCATAGCCAAGATAGTACCTTGGTTATTTCTCGTGACTCGTTCATAAAATTACAAGAAGAAGATCCTACGCTAAAGAAATTCTTCATTCTTGCGAAGAAAGGTGATCCCAATAAGGATACACAAAGAAAATCTTGGATAGAAATGAAAAACGGCGTACTTGTACGTATGGTACAAGACTCGGCTACGTCAGCACATTCGCAAATTCTTGTTCCCAAGAGTATGAGAGTGCAAATATTGCAGCATGCTCATGACTCGCAATGTGCTGGACACATGGGATTTTCCCGTACAAAGTCGAGAGTCCTTGCGGCTTTCTTTTGGCCCTTTGTTAACAAGGACATCCGTATATACTGCCGATCATGTCAGGTATGTCAGGAGGTCAAATCTAGAGGACCACGACATGCTGCGCCTATCCAGGCTGCTGACATCCCTATTCGGCCATTCCAGAAAATGGCCATAGATATTATTGGCCCTTTTAAGATAAAGTCGGCCAGAGGACATCAGTTTATTCTTACATGTGTCGATATGTGCACACGTTGGCCAGAGGCTATCCCTCTAAAGAGCATATCTACTACAGATATCGCAGATGCTCTTTGGCTGATATTTTCTCGCTTGGGGTTCCCCAGAGAAATACTGTCAGACCATGGAACTCAACTCATATCTGATACTATGTCTCAAGTAATGTCTACCTTACACATTAAAAGATCTCTCAGTAGCATCTATCATCCTATGTCTAATGGGTTAGTTGAGCGTCTGAATAGAACGCTCAAGACTTTACTTGGTAAGATAACTGAAGACCATCCTCAAGATTGGGACAGGGTTTTACCTGCGGCTCTCTTTGCCTATAGAGAGGTCCCAAATGAGCACACAGGATTTTCTCCCTTTGAACTTGTCTTTGGCGCGCGTCCGCGCGGCCCTATGTCTTTATTACACGATCTCATCACTGCCGATGATATTAGTGATGACACTCAATCTTCATATGAGTATGTCATTGCTCTGAGGCAAAAGATCATTGAGGCATGCAAACTAGCGACTGCTTCGTCAGAAATTGCTAAAGAAAAAGCAAGGCAGTTTGCTAACAAGAACAGATGTCTACGACAACTTTGTCCAGGTGACAAAGCATTCGTCCTACTCCCCAGTAGGGAAAATAGACTTCTGATTGCATGGAAAGGTCCATATGCAATAGTCTCACGAATTTCCGATGTTGACTATGTGGTCGATATAGATGGAAAGCATAAGACTTTCCATATCAACATGCTGACGGAATTTCATGAGCGTCCAGACTATTTGCTGCCTATTTTTCAGGCAACGGACGAATCTTCGGTACCTCATGGTCATTACTCATCCCTGTCTGTCATACAGGATGAGGAATCTGTTTTTTCTGATGTCGATCTCCCTCTTCCAGTGGTTCCACTACATTCTATGGAATCTTGGAAAGATGTGTCCATTTCTCCTAATCTTTCTGTTGATGAACATCGTCAAGTCTCGTCGATGTTACAGACATTTAAGGATGTTCTAACCGACATCCCTGGTCACACGAATGTCATAGAACATGACATAATTCTTACCGACAATAATCCTATTAGGGTTAGGCCGTATCCTATCCCTATACACTTTCAGTCACAAGTGGAAAAGGAATTGGATGAAATGATCCAATTAAACATAATTGAACCATCGACTTCTCCATATTCTTCTTCCATGGTTATTGTTCGGAAGAAAGATAAGAACATACGAATTTGCGTTGATTATCGCAAATTAAATCAAGTCACAAAGTTAGATGCTGAACCTATGCCTTTACTAGAGGATCTACTTAGTAGACTTTCTAATTCTAGATTCTTCACTAAACTTGACTTGTCAAAAGGTTATTGGCAAGTGCCTTTAGCAGATCATGCCAAACCTCTGACTGCATTCTCTACACCTAGGGGTTTTTTTCAATGGAATGTAATGCCTTTCGGTCTTATGAACGCTCCTGCTACTTTCGTTCGCATGATGCGTCGAATTCTTTCTCATCGTTCAGATGTCATCGCTTACTTAGATGATATCTGTCTCTTCAGTGATTCTTGGGAAGATCACTATCTGGGTTTATATGACCTACTGTCTACTCTACGTGAGTAGAATCTGACAGCAAAACCTTCTAAAGCTTATATTGGTTTTGGTGAAATTTCTTTCTTGGGTCATCGTGTTGGTCATGGTCTCTTGAAGACAGAAGACCACAATACTTCGAAAATATTGAACATCTCTGTACCTAAAACGAAGAAACAAGTCCGGAGTCTCTTGGGGTTAATCCAATTCTATGGGAGATTTATTCCGAATCTATCTTCGATAATGGCACCTCTGTCAACGTTGTTGAAGAAAGGGTCGCCTAATCTGATTCGTTGGTCTCAGGAATGTCAATCTTCCTTAGACCAGATTAAAAGTATATTTTCTTCTCCTCCCATCCTAAGATTACCTACTCTTGATAGAACTTTTGTTCTTCGAAGTGATGCTTCATCCACTGGGATCGGAGCAGCACTTATGCAGGAATATGCTGAAACTCTGCATCCTGTCATGTACATTTCTAGAAAACTAAATGCGGCAGAGAGGAACTACTCGGTTTTAGACCGTGAATTGTTAGCTATGGTTTGGTCTATTCTCAAACTACAAAGATTCCTCCTGGGCGCACATTTCATTCTAGAAACTGATCAGAAAGCTCTTACAGCTATTCAGACTAAGAACTTGAAGAGTTCGAGATCCACTCGATATGCTATTGCTCTTCAACCTTTTCACTTCACGGTACGAGCTATCCGTGGGTCGGATAATGTGATGGCTGACATTCTGTCTAGATGCCCACATGATTCCAACTAATACTTCTGTTCTATTTCTAGATATACGACAGAGCCATAACACACCTATATTACTACAATACATTAGCACATCTGTCCTCACTTTAGGTGAACACATACTATTGTGCTTTGTTATCATCTTCTTCTGTTCCCATCTTTAATATAAGAAGAAGACTGAGTAGTTAATATAAGGGCCGAAAGTTCCAAAGGCCACAATTATTAATAATAATGTATTGTATAGTATGAAACTTAATGGCTATTAAATAGAATTATATTGTTTGTTTTTTCTCAGCACGTTATTGTTGATCTGAGAAGCTACCTTTCTATTGTCAAACATGGAGAGTTCCACATTGTACAGTTTCTTTGGAACGACAGGAGATGTGTCCTCGATCTTCATTTATATTTAATTTCATTGTGTAATGGTAATATTAAACATTTAGATAATGTAATATTTAACATTCAATATCAGATGTGTACATCCATTCTAAGCGGTATTAGATTATGACACTGCTATTTGATTATAATGGTATGAACTTGCATATTTATATTGTATTTTCATGCAAGCGTATATTTTTTAAATCAGATTTTTTATCTGTTGAAAAATATTCTCACCAGACACTTTATGTGTCAATTTAGCCTCATATTAGGCAGTGCAATTACTTATCCCCGCATAATTCGTGCGTTGTTAAACCGTTTTTTGGTTTTACTCTTGGATATTTAAAAAAAAAAATGTTGCACATTTTTTTTTAATCGGGAGGTGGCGGTAATGTTGCTGCTAATATCTTGTCGCAACTTATTCTGACCATGCATTCTGACTATATTCATTTTTTAATGCATGGGAGGGAACTCATGGAATTGTAGTCACTTTTATTTCTACAGTCGTCTAATCTTGATAGCTATCGTTAAGAAGTTGTCTTATCTTGATAGCTAGGGTTGCCGATAGCTGTGTGAACGATTTTGAGTCACGACCATATATGGAGCGCTCAGATCGTCAGTTCTTTGAAAACAGTTGGCAATCGCAATGTTTCAAGATTCATTTCCTTTTAAGGTAATAGGTCTTAAGTCGAACATTGTAGAACATTCTGCGTTTCGTAAATTGGCCTGAGTTGTATTCGATTCGCGTTTTCTGCGCATGTCCCTTTTTGTGGCGTTGGTAAAACGATTTCCGCCCAGGTCAGTCTGTGTTGAGAAGCTGTGAAGGCGAGACGTAGCTATGTGCTAGTCTTCGCTTAGTTTATTCAGGAAGGAGTCCTCATGATTGTTGTTCCTATCTTGAGATGATATATCTCTGTGTTATTCCTAATGCCTGGAGGCATATGTGATTATTCATTTAATTCCTTATGAACAGGTAATTAAATCCCTTTTTTGGCTGAGTAACTTTATCGCCATCTTGTGATGTTGACTTTTGCTTAGCCTGCCTTATTCTAAAGTCTACGATATGGCTAGTTTGCTCAGCTCACGATCCACTTAGATTGTCACGCATCGATTGATGCCTGTCCTACGGACTATTTGCTTCCTGAACTTTGTTGATGGATCTAGGTTTGATACCTTTGCTGTTTGCTGGACAATAGAGGACGATAATGTGACGCTCAAAAGACATGCCTGTCTTGTTGAGGTCAAATAGAGGAGACCATATTTAATCTCCTAGTTGATATCTACTAGCCCTTATGGAAAGGGGAAGTTCACTACCTGACTACGTGTACAGCTTGTCATGATGTCCTAAAAGGCATATAATGCACCTTATTTTGATGCTGTCTGCTGTGCCTGTTGAATTGACGACATATGTAATAATGACTGTTTGATCGTACCTATGATGTACCTGCTTGTTTATGTCTACACACTTCGTCATTGTGGCGTTTATAATAAATTATACAAAACCGTCACTAGCTGTTGCAAGCATCATTGACTTTTCACGTCGTGAGTTAACGTGACGTCCTTGTGTGGATTGCCTTGCTTGTAATGCTCACTGTCTGAATACACATCTACATCCTACACACTTAAACCAGACAAAAGACACCATGCTACTACGCCTCATCATCCCTGGTGTCTGAGGGTGGCACACTACTCTGCAAAGGCCAGGATTGTTATACCTTTAGAGAAGCAGATGAAATACAACACCCTCAACGTTGTGTGGCAAATGTGACATCATCCACGGGACATTTATCAACACATATAATACTTACGCAACATTTGCTACGCAACAGGAGTGTAAGAATGAAAATACCAAATATCTGCTACACATAGCAGAGAAAGAAAGAAAGTTTGACAATTGAAAGCACGCAATTAAAATCAGTACGAAAATGTAACGGATACTGCTGTAGTGAAACAGAGATCGAGAAAGATCGCCCCATTCTGTCACACTCTCAACGTTTGCGGTTACGACACTAGCGTTTTCGGCCTGCATGCGTTTGAGTACTTGGGAGCGACATTCTTCATGGCCCCCTGTACTTCTACAGTTTCGTCAGTGTACTAGTGAGCTTTCACCAAAGATGGCGATATTAGAACTTCGTATTTTAACCCTGAATCATAAAGGCAGTTTACTGATTGTGGCGGAAAAGATGAAAGAGAAAGAATGGTCGAGTAACACTGTCGGAGAGGTGGAGAAAGGAAAAACAAACCGACGAAATATGACGCATTTCGTCATACATAGTAAGTACCTAAGATGTCAGACATAAGAAGTATCTAATAAATCAAACATAGGAGGTATCTAATATCTCAAACATAGAAATTATCTAAGATGTCAGACATAGGAAGTATCTAATGTCTCAGACATAGGAATTATATAATATGGCAAACATAGGAATGATCTAATAAGTCAGACATATAAAGTATCTAATATGTCAAACATAGGAATTATCTAATATGTCAGACATAGTATAGGAAGTATGTAATACATCAGACATAGCACAATTAGTATCTTATACGTCAAACATAATACTTCAGACATAATAAATAAGTCACAGTGTAGGAAATATCTAATAATTCAGACCCAATATAGGAACCTCTTACCTCGGTTTCATTTATAACACATAAGGAAGGGAAACCCGAGGCCTGTAAACAGTAAATAAATATTAGACAAAGATAAAGGTAGGTTTTCAGGCACTCGTAAGAAATAAAGAAGTAGAACACTATACAACAGAAAAACAACAGACGTGAGTGACTGTGACGTGGAAATGTAAATAGTGTATAGCCCCAGTAATCCGACCACCTTCGCTTCCTTAGTTATCGTTTATGTTTTGCGAAGGCAAAATCACGCAATTCGCTGTCTGTTGACTAACTTTTGAAGCCACGCCTATTTTCCTGTCTTACATGCGCTAATGAGTGTTTACAAACAGACATATTAGCTAGTCTGCGACCTGCCAGTGGAAGACAGTGAGCCATGATTCGTAACCTGAATTCTCAAGGGAGCTGATTTGCCATCATCATTGTTGACAGATTGAAGCACGCGGGAGATAAGCGGTTTCTTTGAAGGGGAAACGCGGGGAGAAATTTTCCCGGCGTAACTGTTTGATGTTCAAACATACAGGGAGATAATCGTTTGATAGAAGCTAACAGAAATCTCGGGAGGAAAACTGGTACCCGAGTAAGCCTTTGTCGTCGATTTGCAACGGCTAACAGAGTGATCGAGGAATTTTGATCGGGGGGGGGGGGGGGGAACTTAGTTTCCTGAATTTCTGCGATTCACGAGAAGTGTGAAAATTCACATTCTCTCGATAATATCACTCAAATCTGTATATATACAGCGCTCTTCCAAACTCAATATTAGAGTCGCTCTGAAATTTCTTGGATAATCTAAGCACGTAGGACTAGAACCATTTCTTCACTGGATGTGTTAAATTGTCCCGTGGGGATTTAATTTTCTGATTTGTGGTAATAGAAATTGTACTTAGGTGTTAAAAATGTGTTAGGTTTACCATTTTAATAAATATAATTCCCTAACGTTCAAAACTAGTGAAATAACCTAACGCATAGATATTTCTTGCCAGTCATTCAGAGTAATGTAATTTCAAATAAACTATTTTTCTTACACAAGAAGATACGGCTTAGCTGACTGAGATTATTAAGTGCGACGGATCAGTGGCCGAATAGAATTCGCATTATATTTCATTGTGTGAAATTAAAATAGTGAATAGAGTAATTGTTATGTGACTAAACAACAGAAGGCTGATAAATAGCTAGTAGTGACAGGCAGATTTTGTTAAAGTGCGCGTATAGATAAATTGAATAAAGGACTTTGTGCGCTGGTCTTTTTCCCGACGGACCATAGCGGAAAACTTACGGGTGGATGTTGCGCACATAATTCTTTTGTATGGAATTATGCGACGCACGGATTACAGTAGGTAGGTAGGCATACAAATGTACGATAGGACTAGTTGATATGAAAAAGAGATTACTTTTGTTACAGTCAAAGTTATATCACCCATGATTTGATTTATACTTTTAATTCTATGAGTGATCTCTCTTGAATATATTGATTTGGCGTATGAACACTAGTTTTATGCATTTCGCATTTTGTGATAGCCAGAAAATAGATTGATCTTGTTCAATATGTTTATGGCCTGAATTTATATGTATTACTTGTCTAGTGCAAGAAGATTCGGTCTTATATTGTATATCTTTGTATGTTTAGGTCGGACTATATTCTTTGTGCTGAACTCTGGGACAGGTATTCGTTTTTCGAGACATGCGTAGTGAGTCTCGACGAAGCCGCCTGATAATGGCTGTGTGTGTTTTTTGGGCTGGTCCTGTAAAATGGTTGAAAGTGATCTGTGAATGATCTTTCAGAAGGAGATTGTGTCTCTGCGAGATGCTATTGTCAGAGATTCTCCTCATGTACTCTATTGTGTTTAATTCGGACTCCAGGTAATACCAGACCCTTTAATGATCTCTACTTTGTTAGATCTAGATGGAGCATCTAGAATCGTTTGTATATCGACGAAGATGACAGGTTATCTTACAGCTCTTATGCACTACATGAAGCAACTTTATTGATATAGAACTGTATGGAAACTCTATGAGAATATTTAATCCATATTACGAATTAACTTCGGCCCATCATTTATCCTTCTTCTGAGTGAGTGAGCGAAACTCAAGAAGGTGGCCATTTTGGATTACTGTCATTACAATGGGTCACTGTCAAGAGAACGGAATATTTATCCTACTATTGGACAGTGGTACGGAGATCTTGCTATGATGGAAAACCCACTATCGTGGTTTAACATTATTGTATAAACATCTGATATATACAGCTTAAGAACTTAACCAAGAAAAAGGGTTCGGTCAGTGAACTCTTATCCATGTCTACATATCCACCTCCACTGATGCGTTCAGTCAGTGGAAGTATAAGGCGATAATGCACCCCAGCATTGAGGGCTCTACATATATCGTCTATTGTATTTATGCTATACGAAATGATGTTTGATGTTGCCACCTACTATTCAAATACCATGATTTACTGTGTCAACATGTACCTATGACTGTATACGTTCTGTCCAAGTGTGTGCGTCCTAATAAACAGTACGAAACGACCACAGCAGTCTGTATCGGTGACTTATAGCTATGAGTGAATGAGTGCCTTATACTGGTCAACATACGAACATTCCACCATTCGCATAACTAACACTTTACACTCTCACTCCATATCTGCATAACCCTGCGTCGGTCGAGTTGACCTTTGTTCTACCTGCAGCACCCATCATATTCACCACTGGTTTGCGTAAGGAGAAGAAACCATATATATTTTACAGTGGTAGGCCAGATTCCTGGGTCCAGCCTTCGCAGTCTTAATCTTGAGAAGTCACCTAGTGTTACAAGAACGTTTATTTTGGCCAAATGTGACACACATCAACACCTGTAGGACAATTATACAGTCGATGTGAGCTTGACCTGTTCTGACAAGTGTATACAGAATCTGGGTCAGTACTTGTTGACATTTTCCGCAGTACAGACAGTGTTATAAAGAAGTGATTGTCTATCCTGCTGAAGAAGAATTGCAGTGTTGTTAGACAGAGAAGTGCATATATTTCATCGTTGGATCTTCATATGCTACATTTGTTGAACATTGTAATAAGGTAGTTCAATAATTTAAAAACTTATTAAAAGTGGCAAATTATTTTGATTAAAAGTTAAGCCTTCTCTATAACACATTCTTTCCGCAACACTCATTTGATCTATATCTATTTGATTATAGTATATATGCATTTATGCTATTGATGTCTACATGTTATTTGTTTATATGTAATAGTTGTTTATATGTCTGCGGGCCTGGATGGGTGGTGACTAGTATAAGGTATACCGAGTGACATTGGTCTTATACTAGTGTTCTGTAGGGAGCAAATTTCTTAATTGAATTTTGCAGACAACATCTGTTGCTATTTTTGTTAGCTGTGACGACTGTGCTCATCGTTGTTTTTGTAATATTTTTTTCTGTTCTTTATTTTTGTTTGATTTGTTTGTATAATTGTAGGTCTCATCTTTCCTTTCATTCAGTTCTTTACACCCTTATGTTTATACTCTGTGACGTCATTTGTTTTGTTTAGTTCATTGCAGTTATCATCACAGATTCTGTGAATATTTACTTCAGTTTTCTATTTAATTTAATTTGATTTCTGCAATTGTTTTCATATTGTCTTTTATGCTTGTCCTTTGTTAATGTCTTTGGTTGACATATGATAAGAGGTATATTTGAGTACACGTATGTTATATTATAGACCAGTACTTTATTATTATTATTAATGTACAAGGAAGTATACAAGACCTGTATAAGGCTTGTCTCCCACAGTGATTGGGATAGAAAGATATTATTTTCCACAAGTACTCAAGTGATCATTTGTTTCATTATAAACAAGATAACCATATAAGGTCATTGACTAAGACTAAGAGAGTGAAATAAAATGAAGTGAGTATACAAGTCTATAGTACAGACTTGTCTCCCATTAAAGTGGGATAAGGTAATTTATTTACTTTTTCAGGTTACTGATTTCATAAGACAGGATGGCTAATTTAGATTACTTTATCCAGCAAGGGTTAACCCTTGGTAAGTCTGGTAAAGAATTGGAAGAATATTCATCTGCTCAATTTGCCATTGCATTAAAATCAGAAGAGAGAAAACAAAAAGATGAGAATAAATGGAAAGCAGAAATTGAACAAAAGAAGATAGATGCTGAGAATTTCAGATTGCAGATGCAAGTTGAGGAGAGAAAAGCTGCTGCTGAGGAGAGAAAAGCTGCTGCTGAGGAGAAAAAAAGCTGCTGCTGAGGACAGAAAGCTTCAAATGGAAGAAAAAAGATTAGACAGAGAAGCTGAACAAAAAAGATTAGACAGAGAAGCTGAACAAAAGAGATTAGACAGAGAAGCTGAAGCTGAACAAAAGAGATTAGACAGAGAAGCCGATGAGAGTAAGGCAAAAAGAGAACATGAGGAAAAACTATTTGCATTTGAGTTAGAAAAAATGAAATTGACAAGTATGAGTATTGTTAATCAGGCATCTAGTGGTAATGGTAAACCCTTTACTTACAAGGTCAAGGTACCAGCGTTCAACTCCGCCAGTGACGATATAACATTCTGGCTTCATAGATTTGAACGTGCTTGTCGAGCTCATAATGTGGATAAATCACAGTATGTGAATCAGTTGTCTATAAATCTAAAAGGTGATTCTCTGACTAAGTTAAGTTTAGTTGAAGAGGCCGACAAGGACAATTATGATGTTGTCAGGGCGGCCTTGATAAGGAAATATCAGTTGACTGAGGAAGGTTACCGTCCTTTGTTTAAGACAATGAGACCTGAGGCAGGTGTAGAATTCTCAGAATTCGTTGAAAAAACACGTCTTACATTTACACGATGGATTGAATTATCCAAAACAGAAAAAACATTTGAGGCTCTTATGGATTTATTGCTCAGAGACAAGATAATGTCTTCTGTGAATAAACCATTTCTTGAATTCCTACGTGAGCGTAAACCCAGTACACTAAAACAAATGCAAGAATATTGTGACCAATACGTCACGGCACACCCTGACGTAACTATTAGCAACACTCAGGTTAAAGAGGGTATGCCAGCTGCTTCAGCGACACAATACAATCATAATTACTCACATAAGTTTCAAGGAGCTCAAAACAAATTTGACAAAAAGTCTAATTGGAATAGTTATCAAAACCAAGGTAACCAGTCGAATCAGGGTTCTTCTTCGAAGAACTGGAATCGGGCTGACAGTCCTCGATACAGGGGTGGCCATAATTACAGAAATTTCCGTAAAGGAAGTCACTATAGGAACTACCCAAGTTTTCCTTCATGGAAACAACAAAACCAACATTACAGAGATACTCATTATAATGAGCATTAAGATTATGATCATGAACATTATGATTCAAACCCAAATAGGGGTTATAACAGAGGAGACAATAATAACTGTAGAGGTTATAATAATCGAGGTAGATCACATTACAAAAGACGTAAATCACATTACCAGGCTAACTCTGCACAGCAAGAGCTCCATGAAGCCGGTAATCAAAATAATGATAAGAAAGACTCTAATAATGTAGGATGTTCTGCTTTTGATTTTGGTAGAGCGTCTCAATGCTCCCAATGCAAAACATTATTCGATCCAAACACAGTTTCTACTTTAAGCTGTTGTCATCCTCTTCCCGCTCTTCCTGCGTCAGTCGCGCATGATGGAAGAGGCGCTCTTGTCTTCAATAGAGGTCTAGTAGAGGGTACTCCGGTATCAATTCTTTTCGATTCGGGGTGCACTACCATTGGTGTGAGGCAGTCACTCGTAGATCCTTCTCGAGCCACTGGCAAAGTAATCAAATGCGTAAAATTTGGTGGCACATTGGAGAAGTACTCTACTGCCATTATCAATATTGCTACTCCCTTCTTTACAGGAGATGTGCACGCATGTCTTCTGCCGAATCCGATCGCTGATCTTATCATCGGTCGCATTCATGGAGTGAAAGAATGTATTCCGCAACAAATTGATGATTGGGAAAATAAGAATATGCAAACTGCTAATGCTGTAGTCACTAGGGCTCAAGCTCTTAACGTACCTCAATCTTCGCCTTCTGAAGATAACGATACACAGAACCAAGGTGATCCCTTGGAAATTTCTCGTGACTCATTCATAAAGAAACAGGTAGATGATCCTACTTTAAAAAAATTCTTCACGCTAGCAACAAAAGGTGATCCAAATAAAGATACAAATCGTAAATCTTGGATTACGATGAAGAATGGCGTACTTGTACGTATGGTACAAGACTCCGCTAAGTCCAGTCATTCTCAAATTCTTGTGCCCAAAAATATGAGAGTTAAAATTTTACAGCACGCTCATGATTCTCAGTGTGCTGGGCATATGGGCTTTTCCCGTACTAAATCTAGAGTTCTTGTATCTTTCTTTTGGCCTTTCGTGAACAAGGACATACGAATCTATTGTCGATCTTGTAAGGTATGTCAAGAAGTTAAATCCAAAGGTCCACGTCATGCTGCACCTATTCAGGCTACAGATATTCCTATTCGACCATTTCAAAAAATGGCGATAGACATCATCGGTCCATTTTAAGACAAAGTCTGCTAGAGGACACCAATTTATCCTGACGTGTGTTGATATGTGCACACGTTGGCCAGAGGCTATTCCTCTGAAGAGCATAACTACTGCCGATATTGCAGATGCTCTTTGGCTCATATTTTATCGTCTGGGATTCCCAGGAGAAATATTATCAGACCATGGTACCCAACTCATATCGGATACCATGTCTCAAATGATGTCGACTCTTAAGATAGAGAGATCTCTGAGTAGTATTTATCATCCTATGTCTAATGGGATGGTAGAACGTCTGAATAGAACGCTGAAAAAGTTGTTAGGTAAGATAACTGAAGACCATCCTCAGGATTGGGACAGGGTTTTACCCGCGGCTCTCTTTGCATACAGAGAGGTCGCCAACGAACATACAGGATTTTCTCCCTTTGAACTTGTTTTTGGTGCGAAACCGCGAGGTCCTATGTCCTTACTTCATGACCTTATAACTGCTGATAATATTGTCGATGACACAAAATCCTCTTACGAATATGTCATTGCACTTAGACACAAGATTATCAAAGAATGCAAATTGGCAACTGCTTCTTCTGAATTTGCGAAACAGAAGGCAAGGCAATTTGCCAATAAGAAGAGATGCTTGCGACAACTTTATCCAGGTGACAAAGCATTTGTCTTGCTACCTTGTAGGGAAAACAGACTTCTTATTTCTTGGAAAGGTCCGTACGAGGTAATTGTCATGAAATATTCTAATCCACATATATAAATTATTAGGTAAATATGAAGCCTAACAAATAAAATTAATAAAGAGAAGAGCAATGGTAAAATGACAGTGCTGTCCCAAAGAATGTACTCGAAATCCCCCTTGTTTTCTGCTTCGTCTGCAAATTGTAACGCTTTCACGTTGATAGTAAAGCTTACTGTATTATTACCCGCCTTCTTCAATGAAACGTGTGCTGTATTTCTTGGAAAAGCATTGAGACGTACTGCGTAATGACCTAAATTAACCCTAACATTAATTATACTGCGTTACCAAAACGAACGAACAGATGGACTAAAGGGATAAAAAGAGAAGGGAGAGGCAGAAAGCCGAACACTAAACCCGCTTCGCGCGATACACAATTACTACCATCACGCGTGTAAGTCTACATGCACTAATTTTTTTTCAGACGGACAGTGATAAAATACACTACCCTTTCCCAGAGTTAGGTTTATAAATCATAACAGACTCTTATTAGAAAAGACAACATTATATGGGTTTACGTTTGAACACATAACAGTACCCAGACAGCACATCTTCTAAACAGGAGATAGAAGAAATTGCATATTTTGAACGCAGCCACGTAGCTCCTTTAAATTAGTATTTTTGGGTTCCTTAGGGTTTGCTGACAAATAATATGTAAAACGTTACGCAAATAGTCCAGGAATTAATAAATTATACCCAAAATAAAATATTGGGGGTGCCTGACAGCATAAAATCATTTCTGCTCATAAAATTTTTTTTATAACGTGTTTGAAAAAAACTTACGTTACATAAATAGCCTACCATGTAAACTCCAAATTGATTGGAGCGCAACAAATGAAAGCCTAACCACGATTGGTCGGGCTATAAATACTATCTTGGTTGTTGGGGGAGACGGGAAAAGATAACATTTTTTCAAACACTTGTCGAAACGTGGCTCATTGGCCAGTCTCGCTGATATACACACTTGGGAGCGTTAGTTCGAGACCACTAATTCAAATAAGCTTGATAAAGCGACAGTACGTTGAAGCCAGCTCACATTTTTTGCTAAAATAAAAGCCTGGAACATAGGCAGAACGGAATTTGTGCCAGTTTGTGCCAGAATTCATTGCTAATCAACGTATCTGTGTTTATTTCCATGAAATTGTGGGACAGTGGTCTTGATGGTAGTGAGCAGCACCTGGTCAGAGATTTGCTGAATCCAGAGTCGGACAGCATACTCCTTGGTCTTTTTAGCTATCAGTGAGGTGTCTCCTGAGCCCAGAGGAGAATTCGAGCAGAGGAGTCCTTTCCTGCCGCCATCACTAAAGATAAGCAGAGTTGGCCAGTTGAGCTCAACATTATGTCCCCTCATCTTGAACTGATTTTTTAAAAATTAACATTAAGAGGGGAATTTACTTGTCTTAAAATCAGGAACTGTGAACATCTACAATAATGGTCCCTAAAGACAAACTATTGAAGTCATGATGACAAATACCAACAGAGCTTGAACAAAACAAAACCAGTATTACCTCATTTTACCACTACACAATTGACACACATAGAACATTGGTAATAATATATGTCACTACAATATTCATATTAAATACATTCTGTACATAACTTGTAATTTAAATTGATTGTGATTCCTGGTTCCCTTGTAGTTGAATCAGGACACATATTCATTCATGCCAGTAATGAATACATATTGTTATTTGAAACGTTACTAGTGACTTCTTTAAGATATTCTCATAGAGTGTTATATGTATGTGAGTGTCACAGTGTTGTTAAGAGTAGTGGATTAAATTAAATTGTTTATCTGTCTGTTGTTGTGACTTACACTTCACCATACACATACCCTAGACACATAACGTAGCATCACACTATTCCAGAATAATTCTGACTGAGATAAAGAGATATGTGGTAGCAAGTAAGGTTATCTATAATACACTACTCTTAATAGATATAGATACCTTCACAGCTGATCTCAGTCAGTACACTAAGTCCCCTATAAGTATTTATAACATCCCACTTCACCACATATATTGGGGTCTCGCTCTTGGGATTTTGAATCTTTAACTATTAAAAATATTGGGGATAATTCACTTCAGGGAATATAAGAATTAAAAGGTATCCTTGGGTGGAATTAAATAAGGTTGAGCTCACGGTGCCTGTGTTGTCCATTAGAGATTGAATTGTTGGTTAGACATTGTATTAAGTTACCTGATAGACAATGGCGGACCTGGCCAAATTTCGATCTGCTGCGGTTCAGACTGCAAAAGAGTTAGGATTAGATGGGCAAGTTATGGTTGCCTATGTTACTACGGAATGTGACAAATTTATTGAACGCGAAGAAAGAAGGTTTGAAGCCGAAAGAAGGTTAGAGGCTGAAAGGGAAATTAAGAGGTTGCAGATTGAGGCTGAGGCTAAGAAATTGGAAGCAGAAAGAGAAGACAAAAGATTAGCAGCAGAAGAGAAGAAATTAGCTGCAGAAAAGGGAAGCCGAGGAAAGAAGACAAGCTGCAGAAGAAAGAAGATTGACTGCAGAGAGGGAAGCAGAAAAGGAGGAGAAAAGATTACAAAGGGAACATGAATTACGACTAAGGGAGTTTGAGTTTCAAGGCCATGCTCCTGAAAATGGTGCCAGTCCCTTTGCCTCTGATGCTACGGTTACTCAAGGAGCCTCAATCTCAGCTATGAATTTTCATTTAGATCATTTTGTTGAGAAAGACGATGATATTGAGAGCTATATAAATAGGTACGAACTATTAGCTACCACGTATGGGTTGGAGAGAGAAAGGTGGAGCTTAAAGTTATCTCAGGGACTTCGTGGGGCAGCTTATGAAGTTTTTGCAAAAATGAGCAGAGGTGATCAGGAAAATTATGACATGCTAAAGCAGGCTCTTTTGTTAAGGTATGAAAAGAATGCAGAGTTTTACAGGAAAAAATTTAGGAATGCTAAACTACTGTCAGGTGAAACCTATCACCAGTTCTCTGCACGAATAGAGACATACTTGGAGAAATGGACTTCTCTGGGGAAAACCCAAGATCTTAAGGAAATGGTCCTTATAGAGCAACTAAGAGAGTCCATGGCTCCAGACCTGAGAAAGTTTCTCATGGAACAAGGTGCAGAGAGGCTGGGTGAGTTGCTAAATGTTGCTGAAAGGTATCAAGCAGCTCAAGCAGAGGTAACAGGTAATAAAAAGAAACAGGTGGACAACTTTAGGGCACCACAGAACTTTAATAAATTTGATCCTAGGGATCAAAATAAAGGTAAGCACCAATTTGATAGGCCACGGTATGACAATAAAAATAAATTCCCACAATTCGATGAAAGGAAATATGATGAAAGAAAATCTTTCAACCAAGGAAAAAGGTGGTGTAAAAATTGTAAGATGAACAATCATGACACTGACCATTGTAGAAGGAAACCTGTGTATATGGCAACCCTTCAGGTCAGGTCGACCTCAAGACAGGAGGAGGATATTATGTTAGATACCACTCCAGAAGAGATGAGGAAGGCACAGGCTGGGGATAAAACACTCAAGCCTTGTTTCAGAAAATTGTCAACTTGTCATACAACTCCAGGCAAGGGAGATTTTTATATGAAAAACAAGTTGATGTATAGGAAGACTGGAGCTAGATCCAATGGTCACGGACAGCTGGTTCTTCCAAAGAGATATAGGACAGAATTAATAAGGAGCCTACATGTGAAACCAGATGGGGACCATGAGAAGATAGGTACCATCATTCAAAAGGTGGCTCACAATTATTATTGGCCCAAAGCAAGATGGGACATTGAGAATTTTGTAGAAAGGTGTAGCATAGCACATGAGGGAACACCCACAAGTGGGAACATGGATCAGGACCTGGACTCGCCACGGGGCAAAATTAGGCCTGATAATAAAAAGAGAAATAAATTTGATAAAGTGGACCAAATGAAATGGGAAGCCCCTTTTCACGGACAAGCTTCACTTAACTGTTTTACAATGGCCACTATGCGGAGAGTGCAAAAGGATGTCTTACCCCAGGATAAGCCGACAATCCCTCAATCGGACTTAAACAAACTGGAGGAAGAGGATGTAGGGAGGAAATCTCTCATCAAGAATTTTAAGTGGGGAGAAAGCCCCAAAAGAAAAATTGGTAGCGGTCGTTTTGTGAATGATAATTCTGGGAGGAAAAATCATCACTATAAAGCTTCGAGTGGAAGAGACCATACCGGTGCATGGACAAATAGGTCCACACAATAAAAGGTCCACTTGAAGTTATGTTAAGAACGTGGACTGATGAAAAGGCAGAGGAAAACATTACATCTTCATACCAGTATGTGAATGAGCTGACCACTCGGTTAAAAACTGGCTGGAAACTTGCCAATGAAAATTTGAAACAAGCCAGGAAGAAACATGCTGCCTATTATAACAGGAAGGCGAAAGACAGAAATTTGGCTGTGGGAGAGAAGGTACTGCTTCTTTTGCCCGGGAGTCAGAATAAGTTACAAATTGGATGGCAGGGTCCATATACAGTTCTAGAGAAGGTGTCTAGAACAAATTATAAGATAGATAAGAAGGGGAAAGAAAAAATCTATCATGTGAATCTCCTGAAGAAATATTTGGAAAGAGAACATCAGGAAGAGACACACTTGTTGACCTTGTCCATCGCCATGGAGATGAAAAAGGAACCACTTTCATCATTTGAATATCCATTACACCCCTGTGAGACAGCAGCACAGGTGAAAATCAGTACACATTTAACGAAAACTCAGAAAGAGAGAGTGCAACAGGTTCTAAATAATCATGCAGAGGTGTTAACAGACCGACCAGGGCATACAAACCTATTGGAATATGATATGAAACTCATAGACTCCACACCTGTCTGTATGAAACCATATTCGATTCCGTTTGCTAAGGAAAAAGCTTTGAAGGAAGAGATAGACTATCTGTTGAAGGAAGGAATTATTTCGCACAGTGAGTCTTCGTATAGTTCCGGTGTTGTACTTTTTAAGGAAGCCCTCTGGAGAACATAGACTCTGTATAGATTACAGGAGACTGAATGCTATTACAGAAGGACAGGTGGATCCATTGCCGGATACAAATCAGCTGTTTGCCAGACTAAATAAAGCTAAATATTTCTCAAAAGTGGATCTGAGTAAAGGATACTATCAGATTCCAGTAAAACCTGAGGTTAGACCATACCTAGCTTTTAGTACCTCAGAAGGACACTATGAGTTTAATAGATTGCCATTTGGATTGAAGAATGCGCCTAGTGTCTTCTCTAGAATGATGAGAAAATTATTGGATCCTCTGAATAATCCCTGTATAACAAATTTTATGGATGATATCCTTATAGCAACAGAAACATTTGAGGAACACATTGACTCTCTGAACATGCTGTTTGATCGACTTAGGGAGGCAAATTTAACAGCCCGACCAACCAAATGTTGCGTTGGATGTAAAGAATTGGAATTTTTTGGGACACACAGTTTATCAGGGAAACATGACCCCTGACCCAAAGAATTTAGAGAAACTACAGAAAGCCCCGAGACCACAAACCAAGAAGGACGTGAGATCCTTTGTCTCATTATGTGGTTTCTACCAGAAGTATATCAAAAACTTTAATTCCATATGTGCACCTTTAACGGAATTGACACGTAAAGGACTTCCAGATCGCATTACATGGACACCACAATGTGAAATGACTTACCAAGAATTGAAGGAAAAGCTCACAAGTAAACCCATTTTGAAATTACCTGACTTAAGTCAAGAATTCATAGTAAGGACGGATGCAAGTAATATTGGGCTAGGTGCAACTTTACTACAGAAATCAGATGCATTGGATGGGGAATTAAGCCCAGTGGCATATGCTAGCAGAAAGTTGAATAAAGCTGAAATCAACTACTCAACTAGCGAAAAAGAATGTCTTGCAGTAATATGGGCAATAAAGAAATTCAATATTTATCTATATGGGAAGGCATTTAAGTTGCAAACTGACCACAAACCTTTATCGTTTTTAGCACAGGCTAAGCATGAGAACTCTAGGTTACTCCGATGGTCTTTGCTTCTGGCTCCATATAATTTTAGCATTGAATATATATCTGGAAAAACCAATCTGGGAGCGGATTTTTTAAGCCGCCATCCGTGTGATGAGAATCACCGTAAACCCCAGAAATAATAATAAATTTCTCTATGTGTATATAGAATAAAGGACTGACATATAATGTCTGTTTTAAGAGGGGAAGTGTCATGAAATATTCTAATCCACATATATAAATTATTAGGTAAATATGAAGCCTAACAAATAAAATTAATAAAGAGAAGAGCAATGGTAAAATGACAGTGCTGTCCCAAAGAATGTACTCGAAATCCCCCTTGTTTTCTGCTTCGTCTGCAAATTGTAACGCTTTCACGTTGATAGTAAAGCTTACTGTATTATTACCCGCCTTCTTCAATGAAACGTGTGCTGTATTTCTTGGAAAAGCATTGAGACGTACTGCGTAATGACCTAAATTAACCCTAACATTAATTATACTGCGTTACCAAAACGAACGAACAGATGGACTAAAGGGATAAAAAGAGAAGGGAGAGGCAGAAAGCCGAACACTAAACCCGCTTCGCGCGATACACAATTACTACCATCACGCGTGTAAGTCTACATGCACTAATTTTTTTTCAGACGGACAGTGATAAAATACACTACCCTTTCCCAGAGTTAGGTTTATAAATCATAACAGACTCTTATTAGAAAAGACAACATTATATGGGTTTACGTTTGAACACATAACAGTACCCAGACAGCACATCTTCTAAACAGGAGATAGAAGAAATTGCATATTTTGAACGCAGCCACGTAGCTCCTTTAAATTAGTAATTTTGGGTTCCTTAGGGTTTGCTGACAAATAATATGTAAAACGTTACGCAAATAGTCCAGGAATTAATAAATTATACCCAAAATAAAATATTGGGGGTGCCTGACAGCATAAAATCATTTCTGCTCATAAAATTTTTTTTTATAACGTGTTTGAAAAAACCTTACGTTACATAAATAGCCTACCATGTAAACTCCAAATTGATTGGAGCGCAACAAATGAAAGCCTAACCACGATTGGTCGGGCTATAAATACTATCTTGGTTGTTGGGGGAGACGGGAAAAGATAACATTTTTTCAAACACTTGTCGAAACGTGGCTCATTGGCCAGTCTCGCTGATATACACACTTGGGAGCGTTAGTTCGAGACCACTAATTCAAATAAGCTTGATAAAGCGACAGTACGTTGAAGCCAGCTCACATTTTTGCTAAAATAAAAGCCTGGAACATAGGCAGAACGGAATTTGTGCCAGTTTGTGCCAGAATTCATTGCTAATCAACGTATCTGTGTTTATTTCCATGAAATTGTGGGACAGTGGTCTTGATGGTAGTGAGCAGCACCTGGTCAGAGATTTGCTGAATCCAGAGTCGGACAGCATACTCCTTGGTCTTTTTAGCTATCAGTGAGGTGTCTCCTGAGCCCAGAGGAGAATTCGAGCAGAGGAGTCCTTTCCTGCCGCCATCACTAAAGATAAGCAGAGTTGGCCAGTTGAGCTCAACATTATGTCCCCTCATCTTGAACTGATTTTTTAAAAATTAACATTAAGAGGGGAATTTACTTGTCTTAAAATCAGGAACTGTGAACATCTACAATAATGGTCCCTAAAGACAAACTATTGAAGTCATGATGACAAATACCAACAGAGCTTGAACAAAACAAAACCAGTATTACCTCATTTTACCACTACACAATTGACACACATAGAACATTGGTAATAATATATGTCACTACAATATTCATATTAAATACATTCTGTACATAACTTGTAATTTAAATTGATTGTGATTCCTGGTTCCCTTGTAGTTGAATCAGGACACATATTCATTCATGCCAGTAATGAATACATATTGTTATTTGAAACGTTACTAGTGACTTCTTTAAGATATTCTCATAGAGTGTTATATGTATGTGAGTGTCACAGTGTTGTTAAGAGTAGTGGATTAAATTAAATTGTTTATCTGTCTGTTGTTGTGACTTACACTTCACCATACACATACCCTAGACACATAACGTAGCATCACACTATTCCAGAATAATTCTGACTGAGATAAAGAGATATGTGGTAGCAAGTAAGGTTATCTATAATACACTACTCTTAATAGATATAGATACCTTCACAGCTGATCTCAGTCAGTACACTAAGTCCCCTATAAGTATTTATAACATCCCACTTCACCACAGTAATATCAAAAGTTTCCGATGTTGACTATTGTAAAGTTTCTTCTGTTCTTTCCACTCTGTAAAGTGTCAGTCTGTATGCTCTGTAAGGAAGAGTGGTGTGTTGTTGAGATCAGGCATGCTCCAGTCTACCCAGCTGTAAATGGGTAACTCACCCTAGTCCTGAGTTAGGAAAGGCAAAGGCTCCAGGGGAAGCAGGCCCTAAACTTGGTCACTCCAACCGACGCAGGATGGTGTATGTATGAAGTAGAAGTGTAGAGTGTGATTACCGCGAATGGTATACTGTTCGTGTGCTGACCAATATAACCACTCATACACTTGTGTCTACAAGGCACCAATGCAGACTGCTGGAATCTTTGTTTACTCAATTTATTCAGACGTACACACTGGGACATACAAGTACATCATGGTATGTTGACATATCAATTTGTAGGTATACATAGCAGATCTGAAGTCATGACACATTCAGAAATAATGGGCAGTACATCAAAAGTTCAATGTCATGATATATTATGGCCGCATCCCCCTATCTGACTAAACGCGTCAGTGAAGGCAGATCGGTAAATAACTAAAGTTACTTGACGTCCATAGTTTGTAGCCTATATTATGAAACCACGAAAGAGGGGGGTTTCTAGCAAGATTGAGATCTCCCTGTCACTGTCCGATAATAGGATAAATAATCTGTTCTCTTGGCAGTGATCAAAACATATGATGACCGAAATCTAACATGGCCGCCTCCCTGAGTTGTCGTTCACTCATTCATAGGAAGGAGAATATAAGCCAGAGTTAATTTATAATGGGTATATAAATGATTTCATAAATGTTCCCATACAGCTCTACGGTGATCAGGTTAATTCACGTAGCCATAACCGCTGTAGGAAAGTCTGTCATCTTTGTCGATACAAAACACGACCCTAGCGATACGAAGCACAATGTTCCATCTAGGTCGAATCGACATGAGATCATCAAAATAGGGTCTGGCAATACATGGAGTCCGAATTATACATTGTACCGTACCTTAGGAGAGTCTCTAACATAAACTATAGTAGAGATACCATCTCCTTTAGAAGAAAACCACTTCATGAATCATATTTCCTTAAGAATCTACCAGCCCTTTGAAAAGTGCGTACCCGCCATTATCACGGTACATCGGAACTCATCACGACTTGTCAAGACAACTCATACTTCCGCTAGACCGGAATAACAAGAATCTAGTCCCTCCTACCCATCCAAAATATACAATATAGGACTGATTCTACTTGTACTAATAATATGTAATACATATGAATTCAGGCCATAAACACAATAAGCAAATTAATATATTTTCTGGCCCTAAAAAATAAGTACAAACGTAAGCGCAATATCCTTGCGCCGGATCAATATCCAGAACGATTACTCCTATAATCAAAAGTGTGAATCAAACATGGATTCTCTCGCTTTTACCATAGACAGCATTTTCATACACAAATGAATGAATGTCTATATTTTTCCCATATTAAATAGCCATATCGATTTTTGTAATATGTGCGTCAAAATATGCACGCAACAGATTACCACACCCCTCGGGAAAAAAAAAAATGGTACATTTTTTTTTTTTTTTGAAATCCATCTAGGAGCAACATACAATAGGCTCACAACGCACCAATACAATGCGCAGATGATAAGCATAAGTTTTATGACCTTAGAGAAAGTACTTCTCTAAGTATAAATATTTCCAGAGAGGTGTCACCAACGCATACTACAATATTAGCAATGACACAATTTCCACATTAGTTTATACATAAATTTCATCTAAGATATCTTAACATCATGATCATCAAAGACGAAAAACATTGAAAGATCAGCGGTGAATAAATATCAATGAACCGCTAAGTAGTGTTACAATCAATATATGATATATTACATATGTGTACACATTTCAACATAGAAACAACTGTATCAAAGTTGTATAACAGTTATGAATCATGTGGGCATCTAGACAAAATATCTGCCATCACATTTTCTGACCCACGGATAGCTCGCACCGAAAAATGAAATGGCTGTAGAGCAATCGCGTATCGCGTTGATCTCGCGCTCTTCAGATTTTTACTCTGAATAGCCGTAAGAGCTTTCTGGTCAGTTTCCACAATGAAATGCGCGCCCAGAAGAAATCTTTGCAGTTTAAGGATTGACCAAACCATAGCCAATAATTCACGGTCTAGGACCGAGTAATTCTTCTCTGCGGCATTTAATTTCCGAGAAATATACATCACAGGATGCAGAGTTCCAGAGTACTCTTGCATTAGTGCAGCTCCAATCCCGGTGGATGAAGCGTCACTACGAAGAATAAATGTCTTATCCTTAGAAGGCAATACTAGGATAGGTGAAGTAGAAAACATAGTTTTAACCTTATCCAAAGAGGATTGACATTCTTGAGTCCAATGGACTACATTAGGAGACCCTTTCTTTAGCAAGGAAGAAAGAGGTGACATAATGGAGGTTAGATTCGGGATGAATCGTCCATAAAATTGTATTAGACCTAAGAGACTTCGTACTTGCTTTTTAGTCTTAGGAATAGAAATGTTAAGTATCTTACTTGTATTATGGTCTTCTGTTTTTAGGAACCCATGACCAACACGGTGTCCTAAGAAAGATATTTCGCTAAAACCAATACATGCTTTCGATGGTTTCGCTGTCAGGTTATGCTCGCGTAAGATAGACAATAGTTCATTTATACCATTATAGTGATCGTTCCAAGTATCACTGAAAAGACAGATGTCATCAAGATACGCAATGACATCTGAGCGATGAGATAGGATTCGACGCATCATGCGTACAAATGTTGCAGGGGCGTTCATAAGACCGAAAGGCATGAAATTCCATTGGAATAGACCCCTAGGCGTCGAAAAAGCAGTAAACGGTTTGGCGTGTTCGGATAGTGGAACTTGCCAATATCCCTTAGACAAATCGAGTTTAGTAAAGAAGTGAGAATTCGATAGTCTCGTAAGTAGCTCTTCCAGTAAAGGCATAGGTTCAGCATCGAATTTAGTCACTTGATTCAATTTGCGATAATCCACGCAAAGACGTATGTTATTGTCTTTTTTCCGTAATATAACCATCGGCGAAGAATATGCTGATGTGGATGGTTCAATAATTTTTAACTCTATCATCTCATCTAACTCTTTCTCTACCTGTGCTTGAAAATGTATCGGGATAGGATACGGTCTGACTCTTATAGGACTATGGTCAGTAAGAATAATGTCATGTTGAATGACATCCGTTTGACCAGGAATGTCAGTAAGGACATCCTGAAATTGTTCTAACAAAGTAGAAACTTGTTTCTGCTCTCCTGGAGATAATTCTGGAGAAATTGCAACATCTTTCCATGATTCATTAGAGTAAAGAGGAATCATTGGAAAAGGTAAATTTACATCCGAGAAACTCGTTTCCTCATCCTGTATTACTGACAGAGATGAGTACTGTCCATGTTGGACTGGAAAATCGTCCGTTGCCTGGAAAACAGGTTGTAAATAATCAGGACGTTCATGGAATTCCGTGAGCATGTTGATGTGGAAGGTTTTACGCTTCCCGTCAATATCGACGATATAGTCAACATCGGAAACTTTTGATATTATATCGTACGGACCTTTCCAAGAAATGAGAAGTCTATTTTCCCTACAAGGTAGCAAGACAAATACTTTGTCACCTGGACAAAGTTGACGCAAACATCTCTTTTTATTGGCAAATTCCCTTGCCTTCTGTTTCGCAAATTCAGAAGAAGCAGTTGCCAATTTGCATGCTTCAATAATCTTGTGTCTAAGTGCGATGACATATTCATAAGAGGATTTTGTGTCATCGACAATATTATCAGCAGTTATAAGATCATGAAGTAAGGACATAGGACCTCGCGGTTTCGCGCCAAAGACAAGTTCAAAGGGAGAAAATCCTGTATGTTCGTTGGCGACGTCTCTATATGCAAAGAGAGCCGCGGGTAAAACCCTATCCCAATCCTGAGGATGATCTTCCGTTATCTTACCTAGTAGGTTTTTCAGAGTTCTATTCAAACGTTCCACCATCCCATTGGACATAGGATGATAAATACTACTCAGCGATCTCTCTATCTTCAGAGTCGACATTACTTGAGACATGGTATCCGATATGAGTTGGGTACCATGGTCGGATAATATTTCTGCTGGAAACCCCAGACGAGAAAATATTAACCAAAGAGCATCTGCGACATCAGCAGTAGTTATGCTCTTTAGAGGAACAGCCTCCGGCCAACGTGTGCACATATCAACACACGTCAAAATAAATTGGTGTCCTCTAGCAGACTTTATCTTAAATGGACCAATGATGTCTATCGCCATTTTTTGAAATGGCCGAATGGGAATGTCTGCAGCCTGAATAGGTGCATCATGGCGTGGACCTCTGGATTTAATCTCTTGACATACTTTACAAGATCGACAATAGATTCGTATGTCCTTATTCACAGCAGGCCAAAAGAAAGATTGAAGAACTCTAGCTTTAGTACGGGAAAAACCCATCTGTCCAGCACACTGCGAATCATGAACGTGCTATAAGATTTTAACTCTCATATTTTTAGGCACAAGGATTTGAGAATGAATGGACTTAGCGGAGTCTTGTACCATACGTACAAGTACGCCATTCTTCATCGTAATCCAAGATTTACGATTAGTATCCTTATTCGGATCACCTTTTGTTGCCAGAGTAAAGAATTTCTTTAGAGTAGGATCATCTTCCTGCTGTTTGATAAAGGAATCGTGGGAAATCTCCAAGGGATCATCTTGGATCTGCGCATCATTATCTTCAGAATGTGAAGATTGTGGCATATTAAGAGCTTGAGCCCTAGTGATTACTGCATTAGCCGATTGCATATTAACATTTTCCCAATTAGAAATTTGCTGTGGAGTGCATTCTTTCACTCCATGAATGCGACCGATGATAAGATCAGCGATCGGATTCGGCAAGAGACATGCTTGCACCTCTCCTGTAAAGAAAGGCGTAGCAATATTGATAATGGCAGTGGAGTACTTCTCCAATGTGCCACCAAATGTTACACATTTGACTATATTGCCTGTAGCTCGAGAAGGATTTACGAGTGATTGCCTCACTCCAATGGTAGTGCACCCCGAATCGAAAAGAATTGATACCGGAGTACCATCTATTAGGCCCCTATTAAAGACAAGAGCACCCCTTCCATTATGCGCAATTGACGCATGGAGAGCGGGAAGCGGGTGACCGCAGCTTAAAGTAGAAACTGTGGTTGGATCGAATAATGTTTTGCATTGCGAACACTCAGATGCTCTAGCAAAATCGAAAGCGGAATTTGCTACACTGTTGGAGTCTTTTTTATCATTATTCTGATTATCGGTGTCGTGGAACTCCTGTTGTGCAGAGTTAGCCTGGTAATACGATTTACCATGTCTTTTGTGTTGTGATCTACCTCGGTTATAATTGTCTCTATAAATTATTATTGCCTCTGTTATAACCCCTATTTGGGTTTGAATCATAATATTCATGATCATAATCATCATGCTCGTTATATTGAGTATCCCTGTAATATTGTTTCTTTTGTCTCCATGAAGCACTTGGGTAGTTCCTATAGCTACTCCTTTTCCGAGAATTTCTAACATTATGGGTACCCCTCGCGTGTCGAGGACTATCAGCCCGATTCCAGTTCTTCGAAGAAGAACCCTGATTTGAGTGGTTATCTTGGTTTTGATACTTATTCCAATTAACCTTTTTATCAAATTTATTTTTAGCTCCTTGGAATTTGTGTGAGTAATTCTGATTATATTCTGTTGCCGAAGCAACTGGCATACTCTCTTTAATGTTAGAGTTACTAAGAATCATGTCAGGGTGTGCCGTGGCATACTGGTCACAATATTCTTCCATTTGCTTTATTGTACCAGGTTTACGCTCATGTAAGAACTCTAGGAATGATTTATTTACAGAAGACATGACCTTGTCTCTTAGCAATAAATCCGTAAGACCATCAAATGTTTTCTCTGTTTTGGATAATTCAATCCATCGTGAAAGTGTAATTCGTGCTTTTGAGATGAAATCTGAGAATTCTACACCTACCTCAGGTCTCATTGTTTTAAACAAAAGTTGGTAATCTTCCTCAGACAGCTGATATCTCTTTATCAACGCTGCCCTAACAGCATCATAATTATCTTTGTCGGCCTCTTCAACAAAATATAACTTACTTAGGGACTCCCCTTTTAGATTTTCAGACAACTGATTCACATACTGTGATTTGTCAACATTATGAGATCGACAAGCCCGTTCAAATCTAGAAAGCCAAAATGTTATGTCATCACTGGTAGGGTTAAACGCTGGTACCTTGACCTTGTACACAAAGGGTTTACCATTACCACCAGATGCCTGATTAACATTACTCATACATGTCAATTTTAATTTCTCTAATTCAAACTCATGTTCTCTTATTGCTTTTCTCTCTTCAGCTTCTCTATCTAATCTTTTCTGTTCTGCAGCAGCAGCAGCTTCTAATTTTTTCTGTTCTGCAGCAGCAGCAACTTCTAATTTTTTCTGTTCTGCAGCAGCAGCAACTTCTAATTTTTTCTGTTCTGCAGCAACTTCTAATTTTTTCTGTTCTGCAGCAACTTCTAATTTTTTCTGTTCTGCAGCAACTTCTAATTTTTTCTGCTCTGCATCAGCTTCTAATTTCTTCTGTTCTGCCTCAAATCTCCTTTCCTCCACTTGCATCTGCAATTTCTTAAGTTCAGCAGCAGTATCAGCTTCTTTTTCTAATCTTTTTTCTTCAGCTAGAGCTTTCCTTTCTTCTGCAGCAGCTTTTTTTTCTTCTATTTGAAGTTTTCTCTCCTCAGCCGCAGCTTTTTTTTCCTCAGCAGCAGCTTTTCTTTCTTCAACAGCAGCAGCAGTTTTTTTTCTCTTCTGCAGCTAATGCTTTGTCATATTGAGCAACAGCCCATTGTTCTAAGTCTTTTCCAGTCTTATCAAGAGATTTTCCTTGTGCAATGAAATAATCTAATGTAGACATATTGTCTTCTTAAATCAGAAACCTGAAAAAGTAAATAAATTACCCTATTTCACTTTAATGGGAGACAAGTCTATACCATAGACTTAGTCTTAGTCCAAACTTGTATGGTTTATAATAACCAATGATAACTTGAGTACCTGTGGACAACAATAACTGTATCTCAAATACTGTGGGAGACAAGCCTTACAAAGGTCTTGTATATCTCAATGTAATCAAAGATCACTTGGGTACCTGTGGAAAAAATATTTCCCTTTACCAATCACTTTGGGAGACAAGCCTTACAAAGGTCTTGTACATTTTGTTTTATAACAATAACAATCATAAAGTACTGATCTGTACTATACTATCAGTGTATACCACTATAACTCCTATGTCATATGTTAACTAAAGACATTACAAAGGACAAACAAGAAAAGACAATATGAAAACATTTGCAGAGATCAAATTAAATTAAATAGGAGAAATGAAAAAAAATGATCACAGAAACCGTGATGATAACTGCCATAATATAACAAGACAAATACGCCACAGTGTATAAACATAAGGGTGTAAAGAAATCAAAAATAGAAAAGATGAGACCTACAATTATACAAACAAATCAAACAAAACTAAGGAACACAAAATTATTAACAAAAACAACGAAGAAAAGAACACCTCATCACAACTAACAGAAATAGCAGCAAATTGTTGCTAACAAATTTCCAATTAAGAAAATGTGTACCTATAGAATACTAGTACCAGACCAATGTCACTCGGCATACCTTGTACTAGTCACACAGAACATAAACTAATTTAATACATAACAAATAACATGTAAGCATAAATAGCATATAGCATACAATATAATTTATGTCATGAATGGAATGTGTTGCAGGTATAGTGTTGTAAAGCAGGCACAGTTTATTTTAATACTAATAACTTGCCACTTTATTCAGTAATAGATTTAATTTTAAACTATTACACTGTCAATTTTTCTCTGTTGAGCATATGAAGATCCAACGATGAACTATGCACTTTATGTTCAACAACACTGTGATTCTTCTGTACGTTGAGAAATGTCAACAATACTGCTCCAGATATTTTCTACACTTGATACCACTGTCCTGTGTAATACTGTCTGTACAGCGAAAAACTGTCAACAAGCGCTGACCTAGATACAGCATCCTATCGGTAATACAGGTCAAGCTGACATCGACTGTATAGCTGTCCTACTGGTGTTGATGTGTTCAAACAAATGTTCTTTCAGCTGTAAACTGTGATTCTCAACACAAAACTGCGTAAGCTGGACCCAGGAATCTGGCTCGCCACTGTAAAGTTTCTTCTCTTCTTTCCACTCTGTAAAGTGTCAGTCTGTATGCTCTGTAAGGAAGAGTGGTGTGTTGTTGAGATCAGGCATGCTCCAGTCTACCCAGCTGTAAATGGGTAACTCACCCTAGTCCTGAGTTAGGGAAGGCAAAGGCTCCAGGGGAAGCAGGCCCTAAACTTTGTCACTCCAACCGACGCAGGATGGTGTATGTATGAAGTAGAAGTGTAGAGTGTGATTACCGCGAATGGTGTACTGTTCGTGTGCTGACCAATATAACCACTCATACACTTGTGTCTACAAGGCACCAATGCAGAATGCTGGAATCTTTGTTTACTCAATTTATTCAGACGTACACACTGGGACATACGAGTACATCATGGTATGTTGACATTTCAATTTGTAGGTATACATAGCAGATCTGAAGTCATGACACATTCAGAAATAATGGGCAGTACATCAAAAGTTCAATGTCATGATATATTATGGCCGCATCCCCCTATCTGACTAAACGCGTCAGTGAAGGCAGATCGGTAAATAACTAAAGTTACTTGACGTCCACAGTTTGTAGCCTATATTATGAAACCACGAAAGAGGGGGGTTTCTAGCAAGATTGAGATCTCCCTGTCACTGTCCGATAATAGGATAAATAATCTGTTCTCTTGGCAGTGATCAAAACATATGATGACCGAAATCTAACATGGCCGCCTCCCTGAGTTGTCGTTCACTCATTCATAGGAAGGAGAATATAAGCCAGAGTTAATTTATAACGGGTATATAAATGATTTCATAAATGTTTCCATACAGCTCTACGGTGATCAGGTTAATTCACGTAGCCATAACCGCTGCAGGAAAGTCTGTCATCTTCGTCGATACAAAACACGACCCTAGCGATACGATGGTCTGTAAGCACAATAAGAGTTTGTTCCATTTCCCTGTTCACTAGGTCGAATCGACATGAGATCATCAAAAAGGTTCTGGCAATACTGAGTCCGATCATACATAATTGTAGCCATACCCCTAGTGAGGATCAACAAAGGTCGCGTTGTCATGTATTATGATACATCTCCTTCCAGGCAAGATTGAGGTCTTCCCTGTTCACTGTCTCGATATAGTAGAGATACCATAACTTTCCTCCCCGATAAGAAAAACCACACAATGTTTCCATCTATTTCATAAAGAATCTACAGCCCTAATCATGAAAAAATAGGGTCTGTTGTCATCTTCGTCGACATGAACGAATCGACATGAGATCATCAATACATTGAGTCCGAATTATACTGTACCTTACCTTAGGAGAGTCTCTAACATAAACTATAGTAGAGATACCATCTCCTTTAGAAGAAAACCACTTCATGAATCATATTTCCTTAAGAATCTACCAGCCCTTTGAAAAGTGCGTACCCGCCATTATCACGGTACATCAGAACTCATCACGACTTGTCAAGACAACTCATACTTCCGCTAGACCGGAATAACAAGAATCTAGTCCCTCCTACCCATCCAAAATATACAATATAGGACTGATTCTACTTGTACTAATAATATGTAATACATATGAATTCAGGCCATAAACACAATAAGCAAATTAATATATTTTCTGGCCCTAAAAAATAAGTACAAACGTAAGCGCAATATCCTTGCGCCGGATCAATATCCAGAACGATTACTCCTATAATCAAAAGTGTGAATCAAACATGGATTCTCTCGCTTTTACCATAGACAGCATTTTCATACACAAATGAATGAATGTCTATATTTTTCCCATATTAAATAGCCATATCGATTTTTGTAATATGTGCGTCAAAATATGCACGCAACAACTATATCGTCGATATTGACGGGAAGCATAAAACCTTCCACATCAACATGCTCATGGAATTCCATGAACGTCCGGATTGTTTACAACCTGTTTTCCAGGCAACGGACGATTCTCTAGTCCCACATGGACATTACTCATCACTGTCAGTAATACAGGATGAGGAAACGAGTTTCTCGGAGGTGAATCTCCCTTTTCCGATGATTCCACTTCATTCTAATGAATCATGGAAAGACGTTACGATCTCTCCCGAGTTATCTCTAGGAGAACAGAGACAAATTTCTACTATGTTACAACAATTTTAGGATGTCCTTACTGACATTCCTGGTCGAACTAATGTCATTGAACATGACATTATTCTTGCTGACCATAATCCTATAAGAGTCAGACCGTATCCTATCCCGATACATTTTCAAGCACAGGTTGAGAAAGAGTTAGATGAGATGATAGATTTGGAAATAATTGAACCATCCACATCAGCATATTCTTCGCCGATGGTTATTGTACCGAAAAAAGACAATAACATACGTCTTTGCGTTGATTGTCGCAAATTGAACCAAGTGACGAAATTTGATGCTGAACCTATGCCTTTACTAGAAGAGCTACTTACTAGACTATCGAATTCTCATTTCTTCACTAAACTTGATTTGTCTAAGGGATATTGGCAAACTCCTCTATCCGAACACGCCAAACCGTTTACGGCTTTTTCGACACCCAGGGGTCTGTTCCAATGGAATTTCATGCCTTTCGGTCTTATGAACGCCCCTGCAACATTCGTACGCATGATGCGTCGGATCTTATCTCATCGTACAGATGTCATTGCATATCTTGATGACATCTGTCTTTTCAGTGATACTTGGGAAGATCACTATTTAGGGTTAAATGAATTACTGTCTACCTTGCGCGAGCATAACCTGACAGCAAAACCATCTAAAGCCTGTATTGGTTTTAGCGAAATATCTTTCTTAGGTCACCGTGTTGGTCATGGTTTCTTAAAAACAGAGGACCATAATACAAGTAAAATACTTAACATTTCTATTCCTAAGACTAAAAAGCAAGTGCGAAGTCTCTTAGGTCTCATACAATTTTATGGACGATTCATTCCGAATCTGTCTTCGATCATGGCACCTCTTTCTTCCTTGCTAAAGAAAGGGTCTCCTAATATAGTCCATTGGACTCAAGAATGTCAATCCTCTTTGGATAAGATTAAAACTATGTTTTCTACTTCACCTATTTTAGTGTTACCTACTAAAGATAAGACATTTATTCTTCGTAGTGACGCTTCATCCACAGGGATTGGAGCAGCACTAATGCAAGAGTACTCCGGAACTCTGCATCATGTGATGTATATTTCTCGGAAACTAAATGCCGCAGAGAAGAATTACTCGGTCCTAGACCGTGAATTATTGGCTATGGTTTGGTCAATCCTGAAACTTCAAAGATTTCTTCTTGGCACGCATTTCATTGTGGAAACAGACCAGAAAGCTCTTACGGCTATTCAGAGTAAAAATCTGAAGAGCGCGAGATCAACGCGATACGCGATTGCTCTTCAGCCTTTTCATTTTTCGGTGCGAGCTATCCGTGGTTCAGAAAATGTGATGGCAGATATCTTATCTAGATGCCCACATGATTCCACCTAACCGTTAGATCCTGAGATTGCTACAGGTCTAACTCTACTACACATTTTTCTATACTAAAATATGTACACATATGTAATATCATATATTGATTGTATCACTACTTAGCGGTTCATTGATGTATATTCACCGCTGGTCTTTCGATGTTTTTTGTCTTTGATAATCATGATGTTAAGATACCTAAGATGAAATTTTTGGATAAACTATTGTAAAAATTGTGGCATTGCCAGTATTGTAGTAGGCGTTGGTGACACCTCTCTGGAAATATTTATACTTGGAGAAATACTTTCTCTAAGATCCTGAGATATATTCTCACTTGTCGTGCCATATGACGACATAGCCTCACATTAGGCGTTACATTTGTTTGGAATGCTTATCATCTGCGCATTGTTATTCGTGCAGTGTGAGCCTATTGTATGTTGCTCCTAGATGAATTTTAAAAAAAAAAAGTTCCATTTTTTCCTCGGGGGGTGTGGTAATCCGTTGCGCACATAATTCTTTTGTATGGAATTATGCGACGCACGGATTACAGTAGGTAGGTAGGCATACAAATGTACGATAGGACTAGTTGATATGAAAAAGAGATTACTTTTGTTACAGTCAAAGTTATATCACCCATGATTTGATTTATACTTTTAATTCTATGAGTGATCTCTCTTGAATATATTGATTTGGCGTATGAACACTAATTTTATGCATTTCGCATTTTGTGATAGCCAGAAAATAGATTGATCTTGTTCAATATGTTTATGGCCTGAATTTATATGTATTACTTGTCTAGTGCAAGAAGATTCGGTCTTAAATTGTATATCTTTGTATGTTTAGGTCGGACTATATTCTTTGTGCTGAACTCTGGGGCAGGTATTCGTTTTTCGAGACATGCATAGTGAGTCTCGACGAAGCCGCCTGATAATGGCTGTGTGTGTTTTTTGGGCTGGTCCTGTAAAATGGTTGAAAGTGATCTGTGAATGATCTTTCAGAAGGAGATTGTGTCTCTGCGAGATGCTATTGTCAGAGATTCTCCTCATGTACTCTATTGTGTTTAATTCGGACTCCAGGTAATACCAGACCCTTTAATGATCTCTACTTTGTTAGATCTAGATGGACATCGTGTTATCGAGCATCTAGAATCGTTTGTATTGTCGTGGAATATTCTAATCCACATATATAAACTATTAGGTAAATATGAAGCCTAACAAATAAAATTAATAAAGAGAAGAGAATGGTAAAGAACAGTGCTGTCACAATGACAGTACTCGAAATCCCCCTTGTTTTCTGCTTCGTCTGCAAATTGTAACGCTTTCACGTTGATAGTAAAAGCTTACTATATTATTACCCGCTTTCTTCAATGAAACGTGTGCTGTATTTCTTGGAAAAACATTGAGATACCAAGCTGAACAATGACCTAATTTTAATATTTCATTCATTCCATTTTATACACGGCGGAACGAACGAACAGATGGACTAAAGGATAAAGAGAGAGGGAGGGCTGAAAATCAGGAACGCATGCAACACGCGTCGCGCGATACACAAATGCTGCCATCACGCGTGTAAGACTACATGCACTAACTTTTTTTCAGACGGACAGTGATAAATTCACTACCCTTCCCAGAGTTAGGTTTTAAAATCATAAAAAACGCTTATTAGGAAAGATAACAATAGATGGGTTTACGGTTGAAAACATAACAGTACCCAGACAGCACATCTTCGAAACAGGAGGTAGAAAATACATATTTTGAACGCAGCCACTTAGCGCTTTTAAATTTGGATATTTGGGTTCCTTAGGGTTTGCTGACAAAGAATATGTACAACGTTATGCAAATAGTCTAGGAATTAACAAGTTATAGCCAAAATAAAATATTGGGGATGCCTGACAGCATGAAATCATTTCTGCTCATAAAATTTTTTTTATAACGTGTTTGAAAAACCTCACGTTACAGAATTAGCCTACCATGTAAACTCCAAATTGATTGGAGCGCAACAAATGAAAGACTAACCACGATTGGTCGGGCTATAAATACTATCTTTCGTTGTTAGGGGAGACGGGGGAAGGTAACATTTTTTCAAACACTTGTCGAAACGGGGCCTCATTGGCTAGACTCGCTGATATAATCACTAAGGAGCGTTAGTTCGAAACCACTTGTTTAAATAAGCTTGATAAAGCATCAGTGCGTTGAAGCCAGCTCATATTTTTGCTAAATAAAAGCCTGGAACATAAGCAGATGGGAATTTGTGCCAGTAATTGTGCCAGAATTCATTGCTAATCAACGTATCTGTGTTTATTTCCATGAAATTGTGGTAAGCTTGAAACATTCAGTATCTTTTAATGAAAATTGAATGTAAATTGTTAATTTATGCCTGTATATATATGTGTAGTTCAGTGGCAAACAGGAGATAAAGCCTATAATGCTCCAGCCTGAACAGAGGGTGTCGGAGGGAAGTAAAACGGCATGGAATGGCCAAATAGTACACTGACACCTGGATGATTGATTAGACAGAAATATTGCTGGAAGTGCAGAGGCGTGGTAACCATTAAGGAGGTAAATACTGGTATAAAGTATTTCAGATGAAGCTGACAGTTGGCCTAACGCTCTGAACTCAATGTTTGTGTTGTATTGTGATCAGTGTAAAAGAGAATATAAATTAGTTATGAAGTAGAAGGTACATCCTTCTTGTTTTCAGGGACCGTGGTCTTGATGGTATTGAGCAGCACCTGGTCAGAGCTTTGCTGAATCCAGAGTCGGACAGCATACTCCTTGGTCCTTTTAGCTATCAGTGAGGTGTCTCCTGAGCCCAGAGGAGAATTCGAGCAGAGGAGTCTTTTCCTGCCGCCATCACGCCAGATAAGCGAATTGGCCAGCTGAGCTCAACATTATGTCCCCTCATCTTGAAATGACTTTATAAAAATAACATTCAGAGGGGAATTTAATTGTCTTAATATCAGGAACTGAGAACATCTCCAATACTAGTCCCTAAAGACAAACTATTGAAGTCATGATGACAAATACCAACAGAGCTTGAACAAAACAAAACCAGTATTACCTCATTTTACTACTACACAACTGACACACATAGGATATTTGTAATAATATATGTCACTACTATATTCATATTGGTAAATTCTGTACATATAACTTGTAATTTAAATTGATTGTGATTCCTGGTTCCCTTGTAGTTGAATCAGGACACATATTCATTCATGCCAGTAATGAATACATATTGTTATTTGAAAGTTATCAGTGACTCTTTTAAGATATCCTTGTAGAGTGTTATATGTATGTGAGTGTCACAGTGTTGTCAAGTGTAGTGGATTAAATTAAATTGTTTATCTGTCTGTTGTTGTGACTTACACTTCATCATACACATACCCTAGACACATAACGTAGTCATCACACTATTCCAGAATAATTCTGACTGAGATATATAGATATGTGGTAGCAAGTAAGGTTATCTATAATACACTACTCTTAATAGATATAGATACCTTCACAGCTGATCTCAGTCAGTACACTAAGTCCCCTATAAATATTTATAACATCCCACTTCACCACATATATTGGGGTCTCGCTCTTGGGATTTTGAATCTTTCCCTATTAAAAATATTGGGGGTAATTCACTTCAGGGAATATAAGAAATAAAAAGTATCCTTGGGTGGAATTAAATAAGGTTGAGCTCACGGTGCCTGTGTTGTCCATTATATATATTTAGAATTTGAATTGTTGGTTAGACATTGTAGAAATTTACCTGATAGACAATGGCGGACCTGGCCAAGTTTCGATCTGCTGCTGTACAGACTGCAAAAGAGTTAGGATTAGATGGGCAAGTTATGGTTGCCTATGTCACTACGGAATGTGACAAATTTATTGAACGCGAAGAAAGAAGATTAGAAAAAGAGGCCGAAAGAAGGTTAGAGGCTGAGACTAAGAGGTTGCAAGCTGAGGCTGAGACTAAGAGGTTGCAGATTGAGGCTGAGGCTAAGAAATTGGAAGCAGAAAGAGAAGACAAAAGATTAGCTGCAGAAAGAGAAGCCGAGGAAAGAAGACAGGCTGCAGAAAGAGAAGAGAAGAAATTAGCTGCAGAAAGGGAAGAGAAGAGATTAGCTGCAGAGAGGGAAGCAGAAAAGGAGGAGAAAAGATTACAAAGGGAACATGAGTTACGACTAAGGGAGTTTGAGTTTCAAGGCCATGCTCCTGAAAATGGTGCCAGTCCCTTGGCCTCTGATGCTACGGTTACTCAAGGAGCCTCAATCTCAGCTATGAACTTTCATTTAGATCACTTTGTTGAGAAAGACGATGATATTGAGAGCTATATAAATAGGTATGAGCTATTAGCTACCACGTATGGGTTAGAGAGAGAAAGGTGGAGCTTAAAGTTATCTCAGGGACTTCGTGGGGCAGCTTATGAAGTTTTTGCAAAAATGAGCAGAGGTGATCAGGAAAATTATGACATGCTAAAGCAGGCTCTTTTGTTAAGGTATGAAAAGAATGCAGAATTTTATAGGAAAAAATTTAGGAATGCTAAACTACTGTCAGGTGAAACCTATCACCAGTTCTCTGCACGAATAGAGACATACTTGGAGAAATGGACTTCTCTGGGGAAAACCCAAGATCTTAAGGAAATGGTCCTTATAGAGCAATTAAGAGAGTCCATGGCTCCAGACCTGAGAAAGTTTCTCATGGAACAAGGTGCAGAGAGGCTGGGTGAGTTGCTAAATGTTGCTGAAAGGTATCAAGCAGCTCAAGCAGAGGTAACAGGTAATAAAAAGAAACAAGTGGATAACTTTAGGGCACCACAGAACTTTAATAAATTTGATCCTAAGGATCAAAATAAAGGTAAGCACCAATTTGATAGGCCACGGTATGAAAATAAAATAAATTCCCACAATTCGATGAAAGGAAATATGATGAAAGAAAATCTTTCAACCAAGGAAAAAGGTGGTGTAAAAATTGTAAGATGAACAATCATGACACTGACCGTTGCAGAAGGAAACCTGTGTATATGGCAACCCTTCAGGTCAGGTCGACCTCAAGACAGGAGGAGGATATTATGTTAGATACCACTCCAGAAGAGATGAGGAAGGCACAGGCTGGGGATAAAACACTCAAGCCTTGTTTCAGAAAATTGTCAACTTGTCATACAACTCCAGGCAAGGGAGATTTTTACATGAAAAACAAGTTGATGTATAGGAAGACTGGAGCTAGATCCAAAGGTCAAGGACAGCTGGTACTTCCTAAAAGATATAGAGCAGACTTAATAAGGAGCCTACATGTGAAACCAGATGGGGACCATGAGAAAATAGGTACCATCATTCAAAAGGTGGCTCACAATTACTATTGGCCCAAAGCAAGATGGGACATTGAGAATTTTGTAGAAAGGTGTAGCATAGCACATGAGGGAACACCCACAAGTGGGAACATGGATCAGGACCTGGACACGCCCCGGGGCAAAATTAGGCCTGACAATAAAAAGAAATATAGATTTGATAAAGTGGACCAAATGGAATGGGAAGCCCCTTTTCACGGACAAGCTTCACTTAACTGTTTTACAATGGCCACTATGCGGAGAGTGCAAAAAGATGTCTTACCCCACGATAAGCCGACAATCCCTCAATCGGACTTAAACAAACTGGAGGAAGAGGATGTAGAGAGGAAATCTCTCATCAAGAATTTTAAGTGGGGAGAAAGCCCCAAAAGAAAAATTGGTAGCGGTCGTTTTGTGAATGATAATTCTGGGAGGAAAAAATCATCACTATAAAGCTTCGAGTGGAAGAGACCATACCGGTGCATGGACAAATAGGTCCACACAATTAAAGGTCCATATGTAGCTATGTTAAGAACGTGGACTGATGAAAAGGCAGAGGAAAACATTACATCTTCATACCAATATGTGAATGAGCTGACCACTCGGTTGAAAACTGGCTGGAAACTTGCCAATGAAAATTTGAAACAAGCCAGGAAGAAACATGCTGCCTATTATAACAGGAAGGCGAAAGACAGAAATTTGGCTGTGGGAGAGAAAGTACTGCTTCTTTTGCCTGGGAGTCAGAATAAGTTACAAATTGGATGGCAGGGTCCATATACAGTTCTAGAGAAGGTGTCTAGAACAAATTATAAGATAGATAAGAAGGGGAAAGAAAAAATCTATCATGTGAATCTCCTGAAGAAATATTTGGAAAGAGAAGATCAGGAAGAGACACACTTGTTGACCTTGTCCATCGCCATGGAGATGAAAAAGGAACCACTTTCATCATTTGAATATCCATTACACCCCTGTGAGACAGCAGCACAGGTGAAAATCAGTACACATTTAACGAAAACTCAGAAAGAGAGAGTGCAACAGGTTCTAAATAATCATGCAGAGGTGTTAACAGACCGACCAGGGCATACAAACCTATTGGAATATGATATGAAACTAATAGACTCCACACCTGTCTGTATGAAACCATATTCGATTCCGTTTGCTAAGGAGAAAGCTTTGAAGGAAGAGATAGACTATCTGTTGAAGGAAGGAATTATTTCGCACAGTGAGTCTTCGTATAGTTCCGGTGTTGTACTCTTAAGGAAGCCCTCTGGAGAACATAGACTCTGTATAGATTACAGGAGACTGAATGCTATTACAGAAGGACAGGTGGATCCATTGCCGGATACAAATCAGCTGTTTGCCAGACTAAATAAAGCTAAATATTTCTCCAAAGTGGATCTGAGTAAAGGATATTATCAGATTCCAGTAAAGCCTGAGGTTAGACCATACCTAGCTTTTAGTACCTCAGAAGGACACTATGAGTTTAATAGATTGCCATTTGGATTGAAGAATGCGCCTAGTGTCTTCTCTAGAATGATGAGAAAATTATTGGATCCTCTGAATAATCCCTGTATAACAAATTTTATGGATGATATCCTTATAGCAACAGAAACATTTGAGGAACACATTGACTCTCTGAACATGCTGTTTAATCGACTTAGGGAGGCAAATTTAACAGCCCGACCAACCAAATGTTGCGTTGGATGTAAAGAATTGGAATTTTTGGGACACACAGTTTATCAGGGAAACATGACCCCTGACCCAAAGAATTTAGAGAAACTACAGAAAGCCCCGAGACCACAAACCAAGAAGGACGTGAGATCCTTTGTCTCATTATGTGGTTTCTACCAGAAGTATATCAAAAACTTTAATTCCATATGTGCACCTTTAACGGAATTGACACGTAAAGGACATCCAGATCGCATTACATGGACACCACAATGTGAAATGACTTACCAAGAATTGAAGGAAAAGCTCACAAGTAAACCCATTTTGAAATTACCTGACTTAAGTCAAGAATTCATAGTAAGGACGGATGCAAGTAATATTGGGTTAGGTGCAACTCTACTACAGAAATCAGATGCATTGGATGGGGAATTAAGCCCAGTGGCATATGCTAGCAGAAAGTTGAATAAAGCTGAAATCAACTACTCAACTAGCGAAAAAGAATGTCTTGCAGTAATATGGGCAATAAAGAAATTCAATATTTATCTATATGGGAAGGCATTTAAGTTGCAAACAGATCACAAACCTTTATCGTTTCTAGCACAGGCTAAGCATGAGAACTCCAGGTTACTCCGATGGTCTTTACTTTTGGCTCCATATAATTTTAGCATTGAGTATATATCTGGAAAAACCAATTTGGGAGCTGATTTTTTAAGCCGCCATCCGTGTGATGAGAATCACCGTAAACCCCAGAAATAATAATAAATTTCTCTATGTGTATATAGAATAAAGGACTGACATATAATGTCTGTTTTAAGAGGGGAGGTGTCGTGGAATATTCTAATCCACATATATAAATTATTAGGTAAATATGAAGCCTAACAAATAAAATTAATAAAGAGAAGAGAATGGTAAAGAACAGTGCTGTCACAATGACAGTACTCGAAATCCCCCTTGTTTTCTGCTTCGTCTGCAAATTGTAACGCTTTCACGTTGATAGTAAAAGCTTACTATATTATTACCCGCTTTCTTCAATGAAACGTGTGCTGTATTTCTTGGAAAAACATTGAGATACCAAGCTGAACAATGACCTAATTTTAATATTTCATTCATTCCATTTTATACACGGCGGAACGAACGAACAGATGGACTAAAGGATAAAGAGAGAGGGAGGGCTGAAAATCAGGAACGCATGCAACACGCGTCGCGCGATACACAAATGCTGCCATCACGCGTGTAAGACTACATGCACTAACTTTTTTTCAGACGGACAGTGATAAATTCACTACCCTTCCCAGAGTTAGGTTTTAAAATCATAAAAAACGCTTATTAGGAAAGATAACAATAGATGGGTTTACGGTTGAAAACATAACAGTACCCAGACAGCACATCTTCGAAACAGGAGGTAGAAAATACATATTTTGAACGCAGCCACTTAGCGCTTTTAAATTTGGATATTTGGGTTCCTTAGGGTTTGCTGACAAAGAATATGTACAACGTTATGCAAATAGTCTAGGAATTAACAAGTTATAGCCAAAATAAAATATTGGGGATGCCTGACAGCATGAAATCATTTCTGCTCATAAAATTTTTTTTATAACGTGTTTGAAAAACCTCACGTTACAGAATTAGCCTACCATGTAAACTCCAAATTGATTGGAGCGCAACAAATGAAAGACTAACCACGATTGGTCGGGCTATAAATACTATCTTTCGTTGTTAGGGGAGACGGGGGAAGGTAACATTTTTTCAAACACTTGTCGAAACGGGGCCTCATTGGCTAGACTCGCTGATATAATCACTTAGGAGCGTTAGTTCGAAACCACTTGTTTAAATAAGCTTGATAAAGCATCAGTGCGTTGAAGCCAGCTCATATTTTTGCTAAATAAAAGCCTGGTTTGTGTTGTATTGTGATCAGTGTAAAAGACAATATAAATTAGTTATGAAGTAGAAGGTACATCCTTCTTGTTTTCAGGGACCGTGGTCTTGATGGTATTGAGCAGCACCTGGTCAGAGCTTTGCTGAATCCAGAGTCGGACAGCATACTCCTTGGTCCTTTTAGCTATCAGTGAGGTGTCTCCTGAGCCCAGAGGAGAATTCGAGCAGAGGAGTCTTTTCCTGCCGCCATCACGCCAGATAAGCGAATTGGCCAGCTGAGCTCAACATTATGTCCCCTCATCTTGAAATGACTTTATAAAAAATAACATTCAGAGGGGAATTTAATTGTCTTAATATCAGGAACTGAGAACATCTCCAATACTAGTCCCTAAAGACAAACTATTGAAGTCATGATGACAAATACCAACAGAGCTTGAACAAAACAAAACCAGTATTACCTCATTTTACTACTACACAACTGACACACATAGGATATTTGTAATAATATATGTCACTACTATATTCATATTGGTAAATTCTGTACATATAACTTGTAATTTAAATTGATTGTGATTCCTGGTTCCCTTGTAGTTGAATCAGGACACATATTCATTCATGCCAGTAATGAATACATATTGTTATTTGAAAGTTATCAGTGACTCTTTTAAGATATCCTTGTAGAGTGTTATATGTATGTGAGTGTCACAGTGTTGTCAAGTGTAGTGGATTAAATTAAATTGTTTATCTGTCTGTTGTTGTGACTTACACTTCATCATACACATACCCTAGACACATAACGTAGTCATCACACTATTCCAGAATAATTCTGACTGAGATATATAGATATGTGGTAGCAAGTAAGGTTATCTATAATACACTACTCTTAATAGATATAGATACCTTCACAGCTGATCTCAGTCAGTACACTAAGTCCCCTATAAATATTATAAAACATCCCACTTCACCACATGTATATCGACGAAGATGACAGGTTATCTTACAGCTCTTGTGCACTACATGAAGCAACTTTATTGATATAGAACTGTATGGAAACTCTATGAGAATATTTAATCCATATTACGAATTAACTTCGGCCCATCATTTATCCTTCTTCTGAGTGAGTGAGCTTAACTCAAGAAGGTGGCCATTTTGGATTACTGTCATTACAATGGGTCACTGTCAAGAGAACGGAATATTTATCCTACTATCGGACAGTGGTACGGAGATCTTGCTATGATGGAAAACCCACTATCGTGGTTTAACATTATTGTATAAACATCTGATATATACAGCTTAAGAACTTAACCAAGAAAAAGGGTTCGGTCAGTGAACTCTTATCCATGTCTACATATCCACCTCCACTGATGCGTTCAGTCAGTGGAAGTATAAGGCGATAATACACCCCAGCATTGAGGGCTCTACATATATCGTCTATTGTATTTATGCTATACGAAATGATGTTTGATGTTGCCACCTACTATTCAAATACCCTGATTTACTGTGTCAACATGTACCTATGACTGTATACGTTCTGTCCAAGTGTGTGCGTCCTAATAAACAGTACGAAACGACCACAGCAGTCTGTATCGGTGACTTATAGCTATGAGTGAATGAGTGCCTTATACTGGTCAACATACAAGCATTCCACCATTCGCATAACTAACACTTTACACTCTCACTCCATATCTGCATAACCCTGCGTCGGTCGAGTTGACCTTTATTCTACCTGCAGCACCCATCATATTCACCACTGGTTTGCGTAAGGAGAAGAAACCATATATATTTTTCAGTGGATAGGAAAGTAGCAGTTTTTTTTTAAATGTTCATCTTTTCCTTATCTAGCACTCAATCTAAACACAGCGGCCAGCGGTCTAATATCACCAGTAACATTCTTATTATTATTGGGTCTTCGATTTTTGGACCTGTTCGGTCCTCTTTCTGCATTCAGAGAAAGAGAGACCAAATATAAACAATAAGATTAATTGTAACTGGACGGTACCTTACCCAGAATTATTTTACCAAAATTGTCCAGCCCACTGGGCACACGAAAGAACATATATTCCTGACCTTTGACAGACACAGCACTGGATTTATTCAGATAGTTGTGCTGTTTCAAAATCGGCACTCATCATAAAGTCAGCCGATAGGATTAACCATCAATTATCAGTTTTATTTTTCGTATCGTAACATTTTTGTCTGAGCAACCAGGGACTAGACAATACAGGAACTTCTTTTCTCCTCTTGAAATTGTGAACGTCCCGAGAACGTCCTTCTTCAGTAACTATATGCGGTGACATAGGACTCATCCAGGAAAAATTAAACCACTAACTTTGGCGACCATCTTATGATTATTAAATACCAAGGCTGGTCTGGGGCCAGACTTGGCAACCCACCTGACATTATAGGTTCAGAATATTGTAATTTTTCAAGGGATACCTACATCACTATTAGGTAAGCAAGATTGTATGTGGCCACAGATGACAGAGTGAGAGACAGAGAGAGAGAGAGAGTAAATATTTTCCTTTATTACAATCAGTGTACTAAATATATTGTTTTTGATTTCGCTAACATGAGTACTTTACCGAGTAGTAAATTAGTGAGAACTTGTTTTTCACAGTCTATTGTGTAATCTAGTGCTTATCTTTGACCTTTGGATTATTAACTTTTTTGGGGATCTTTCTTCCTTAGCAAGGGGAGGGCACTTATTCGATTATTTTCATATATCTGTAAACTTGATTTATTTGATTTCTCTATATGTTTGATGTTGTAAAAAGTTTAATGATAATAAACAATAAAAAGAACTTAATGTTCGTGTTGGTCAGACCCATACCCAATTAACCATAGTTTTTTTCACGTTTTTGTGTGTCTTGTTGTCACATAATTGTGTGTGTGGGTGTGTAGTGTAACTTATATTTCATATAGGGAGAGAAAGGTCGTCTTATATTAAAATACTAGACACTAGAAAAACAGCAGACGTGAGTGGCTTACCCAGGCCTCGAACCCAGGACCTTCCATGCACAACCCCGCCTAGCTATGCACCTCGGGTTCAACATGGGAAGTATCTGATACACCAGACATAATGTAGAAAGTATCTAAATCATCCGACACAATGTAGGAAATATTCAGTACCTGAGGTACCATTTTGAAACCTGTTACATCTAACACAATTTAAGAAGTTATTGATGCTTCAGAAATTATGTTGGGAGTATCTGATATACCAGACATAAGATAGGATGTATCTTATACGCCAGACACAATATTGACAATTTGTAATACATCAAATACCACGTCAGAAGTTTATGATAAATACACCGTAAAAAGGGTTTCTTTTTTCCCCCTTTTTTTGAAAAGTAAAAAGTGAGGGAAGATTTCGATGCATTAGACACTGTATAGGGCAGCGGTAGACAACCCAGAAGCTATGGTGATAAACTTTAGACACACAGAACCCTCTAAAGATCTACACACGGCTGTTTGTGCCCTATACCAGAGCGCTCTTTTAGTTTCGGTGACCGGAATTCTGACACCGGGTATAAAATTTTCGTGTACACCGTAAAAGACTATTTAAGTTTTTGGCGGGGAAAATCAGCTGCTGTGTGTGTAAAACCAGTAAAATATAAATCATTACACACTCGTTCTGGATAAACACAGCGCTAAAATTCTTTTGTGTACTATAACTTTGTTCTCTGCTCTATTTTTGATTGCATTTTTATTTGTTTGAAATTAGTTTTGACGGAGTTACAGACTTTGGAAAACAGCGTCATCATTTGAGGAAATTCATAAAATAAGTAATCTTTTTATTAATTTAATATATAAAAATCGGCCCATTCGTTTGAGTTTATAATTATAAAGACTTCTCGAAGGGAAGCTAAAGATTATTTCCACATACTTTTTTTTTTGGTTTCATATCTTGAGAATGTGTGGTAGTCAGTTTTGTGAGTTTGGCATTACAAGAACAAGCATATTGTCACCAGATTTTATAGCATTTAAATTACTGTAAACGCATTCCTGATACAAATCTTAAATAAGGTTGTAACAAAATAACTTTGTAAAGCACCATCTGTTTTTGCATTTTCATTCATTTATAATGATATTTAGCTACGTATATAAGCGTCAGAAAACATGTAAATCTATAGATAGATTACTTCTACATACTTTGTTCTATCTTTCAAGTCATGTTAATCTTGTATTTATAATATGAATTTTTTTTTTTTTTATTATGTGTGAGATAAGGACTGTTCCATTAGTGTTCTTTGGTAGACAATCCTGTGCACACGACGGCTGCCAAGAATTCTAAGTAACTGTTTGTATATCTTCTTTCATTCACAGATAAAACATTCTACATCCTGGTGTTAGACTTGATAGTCCCAAATATTCCTCTACCTTTATACATACACAAGTAAACTATACTACATAACAACGAAATGGAACATACTGTTTTGCATCATATGAATTGTGCCAGTGCACTGTGCAGAGCCTGTGGCAAGAGAGCATTAACTTCCAAAACAACACGTTCAATTCAGAAAGCGCTGAACTGTTCTAAATTACGTTAATGATCTGTTCTTTGTGTTTGGAATTAACGTATCAGATGATAAACCCACACAGCATTCGACTATATTTTGTAAGAAGTGTTACTTACGAATACAAAATTCAAAAAGGAGGCATAATGAGAAGTGTCTTGAAACAGCCAAGTTACTATCGGAAAACAGTCAGCACATCTGGAAAGACTAAAAACCATAATTTAACTATAAGTGAATGTCAACTGTGCAATTGTGTTGCAAAGACATCTTTTGGTGTTTTAAAAACAAAAAGCTGCTCTATCCCCTGTAATGTTCTTTCTGACCCCTCCATGTCTAGTCAGTCATTTAGCTGTAGTCAGGATAGCTCTGTACAGTAGGAGGTTGATGTGCCTGCCCACATTAGTGATGATATTGTTCAACTTGAGGTTGATGTGCCAGCTCACATTAAAGGCGATACCATTATTCATTTGGATGTGGATAACACTACTCACCCTAGCATGCCAGTTTTTGTTGCCACATCTACACCTACCAAGTCAGTTATACATACGACAAGTACATCCACCTCGCCTGTCTTTAAAAGCGACATCACAGTACAACAGTTACTTGCTAAGCCACCTTCACAACCACTAACACAAAAGGAAGAACCCCTATTCACATCCATTGTTAGAAAAAAAAAACTAGAAACAGCAAAAAGTAATATCATAAAATGCAAAACCAGAGGACAGCCTATTGTACTACAAAAACTAATTAAATATAGAAGAGAAACATCAGTCACCAGAACGCCAACAAACGTAAGCGATCTCAATTGCTTCACACTGTTAGAAAACATATTGCTGGAACATCAACTGATTCATTAGACCTGCAGCAGGCACATGAACTACAACGCTGTTAAGAAACGTCACATCAGGAAATTTGCAGGAAAGCAGGCATTGAAAGTAGAGTTAGAATATCCAAAGAATTAGCAATAGCCATGAAGGAAACAGTAGGTCTTACGTGGGCACAGGAGAGAAAACAGAGAAGATTGAAAATTGAAAGACGCGCCAGAGGTATTAAAAATATAACTTCACAATTAAAATTTATAATGGAAACTCATTTGTTACAAATTTCTCCATCTGTGAATGTACAGATTTATCCTATTAAAAAAAAAGGAAGTGTGAATGATAATTGAGCGAAATTTTGGGGCTAGAGCAAATTATGGCAGTTGTTGCTTGAGATTGACAGAATTAACAGAGTGTGGAAATCATTTAATAGATGTATTTTTTAAATACACCTATTTATCTATTAAATTTAACATTTCGTTTTACTCATGACCATACTTATTTTTACATGACCATCGTGATGTATGATTGAGATAATTGTTAGCTCTCATGTTTTTGGGGACAATTGGGTGTGTTATTTTAAGGTAATAAATGTGGACTTGCAATTTAATGTTTCAATAATTAATGTTTGACGCATGAAACCAAAACAAATCTTTGATATCCATTTTCTGCAGGTTTTCTACTTTTGATTTCTGTAATTTGTTATGCATGTCGATTGTGACCGATTGAGTGAAAATTGCATTATAAACAAACCATAACAAAATATAAAAAAAAACGTAAATTGTACACTATTTCAGACTATTATATCTTCTGTTCTAATTGTGATAAAATGTTTGTTCTTGTTCTAAAATTTACTCTAACATTTCTAGTCTAGCGTTACGCAAAATTAAAGCCGGTATTTATAATAATAAAGTAGCCTAAAAACATTAATTAAGCCCTATCAAAAGTAAAATCCGCCACCTTTTTTTCCAGTTAGGAAGTTACCACGTGACCTCTGACACGATAGCTATAAATAGCGCGGTCGGGGGAACAAGGGGAAATAACTAAAAGATCACTGGCAAACAGCCGTGTACAATGATACAATTATGTCTGTTTTCAGGTTTGTAAAGTATTTGGAATTAGTGATAAATGAAGCATGTATTATTTAACTTTCATCTCTGCCAGACGATCTCCTTCCTGTGATTCTATTGGGCAAGCGGCGAAAGTCGAATTAAATTATAATTTAACGAATCTTTACTCCGCTTCAAAGAAACCATTGTGTTCCTGTGTTATGCAGTTTACAAATAAAGTGAATATTAGAGGGCTAGCTCGTGTTCTTTAATTGGGAACGGGGTAAAGGTCACTTTAGTCTTGGGGATACTGTGATATTAAATTCAGGAGAGAACTGGTTCGATATTTCCATATCTTAAAAAATTATTGATTTCCGTCAGTATCAATTATCTCAGGCGATCATATACCGAGGCCGCCACAAGACATCTTTTGTCTATTTCTGTACTAGGCGTTCTGCCGGGAATCCCTCATGTCTCAGCTGCGTGACCAGATCGTCATATATGGTCATTTTAGTGAAGCTTTTAATAATTTCGATCTACTGATATATCTTAAAAAGGAGAGAAAGTTCTCACGTCTTGGGCGTAATGTGGGTCGTCTAACGTAATTTATGTCAGAAAAACAACTCAGGAATTATTTTTAAATATGGAAATGAGATCGCACGTTTAGACTAGGAAAATTTTTGAATATCGTAGTAAAAACCTAGTAACCCACCTCCTTCTACTTTCGAGCCTTTTCATTCTATTTAAAGAATGAATGTTGGGCGTGGCGGGAAAAAATGGAATGTCATGAAATTCCAACAGTAAAGTCAGACAACCACAATGTGATCGCTTACGTTTTCCCGGAGTGAAACATTTGCTATAGACATATGAGAGGATGGAAGGGTAAAGAAATGTCAAACTCGTACGTTTAACAGGTGCTAATATAGAACACAGATAACACCAGGGATAAGTGTATGTCAATATTCCTATGTTTAATGTCGACGCACAATGTTTTCATATAAGGGAAATGAGAGCCCGGGAGTGGGGATGGTGCACAATTTTTCCATATGCCACAGTTCTTGTTCCAGTCCATGTTCCAGAATATAAACGAATTTAGGTGTGGTTTCTATGGAAACAGAAAAAAGTGGTTTTGTATAATTTACAAGTGTTAATTCGCGTCATAATTCCGTAAAACTATTTACAGTTATACATTTGTTTTACTTCTAAAAAAAGCCCAAATAAAATGGAGTGTTTGGAGTTATTCATAGTTACATGTTTACATCAAATAGCAGGAACTACCAAACTGGAAGGTCTGAGTTTTTCCTCTTCCAGCTTAAATGGGTACCTGACTCTGCACTTGAATTAGGGAAGGCACAAGCAGTGAGGAACGGAACTGGTCACCCTAGTTCATACATTTTTTTTATCTAGTACAGCTAAGTATCTAGCGCTTTCCTCCCATCAAGAGCAGAGTCAGATACCCATTTACAGTTGGGTAGACTGGACCTTGGCTCCACCAAGTTTCAATAATGGAACCTGGTAACTCTTCCGCGAGAGGCAAGCGCTCTAACAACTCTGCCAATCGGACGCTCAAGAGAAACTTAATGATGTAGAAATTAACTAAAACATTCATTCATTTTCCTGTCCAGTTTTCGCAGATACTGGAGTCGCCCTGGCAGGATATCTGCATCCTTGCATTCATATACTCGTACTATTGTAGCGGGAGTTTATGTACACTATGAGGTTTCCAACCACATGCACAACCTGCTATTACTCGCCTCTTACGACATTACCTGAAGGAGTAGTCGGCGTATTCCTTCTTTGTTCTCTCAGAGACGCCCAGGAAATACAAAGGGGGGGGGGGGGGGGGGGGGGGGGGGGGGGGGGGGGGATGTGTGGGGGGGGGGGAGAGGTTGATAAAAGTACATAACCAGGAAAAACAAACTTAGGAACACAAACCAGAAACAATTATATACATATATTGGAAATGCATGCGGCAAATAACAAATGACGGTTTACAGTAAACTCTATTGAATCTAAAGCGGGTGTTTCTAACTCATGAGAGGGCCCCCTCGTAACAATTCTCCAGACCTAAAGGTCTTTTATATTTGGACATGCGCCCTAATATAACCGGCTAGGTTGAATGGGACGCGCCTCGCCAAAACGAGGCAAAATTGTATTTAAAAAAAAAAAATGAGAGGTCCCACACCTGTCACAGCAGCTTAAGAAACTTCGCATCTCTTTACAGCAGGGGTCCTCGACATTTTTTCCACCGCGGGCACATTTTAGATTTATAAAGAGCGTAGTGGGCACCAGCCAAGTATCACAAATTCACATAATAGAAAGGTTCCTTTTTACAATAAAATATACAACATACGTAAATAAGGCTGAGTACACACATTTAAAGATACAAGAAATTTTCAGAATTAAAAAGAAAATTGATCTCCAAATATTTGAGTCAAGCGTGTAGTTAGTGTGATCTTTGTCACTGCGTGTCACTGGTCAACTTATCGTAGTTATGAGTGTATGATGATGTTACCGCACGCAAACAATCATCCAGATGAGCATCAGTGAACCACGATCTGTACTTAGAATCGACAATGTTCATTAAAAAAAAACAACATCATTCTGAAGGTACAAGATTTCCAAATCTAGTTCTTCTGCTGTCTGCCAACCGACGAAGCCATTTGTGTCATGTCTATTTGACAAATGAAAGAATTTGCTTAAAAAAAAAAAGAAAAGGAAAAAAAAAAAAGAATTTACAACTGGTTCTATATAGGTTAATTATTAAAGCTACCTATCGAACTCATCTATGAGTATTTGGAGGTGGCCAATATGTGGTGACAGAATCATTATTCACCAGACCTACAGGTCTATTATATTTGGACAGGCGTCCTAATATAACCGACCAGGTTGAACGGACGTGCCTCGCCAAGAGGAGGCAGAATTTGTTTTTTTTAAATGGTGGCGGAATGAAATCTCCTTCATTAATAAATGTTTTTATACCGGAGAAGTGTGCAAGTGACCTGGGTAATTCTGACTATGTAAACAAAATTCTACGTTTATTCTTTCATCCGCAAATTTTCCGCAGGCCCACAAATAAGCCTTGGCGGGCACCGCTTTGAGTACCCCTGCTTTACAGCACCTTAATAAAAATAAATAAACGTACAGAAACAGGTAATGGCAGGCACAGAAATAAAGACGTAGAAAATTGGACAACAGAAAAACAACAGATGTTATAGGCTTAATGGGGACTCGAACCCAGGACTAACTGAACGACAACACCTCGTCGCTAGGGGTGTGAATCGTGACTACCCACTATTATTATTGTTTATTATTTACAGCACCTTCAAAAGTCTCGCACTCCTTTTACTTAATCTTAAGAAGCCTCGCACCCCTTACAGCATCTTAAGAAGCCTCGCACCTCTTTATCTTATAGTTCGCAAAATATGCCAGAAATAATGAAAGGAGATGAAAGCATGTCAATTTTTTTACATGAAATGGAATATATATATATATATATATATATATATATATATATATATATATATATATATATATATATATATATATATATATATATATATATATATATATATATATATATATATATATATATATATATATATATATATATATATATATATATATATATGGGAAACTGGTCATAAATTAGGAGTGTTTTTATGAGTAATTTCCCACTTTTTTCATACAGCTGTAGACATAATGACAATACTTCTTTAGAATATACATCGTTCCAATATTTGAAACGTTTTGAAGAAGTTTGGGTACACTATAGTCATTGAATTCATACTATCAGTGTTTTATTTTGTACAAATATATTTGAGTTATATATATAACATATTTATGATGATTCACCTAAAATATCTAGCACGTCTTACATCCCCAAAAGTCCGGGTCACGCATCCACGAGAGGTGAGATTTATGTATTTTATACTATTTTTATTATGATTCACCTTCTAAAGGTTATACGACGTCTTACACCCTCAAACTAAGTCGGGTCGAGCACCCCCAAGGGGAACCCGCACCCCCGGTTAAAACAATGACCTAAAGGGTATATATTCTTACACTGAAAGTGAATAAAAAAATTATAGCAATACAAACAGTACATCTGTTTCTATAGTCTGATGTGTAGGCAACTAGAAATTGTCTCAGTAAATCCTTCAAAGAAATAAGAGTTCTAACAGATTCACTTTCAGCAATTCATGTTGAAAGAGAACCATAAGAGAGCGCAGCTAAGCCACTGTCAATTTGTCTATTATTATTCTCTTAATTGTGAATTTCGTCTGTGTTCTTAAAGGAGCACAGTGTTAGGGTTCATTCGTTATGTATCGTCAAGAAGCTGGTTCTTGGCTTCCAGCCTGTCTAGGGTATATTTGTAACAGGCCTCTAAGTCCAACTTTTTAACAGCCTTAGAACGTGTAATTAGTCTTCAACAGTCAGAAACTTGATAAGGCCAGTTTGACGTTAAGAACACATATTCAATTTTAATACAGGACGAAGCTCCTTATATAATTGCATCCAGAATATAATAATCAATGGCATTCACTAGCAAGTCCATGAAACCAGTCTATCGTCACGTAGAACTAAGGACAAGATGTCTTATACATACTGCTGAAGTCTTTAATAATATAGTCCCACACTCACTTCTTTCGGTTCAGCATTCGCTTGTCCATTTAAATATAATCAAGCATAGACTCCATACTAAAGGACGACCTAGCTGATATAAATTCACAAAGACTCTATCACATGAGTACACTTTCTGGAGCTCGTCAAAAACACGTCTGTCTCACACAGTGAATACACATCGAAAGAGCACGAATACTAGCTCAAATTTGCAACATAAAACCGGCAAAGAATCGTCTGCAAATTATTAGCGGACTATGTGACGTACTTCCGGAGTAGTCTGGGCAACGCATATCAATAAGGAAGTATGTATACAAACCCTGTCGAGTGCGATAAAACCTGTTATGATTTTACTCATAACAACTACTCCCCCCCCCCCCCCCCCCCCCCCCCCCCCCCCCCCCCCCCCCCCCCCCCCCCCCCCCCCCCCCCCCACCCCCCCCCCCCCCCCCCCCCACACCCCCACCTACCCCCCCCCCCACCCCCCCCCCCCCCCCCCCCCCCCCCCCCCCCCCCCCCCCCCCCCCCCCCCCCCCCCTCCCGGCCAATAATGGCAACGAAGTTGTCATTATTGCTATTATGAGAAAACACCACTAACGTGAGCAAAAGGTAACATTACATGTCACTGTTGCAATGACCATGCATAGACCTAAGTTTGTGCCGTAATGTAAGCAATTTAATACACGAGGTGTGGAAATCCAGCATGAAATGCTAATACCACTGTCTACAAAACGCTCAAAGCAATTTCACATCGTGAGATACTATAGCAAACGTCAGTCAACATATAACATTAATAATAATAATATACCATGCATTCTCACACTTCAGTCCGTCAGAAAATACCTACTGTTCATTGTCATGTCACCCAGTCAATTAATGTCACTTGAAATTAACATTAATGCTAAGTGTATATAATAATCGTATTCAATCATAGAAGACGTAAGACAGACACTTGACACACACAAAATGTTTGACTGTTACACATTGTCAAATACATAAAGTTTTGTGTGGTAGTGAATGGTATGTCAGATTGTATCATATACATAATATGAACAACGAATCACGAATTAATTTTATAATAGCGTACACAACGCCTTAATATCCTTTTTTTTTTAAAATAAAATTCCTCGTATGAGGTTGCATTTTTTTCCTCGCATGAGGTTGCATTGGTACACGCCAGACCCCGGCGCTGGTCAAGACACATGATCCTAGTAGGCGTGTGTCCCAACACTAAAAGACCAATTGACAAATGAATATCCAACTCATAAGTGTCAAAGTAATTTTCTTTTGTGTTAAAAGTTAATTAATATAGTAAGTCAATATGTCTCCATTCATGTAGGAGAAAAAGCTACTATTTCCAATAAAGTCAAGTCCATTCCGTGCACACAATCATATAGTGCTTGAAGTTTCATGTAAACATTCCATCTTGAATATGTCCATGATTGTTGTCTCTTTAATAGTATAAGAGAAAAAATCCGTAAGTTCGCGAAGTATGAAGCGAAATCACGGAGAAAAGTTGCGTCTCAATCTCATGATTAACTCCCTTGAAATCCTGGTATGAGTTTCATTTATTAGTTGTCTCTTTTGAAAGTCCAGCATAAAATTCTCATGACTATTAATGTGTGTAATTCAGAAACTGTTCCGAACTGAATCAATCGAAACATTTGTACAAATTTCTTTCTTGACAACATGTAGTTGAAATGTGCATCTGAAGATGACTGTATGTTGTATCTATGCTCTGTCCGAAGTAAAACGATATGTCGCACGCTATGTAGTGATCCGTAATTGAGCACCATCATGTGTCTGTGCGGGTGGCACTGCTGTGACATCACCGTGACAAAAGTACAATTTGGTGATTTGATCAAATTACGTGGTTCTTGGTGCGAAATGTTTTGAGCAATGGATCTGTGCATGTAGATAATCTAACTACATTACATTATGTTGATCATTTTAACTTGTGGACGCAGTGGATGAAGGAGCGTCCTTGATGTATCTGGACAGCACATCGGCGACGACATTGAGATTTCCCTTTATTGATCTAATGCTGTAATTGTACGGCTGTAAAGCCAGGCTGGCTCTAGCTGCCTTTGGATTAGTAAAACGAGCTGTCTGTAAATAACCCAAAGCTCGTTGATCAGTCTAAAGAGCGAAGGGAGCTCCCAAGAGGTATCTTTGAAGTTTATTAAAGGCGAAAACGATAGCTAGAAGCTCTCTTTCCACGATTGGGTACTTTTGTTCTGTGGGGGTTAAATTCCTGCTCACATACATTGTGGGATGCAGATGGCCTTCAAACGTTTGCATTAGTGTTCCCCTATTGCGACATTGCTGGCATCAACTCTGAGAATGAATGGAGATCGAATATCAGGCAATCGTAATATTGGCGATTTCGAGAAGGCATACTTTATCACGTTTAATGCATCATGACACGCATGCGTCCAAATTACTTTCTTTGCTGCGTCTTTCTTCAACAACGCAGACAACACTGAGGCTAAATCAGAAAAATTTGGTAGAAATCGCCTGTAAAAATTGATTAAACCCAAAAGGCTTCGAACTTGTTTTTTTGTTCGAGGAGTATCTAAATTAAGAATTTTAGAAACCGTAGAATCTTCAGGTTTTAAAACTCCCCCTCCAACCTTGTGACCGAGAAATGTAATTTCAGAAAAAACCTATTTTAGTCTTAGAAGGTCGAGCTGTAATATTATGACATCGTAAAGTATCTAATAACGACTGAATACCATTGATATGATCATTCCAAGAATGATGGAACAAACAAATATCATCTATATAGGTAATCAAATCCTCACGATCAGAAAATAGTCTCCGTATCATGCGTACAAACGTAGCAGGAAAATTAACAAGACCAAAAGACATATAGTTAAATTGAAACAAACCTAAAGGTGTAGCGAAAGCTGTGTACCGTTTAGATTTGTCAGATAAAGGAACCTGTCAATATCTTTTTGATAAGTCAGACTTTGTGAAATAAGTGGCAGTAGATAGTCTGTCAAGAAGTGATTCAAGAACAGGAAGGGGTTCCGCGTCTCGGACGGATACTGCGTTTAACCGTCTAAAATCAATACAAATTCTTATAGATTTGTCTTTTTTCCTGATTAACACCATAGGAATGCTATATGGTGAATTGGACGGTTCTCTTATGTTTAATTTAATCATCTGTTTTATCTCATCTTGCACATGAGATTGCAAATGAATTGAGATAGGATACGGTTTCAGTTTGATAGGCCTGAAATCCGTTAATATGATATCATGTTGAATGACATCAGTATGCCCAGGAATATCCATGAGCACCTCAGAAAAAGATTGTAGTAAGTTAGCAATCTGATCTTTCTGATAAGAATTCAAAGTAGAATTAATGGAAACATCTTTCCAAGATTCAGTCGCCAACAGATGAATATCAGGTAACGATAGAATAGGTTCACCATTTTCAGCAAAGTCCAAAGTTTCCTCCTGAATTACTGCCAAGAAAGAACGATGATCAATAGATTCGTTAATAGCTTCAAAGATAGGACGTAGATGTGGTGGTCTCGTATGAAACTGTTGTAACATATTGATGTGAAACATTTTTTCTTTTCCTTTCACATCTACAACATAGTCGATGTTAAGATCCCGTACCGCTTTGATGTCTGCTTTCAACAACCGTTAGAGTCATGTTAAAATGTCCACCAATAGCGGTTAAGTTCTTCCCAATTTTGTTTATATCACTGATGAAAGTACAGTGATAAGACGCGAATGCCAAAACGTGAGTGTGTAGCAACACTTAATCGTCCCTGTTTTTCTCACTGGTTCAAAAGGGAAGAACAACCTGCAACAGCCAACCTCTACTTTAACGGACCATAAAAGCTGAGGTGTTTTTTTGTTTTACTCAAACAGAGGTTTATTTTCCAATGATGATTAAATGGTACAATGTGGTTCTACGTCCGGTCATCAGGTCATCGAATTTGTTCATAATACATGCAATATATAGTCAACTACTATTTCAATGCTGGATTTCTGTGGTCCAGAATAACTTCAAACACTGCGGTGACAATGGAAGATTTTAACTCCGGTTTTTACGGTGTATTACTTCCACGTCCACGTAAGGTTGAATATTATACTTCATTCCTTAATACCAGTCCTAGCATAGGCTTCCTTCCGAAGCTATAATATACAACCGGACTGTACAATAATGTGTCTGACCATTGACAAGGCGATGGTCCTCCATTTTTTAGTTATTTACCAATCTACGTCATCACTAAGGACCCACCAAAAAGCAAACGTCATAAACCAATCTACAAATCGAGTGGTTAATACATTAAGACCTTGGCCTCTATGTTCAATAATAGTGCACAAAAGTGTGCTTATTAAAAATCTTACAATATCTCTCAGTTAAGTTCAGCGCCCATTTATGCGCAAATAACATTGTGACAATAAGCATATTGCAACAATTACCCTCTACCACCTGTAAGAAAAAAAAAAACGCAGTTTCTTTTTTTTTCTTCAAAAATCTATTGGTAATAATAATAAAAATACCAGCATAATACTATCCTAAGTCTCAATACGTCTAAGTCAGTTAATTGTCTCATAAAATTATCAGTCAGTCGTCGATGAGATGAAACGGTGATAAACAAGTCATGTGAATAAAATCCACGTAGGAAGAAATAATCATAATAACAAAAATTACGGAAAAAAAACAACACCGCCCTCTATTACCTCTAAACTAATCAATAATACTAGACCCAAAACTCACCTAATATAATTACATCTAATAGGATTATCTACCCATAGGATAAAGATTACAATAATATGTACCTCACCAATGAAGAGTCAGTCCCATATATGTTTATTCATGATATAAACCCAAACGATTGCAAGTATAAGCATAAATTGGTCCTCAAATTACCTATTTCAATGCCCCTAGGAACCTCTAGATAATATACACGCAAAAAAAATTTTTTTTTTTTTTTGCTTTTGAATATCATTGCAGTACAGTATTATATACACTATATGTGCACGTTACCCCCCTAAACATTAAAGTGTGTTCTGGGTAAAACCAATTAAATTCAATGTCCCAATTACATCAACACTACTGTTGACCATGCATTAACTGTCATTAAAAACTTGTGTACTGTCTTCCTGAGGGCACCTCGACAGTACGTCTGCCACCACATTGTCAGACCCCCGAATTGCTTGAATCGTATAATTATACGGCTGCATCAGAATCGAATAACGGGCTGCTCGGGCGCATTTGTGGTTTTTAGTCTTTAAATACGCCAAAGCCTTCTGATCTGACTGTATTACGAAACATACACCCAACAAATACTTCTCTAATTTGGTTGCTGCCCATACCACGGCGAGAAGTTCCTTTTCCAACACCGAATAATTCATTTCCGCCTTGTTTAATTTTCTCGAAATGTACGTGATCGGATGCAGATGTCCATCAAATTGTTGAAGCAACACAGCACCAACGCCTTTGGACGAAGCGTCTGTTCGAAGAGTATAAAGATTATTAAGCCTGGGTAGTTTTAAAATCGGTGGGGATGAAAACAAATCTTTAATTTTAAGAAAAGCAGCATTGCATTCTGGAGTCCACCTAATTACATTAGGAGCCCCTTTCCTAAGTAGAGTGGACAGATCTGATGTAATTGAAGATAAATTAGGAATAAATTTACCATAATATTGCACTAGTCCTAACACACTACGGACTTGTTTTTTTGTTCTAGGAATGGAAAGATTTAGAATCTTGGAAACATTCTGCTCCAAAGGTTGAAGATTCCCATGACCAATCCTATGACCTAGAAACGTAATCTCAGAGAATCCAATATACACCTTAGATGGTCTAGCAGATAACCCAGCAGATCTAAGAGTAGATAAAAGTGAATGTAGACCAACAAAGTGTTCATCCCACGTATTGCTAAATAGACAAATATCATCTATATAAGTAATAACATCTTGCCTATGAGAGAACAGCATTCTCATCATTCTAGTGAAGGACGCAGGTGCGTTCATTAGTCCGAAACACATGACATTGAAATGGAACAACCCCCGAGGAGTAGAAAAAGCTGTGAACTGTTTACATCTATCCGCCAACGGAACTTGCCAATAACCCTTGGCTAAATCAAATTTACTAAAGTATATTGCCTTTGACAATTTTGGTAAGAAATCCTCCAATAATGGTAATGGTTCGGCATCAAATTTTGTTACTTTTATTTAATTTTCTGAAATCAATGCAGAGTCGTATCTCATTATCTTTTTTTCGAATTACCACCATAGGAAAAGCAAAATTACTTTGAGACGGACTGATTATCCCTAACCTAATCATGTCATCTATTTCTTTGTTCACTTTGTCCTGAAAATGTAAAGGTATAGGGTATGGACGTACTCTAATGGGCGTTTCATCATTTAAATGTATATCATGTATGATTACATTTGTTGTACCTGGAATATCTGAAAGTACATCATTAAAGGAATGTAATAAGTCAGACACCTGTGTTTTTCTATCCAACGATAAATCTTGACATATCGTCACATCTTTCCAAGTTTCTGTAGAATGTACTGGTATGTTAGGAAAATTTATAGATACTTCAGGAAACGCTGATTCTTCCTGAATCACTGATAATGAAGACCACCCAATTGGACGCGAGACTATGTCCTCGACAGCATGAAATACTGCCTGAAGATGTTCAGGTCTTGCGTGGAATTCTTTCAACATGTTAATGTGAAATATTTTCCTTTTCCCATTGACATCAAGTACGTAATCTACATCCGAAATTCTGGACAGAATTTTGAAAGGACCACACCAAGTTATAAGTAGTCTATTCTGCTTACTAGGTAAGAGAACAAATGCTTCGTCACCTGGTACAAGATGCCGAAGATGTCTTGAATGATTTTGCAACACCCTAGCTTTCTCTTTAGCTCTCTCTGATGCAGATGTCGCTAACTGACATGCATCCATGATTCTTTGTCAGAGATTGACAACATACTCGTATGACGATACTGTCTCTTGAGACAAATCAGAATCGATTAACAAATCTTTAATCAAAGATAATGGACCTCTGGGTTGAGCCCCAAACACAAGTTGAAATGGACTGAAACCAGTATGCTCATTCGGTATTTCGGTAAAACTCGGTCCCACTCTTTAGGAAAATCAATAGTAATCTTACCCAACATTTGTTTTATCGACCTATTGAGACGCTCCACCATACCATTCGAGGCGGCGTGATAGACACTGCTAAGTTATCTATCTATGTGAAACATTTTCATCACCTCAGTCATAGTACCGGAAACAAATTGAGAGCCCCTATCTGACAACAGTTTTCTCGGAAAACCGATTCTGGAAAATATTTGAAACAAAGCTTCAGCCACATCTTGAGTAGCATTATTTTTTAGAGGTATAGCTTCCGGCCAACGCGTACACATATCTATGCAGGTTAAAACATATCTATGTCCTCTCGATGACATTATAGGAAGTGGGCCAATAATGTCCACGGCCATCTTCTCAAACGGACGCACCGGAATATCGGCTGCTTGAATGGGAGCTACATGATGTGCCCCTCTAGACTTAACCTCCTGACATATAAAACAAGAACGGCAATACATCGAAATGTCTTTTGATATACCAGGCCAGAAAAATGATGCAAGCACTCTAGCCCTTGTTCTCGAGTAACCCAAATGACCTGAACAACGTGAATCATGAGCATGACTTAAAATATAAGCCCTCATTGTTTTAGGTACCATTATTTGAGTCACAGTATCAAAGGACTTCCCATCTCGGAATTGTCTCACTAATATGTTATTGACGATAGCATACCATTGCTTGTGACAATTAATATCATTTGTAGTATTAATTTCTACGAAATTAAAAAATTTCTTTAGTGAATCATCATTTTTCTGCAATGTAGCAAAAGCTTCTTTGCTAATGTTGCTATGCCCCAATTCATCATTACCCAATGGTACAACATTTTGTTGAGCATGTTCCTGTGCTCGAGTAACCACAACATTAGCCCTGTGTACGTGTTCTCGTTCCCAATCATTTATTTGCTCACGAGTACACTCTTTAAAACCGTGAATGTGACCAAGAACCAAATCGCAAACTGGATTCGGCAACAAACATACTTTTATTTGTCCCGTAAAAAATGGCGTTGCGATATGAACCACAGCAGTTTGAAATTTCTCAATTCTACCACCAAACGTAATGCACTTAACCCATGTGCCTGTACAAGAAGAAGGATCAACCAAACATTGTCGCACGCCTACCGTCGTGCAACCTGAATCCTTTAATAAAGTTACTGGCATGCCATTAAGTAAGCCCTTGTGAAACTCTAAAGACCCGGTTCCTTCATGAGCTGACATAGCAGGTAACGCCGGCAATGGGTGTCCACATCTCAGTCTGGATACCACATCAGGCTGAAATAGATTCTTGCATTTCAAACATGTTTCAGCATTATTAAAATCAAATGACGCACATGCATTTGCTTGATTAACAGTATTATTGTTATCTGCGACATTGTTTTTCGACATTTGAACGGAATTACCATGGTAAGCAGATCGATTATAACTATTTGACCGAAATGCCTTGTCATTTTGTTGTCTATTGTTATACAAATGTCTATTATTATTCTGCGAGTAATGTGCTTTATTGTAACTGTAAAAGTTAGGAGTGTTTCGTTGCCAATTCATTCTGTCTCTGTTTCCCAAATCAACCTGTTGACCAGTTCCAAAATGATTGTTATTCCATCTTCTGCCAGCTGGTGAATCATTTCTATTTCCACCTTCGAAATGAGAAAAATTTCTTTGATAATTATTATTTCGATCTGAACTGGCACTTCTATGACGAAACCTATCTCTGTCACCACTATTCGATCTAAATTTTCCTTGTCTGTTATTTACAGTAGCAACACCCGCTGACTGTAACGATTCATGTAATTTAGTGTTTCTGACATTCAAGTTCGGATGAGCAACTGAAAACTGACGCCCTAGGGTCTCAACTTCCGATAACGATTTAGGATTCCGCTCCTGTAAAAACGCCAAAAACTTATCACTTACTGAGGATAATACCTTATCCCGTAATATTAAATCTGCCAGATCTTCAAATTTCCGTTGCACCTTTTCAAGTTCGATCCAACGATTAAAAGTTAAACGAATATCCGAAATGAATTGTGAGAAATCTTTTCCTGTTTCCGGCAACAACTCTTTAAAACGCCTTCTATAACCTTCAGCTGTAAGCTGATATTTTTTTAATAGCGTAGCTCTAGCTTCCTCATAGTTTTGACTATCGCCTTCTAACGAAGCGACTGCACTTAACGCCTCTCCTGATAAAAAATTCATCAGTTTGCTACACCACATACTTTTATCAATTTTATATTCTGTGCATACCAATTGAAATCTTGACAAGAAGAACGTTATATCGTCGACCCCTGGTTTAAACATGGGCAAATGGATTTTAATGTCACCTTTTTGACCATCATTCTGAGTGTGTGATTGACTAGTAGCATTTCCATTTTGCAACTTCTGTCTTTCAATTTCTAACTGCAACATTCTCTCTTCATGTGCTCGTTTTTTCTCCCTCAAGTGTAAATTCATATTGTCTCCTTTTCTCATTCTCTTCCATCTCCAAGAGTTTCATTCTCTCTTCGTCTTGCCTCCTTTTCTCTTCGTCTTGCCTCCTTTTCTCTTCGTCTTGCCACCTTTTCTCATTATCTTCCATTTTCAACCGTTTCATACGTTCCTGGTTGTCTAATTCTCTATCTTTTAATTCTAACTGACGTTTCTCTCTTTCCTGCGCCTCTTTATATTCTGTTTGAGCAAACTCTTGTAATTTATCTCCTGATAACCCAATAATTTTACCCTGTTTGATGAAGTACTCCGCCGTCGACATTTCAGAATCTGAATTCTAATATTTATCTCATCAAATAAACTGTAGTATTCCAATTATTATGCTATATTCGAAACCTTATCGATACTCATTATTGGAGATTAATCATCTTTTATTTAATAAAATATGCAGCTATAAATCAATCAACTAAGAAATTATACAAGATAATATTACTACTGAAAACATAGAATGATCAATGAAGAGAATCAATTACATAGAAATATACACATTAGCAATGACAATCACCGCACATAAACAATTAAAGAAAAGATAATATCGTAAAGAACCACAGAGTGACCCCAAGAATCTACACCATTCCAGTAGCCTCAAAGAAACTTGCTATAAGTTTTTGCAATTCATCCACCCAAAATCAACCTAGGAAAACACCCCAGGACACCTACGATGAAGAAGTATATTACGAGTAAAAGTGACAAAAGAAAGGTGCTCGCTAATATAATTAGTATACTGATACCACAATACAATGTCTACTTATCTGCGGGAATCCCAATCCTCCTCGTAAAGCATTCGATCCAATATGGGTTATGATTTTCATACAACTGGATCCAAACAGCCACAGTAATTTCCTCTGGTTGGAAGTACTCGTTACCGAATGACGTCATTCACTTTAACCTCCGCAGGTACACAGCAGGACTTGAAAATGGAAATTGACAACTGTTGCAATCATTTCCTAGTACAACTATGATACTTCTCTGTTGACTTGCGTCTGTACATCCCAAGCACGTTGACCTTCCCAGTCAAGGTTACGAATTTCAAATAACGATCGATTTCTTGAGCATGCAACAGGTGTCAGTGTTCCAAAATACGTGGCAATCAATTGAGCTCAAATATCCAAATCTTCTAGAACGGGAAATATGGCCACCATGTTAAGATCCCGTACCGCTTTGATGTCTGCTTTCAACAACCGTTAGAGTCATGTTAAAATGTCCACCAATAGCGGTTAAGTTCTTCCCAATTTTGTTTATATCACTGATGAAAGTACAGTGATAAGACGCGAATGCCAAAACGTGAGTGTGTAGCAACACTTAATCGTCCCTGTTTTTCTCACTGGTTCAAAAGGGAAGAACAACCTGCAACAGCCAACCTCTACTTTAACGGACCATAAAAGCTGAGGTGTTTTTTTGTTTTACTCAAACAGAGGTTTATTTTCCAATGATGATTAAATGGTACAATGTGGTTCTACGTCCGGTCATCAGGTCATCGAATTTGTTCATAATACATGCAATATATAGTCAACTACTATTTCAATGCTGGATTTCTGTGGTCCAGAATAACTTCAAACACTGCGGTGACAATGGAAGATTTTGACTCCGGTTTTTACGGTGTATTACTTCCACGTCCACGTAAGGTTGAATATTATACTTCATTCCTTAATACCAGTCCTAGCATAGGCTTCCTTCCGAAGCTATAATATACAACCGGACTGTACAATAATGTGTCTGACCATTGACAAGGCGATGGTCCTCCATTTTTTAGTTATTTACCAATCTACGTCATCACTAAGGACCCACCAAAAAGCAAACGTCATAAACCAATCTACAAATCGAGTGGTTAATACATTAAGACCTTGGCCTCTATGTTCAATAATAGTGCACAAAAGTGTGCTTATTAAAAATCTTACAATATCTCTCAGTTAAGTTCAGCGCCCATTTATGCGCAAATAACATTGTGACAATAAGCATATTGCAACAGTCGACATCTGATAATTTGTTTATGATTTTGTAAGGACCTTTCCAAGAAATCAGCTATCTATTTTTCTTGTTCGGAGGTAACAAAAAAGCTTCGTCTCAGGCAAATATTTGGCGCAGTTTCCTGTTTTTATTAAAAAAACAGTCGAGCCTTTGATTTTGCCCTTTCCGACGACTGCACTGCTATGTGGCATGCGTCAATAATCTTTAGCCTTAAATTTACGACATATTGATAAGAAGACTGATCTTCCTCGTCCATATTAGTACCAATAAGTAGTTGTTTTAATTTAGCCATGGGACCTCGTGGCTTTGCACCATAGACCAACTCAAAAGGGGAAAATCCCGTACTAGAATTGGGAATTTCTTGGTAGGCGAAGAGAACAGCTGGCAAGATTCGGTCCCAATCTTGCGGATATTTCGCTGTAACTCTATCAAGCATTTGCTTTAAGGTCCTATTAAATCTTTCTACTTTATCACAAGCTTGAGCGTGATATAATGAACTGAGTGATCTTTCAATTTCAAACATGTTCATTACTTTTTTCATGGCATCCGAAACAAATTGCGATCCATTATCAGACTGTATGTTTATCATGTGCATGTCGTAGCACCACTGGTCTATAACAAATAGGTACCATTATTTGTTTCTTAACAGAATCAACATCTTGAAAATTCCTCACCAAAATATCATTATTTAAGGTATACCAATGGTTTACCTTGTCATCAGTAATCACCTTCTTTGATGTTACTAATTTAAAAAAAAATTTCTTAAAGAGTCATCTTCTCTTTGTCTTGTAATGAAAGATTCCTTCTCAATCAATTCAATTTGTAAATAATCATCTTCTTCAACAAGAGTAGTATTATCATTTTCATTACCCTCATCATTATCAATGTCATCATTATCATCACTCGTGACATCATTGGTGTGCTCATCATCATTGATAACTTCCATTAGCATAATATCATCACTATTCTGATTTAACATTTCCTCACGAGCTTGTGCTCTGGTAGTAACAGCATTAGCCATTATTAAGTGCTTTTTCTCCCACTTCTCAATGTCTTGTCTGGAACAATCATGGATCCCTGGGATGTTTCCAAGGATAATCCCAGCGACAGGTTTATTTAATAAACATGCCAGCACTCTACCAATAGATTATCTAACATTTGGAAATTACGATCATTGAATATACATACCAAGCTTCGTCTGTTTAATTCAAATGTTATCTCAGTGTTAACATACGGCTGTGAGAGTTGGAAAATAACAAAATCATTGGAGAACAAGCTGAATACATTCGAGAACAAATGTCTTAGAAAAACTCATGAACATCAGTTGGAAAGAATTCAAGACTAATCGACAAATAAGAGAAGACTCTAGGCAGAAATATGTCTCCGACTATATAAGGAAAAGACGATGGTCATATATCGGTCATGTCCTACGAATGCAAAACAACAGAATACCACTACAGGCGCTCACTTGGGTTCCTGAGGGTAAGAGGAAAAAAGGAAGACCAAAAGAAACACTCAGAAGAACAATAATAAGAGAAGGAAGAACGTTGGGCCTAAATAATGTGCAAGAGCTAAGAGGAGTGGCGTCACAACGAACAACCTGGAGAGCACTGGTTTCTGCCTTATGCGCCGTGTTTGGTGCTTAAAGAATTTATTATTTATTATTACTCTACCAGTAAAATATGGTGTATCCAGAAATACCTCCGCTGCAGGATAGTATTCTACCGTTCCACCAAACGTAATACACTTAACTTCTTTTCCCGTGTAATCTGATTGGTCCACCATAGATCTCCGTATTCCAATCGTTGTTGCTCCTGTATCTCGCAACAGTGAAACTAATTTATTATTTACAAAACCCTTATCCAGTACCAAGGAACCTGTGTTTTCGACAGATGACATAACAGGTAAAGGGTGTCCACACAAAAGTCTCGGTACTCTCTGTGGCTGAAACAAAGAACTGCATTGAGTACAGTTAGTACTATTAGCTAAGTCAACACTGCAAGCATTTGCATGAGCAATAGGCACATTGATTTGGTTTGCAATATTGTTACTGACATCCACGATAGTATTAACACGTTCTAGGTTTCTTGCCTGTCGATAATTATTGTTCTGAAACGAACCTCTATTGTTTGCATAATTGTCCTTATTTCTGTGGAATGACCTATTACCTCTGTTTGATCTGGCATTAAAACCACCTCTATTTTGATAATCATTATATCTGTTTGATGATTGAGGTCCATAATAATCATTATTATTATTATAGTTATCATATCTCTGAGGCAGTTGAGATCTCTTATTAAAGTTATATCTGCCTCTATTGTTGCCATATTGAACGTTTTGATTCAATCTATAATTCTTGTCAATGCCATTTCATCTTTGCCTAGAAGTGTTAAAATTCATCACTCCGGCTGAAGCTGCTGGAAGAGAATCCTTAATGTTATCTTTGTTTAACTTCTTGTTAGGGTGTGCGACCTGCTATTGTCTACCCAAAGTTTCACAAACAGACAATTTATCTGGTTTTCTCTCCTGCAAGAAGGATATAAAATCTCTACTGATGGAGGACAAAACGTTATCTCTTAGAATTAAGTCAGACAAACTTTCAAATGTCTGTTCAATTTTAGCAAGATTGTAGCGAAAGGTTTACCTAGTGTGATGATAGTGGTAGAGAAGAAGTAGAATCTCTCTCCAGAAAGTATGAAGTTCCAGTGCCCGAGAAGTACACTGGTATCACAATTGAGTTACGGCTGTGAATACTCTGAGCTGAACAATAGATTTAGGCTTCAGAAGTATACGGTGCCACTTTCGGTACAGTAACCCTATGTGATAATATAATTAAATTAGAAAAAGTAACTCAAAATTTAACAGTTAAAAATTTACCAAGTCAAATGAGTACAATTTCATAATTTATTATGTACATCTATATATTCTTGTAATGAGAAATGGGTGTTGGAAGATGGGAAAATGTATGATTATTTATAGTTACAAATTAAAATCAAAAATAGTAAAAAAATCTTTGATGAATCTTCCACTGAAATTAGAACAGTCTGTCACAGTATATTTTTTTTATATATCTTGCTATTTAGTCTCTAGCTGTTATCATCATCGACATTTGTTTTAGAACCTGCAGGATTTGTTGGATGGATACACATAAACTCATCTAGTATTTGTAAGAGGTTCCTGAGACACACTTGAATCAATAGACTGTCCTTCGGCCCGCCCTATAACTACGGGGGACTAAGGTGTTGAAGATTGGTTGACCTCTAGGCTTCAGTTAGCAGGATCAACGGTCCTCAAGTCTTTAGATATTTTCGATCAGGAATGATCATAAAACTCGATCATAAAAACCTGGAACAAAAAAGAATAGGTGGCCATGGTTTTCCAACAATCTCAACACCCACTGTTGTTCATGAGGCGACCATGTCTTCAGTTTTTGTATATAAATGAATGATTCATGGTAGTATGTTACAGAGATAGCATGATAAGATACTGTCCACAGTGCAGAATTAACAACATACATGAATAAATCACATGTTATGATACATGGGTACGATATAACCTTTGCCTTCCACTTATGGATGCCAAGTCACTTATGTACTTGCTGGTATGTCGTAAGCTGCCATACAAGAACTAGCCATGATATATTTGGCTAACCAATTAATGGTTATGCTTCCTGACAATGCCGGTGGAGGTTATCTCTGGTTAGCGTCACTCCCTATTTATTATATCTGATACAATCAAATCGTAAATAAAATCTGAAATGAAATGATATTAGTCATACATATGTCTTTAATAAACTTACATACCCTCTTAGTAGTAATAAGCTCACGGTGAGGCTGTATTGGTTGACGTTAATCTGCCCTGCATGCAGCGTGAAAAAAGAACTTTTCTTGCAGATACTGTCTTCCAGTTTCTTACTCTGGCTTCTGGATTTGGTGTGCGTGATTTTCAACGCGCCGCCCTGTCCTTATATTTGGGCATCTCTCCCGTACGAGAAAGCACCTCTTGAAGTCCCATACGATTTTCGTTTAATCTCTCGGTTTGAGGCGATCTGTGCTTTTTATGTACTTGTTTTCTCTTACTTTCACTACACACTTATATCCTTCCTTCCTTCCTAGGTATCCTTTCATTTTCCCCGTATGAGGCTTTCATTATATCTAAGTTTTGTCGAAATCCGTTTAGGCATGTATGTATAATAAATTTTTAAAGATATTTCGCTAACTTTTAGCAGATGTGATGATGATGAAAAATGTCAATTATTTTTAAAACTTATTTATATTTGAATAATATCCTTTTGGATATCCTTCATAGTCTATCTCCTCTTGTGAATTAATATTATTTAAATAACTTTCAACCAGGCTTGCTCTTGTAGCTTTAAATTCTCTTTCCTGTGAATGCAAATTTTTAAGGTCGGCCATGTTTCATATATTCGCTATTTCCTCGTTCTTCAATACCGTCCGACTAAACGTAATTCACATTTTCCCGCCTTCTTCAAACTTCAAAGCAAGATCCGTCACGTGTTGTCCCTGCGCTGTGTGTGTGTGTGTGTGTGTGTGTGTGTGTGTCGCGTTACACATTTTTTCACAAACAAAGCAAGTGGTACCAAATCTCGCTACAGAGCCCTCTTCTTTAAAACAGTGCATGCACGGTTAACCTTTTGGTAACACATGCTGCAGTTCCTCCTTACTTTTCTTTCTCTCTATATCTCCCTTGATAGGATGACGACTTAAAAAATCGGGTCCAAGATTGTCCCGTCCTGGAATGTATCTCACATTGAACGAATATAGAGATAACAGTAAACTCTACCTTAAAAGTCGTGAATTAAATTTTTTAGACACTGCTAAATACATCAAAGGCTGATAATCGCTTTCCACAATGAAGTGTTTCCCGTAAAGAAAAGGGGCGAATTTATTGATCGACCAGACCAAAGCGAGGCATTCACGTTCGACTGTAGAATAATTTCTTTCAGCTGTATTTAACTTTCTACTAGCAAAAGCTACTGGTAGTAGCATATGTGGCGGTGTGTCTGCCCGCTGTAGTGATGTTGCTCCGATGCCTACATTGCTAGCATCCGTTCTTAGTACGAATTCTTGTGTGAGATCGGGAAGGGCAAGGATAGGTTTATTTGTCAGCTTATTTTTCAACTCTGTATAAGCCTGTTCACACTCCACGGTCCATTGTATTTTATCCGGCTGACCTTTTTTGGTTAAGTCGGTTAATGGCGCGCATAATGAGTTAAAATGGGGTATATATTTCTGATAAAACCCGCACAGTGACACAAAGGATCTTACATCCTTCTTAGTTTGTGGTCTTTGTGCTTTTCTCATTTTCTCTACATTCTTTTGGGTCAGGAGACATTTGCCCTGTAGAGATAGTGTGACCTAAAAATTCCAATTTCTCACATCCAATATGACACTTAGTTGGACGTGCTGTCAATCCCGTTTCTCTCAGTCTATCTAACAACACGGAGAGCGCTACTATGTGTTCCTGGAATGTAGTGGTAGCAATCAGAATATCATCCATGAAGTTGGTGATATGAGGATTTTGTAATGGTTCCAACAATTTCCTCATCATTCTGGAGAAGATACTTGGAGCATTCTTTAAACCAAATGGGAGTACATTGAACTCGTAATATTCATCCGGTGTACTAAAGGCTAACAGTTTCCTAACTTCTGGTTTCACTGGTATTTGGTAGTATCCCTTGCTTAGATCTACTTTTGAAAAATACCGAGCCTACTCAATGTAGCAAACAACTAATTGGTGTCAAGTAATGGGTCTACCTGAGATTCAGTGATAGCATTTAGTTTCCTATAGTCAATGCATAACCTGTGTTCACCACTAGGCTTCCTTAATAGCACCACACTTGAGCTGTAGGGAGATTCAGACTTTGAAATAATTTTCTCTTTTAAGAGATAGTCAGTCTCATCCTTGAGTGCTTGTCCTTTCGCATAAGGTATAGGGTATGTCCGCATACAAACTGGTGTAGGGTCAGTAATCGTCATGTCATACTCTAACAGATTAGTACACCCCGGCTTATCTGTGAGTACATCAGCATGGACTTCTAACACCTCCTGAACCTTTTTCCTCTGCTCAAGAGTTAAATGTTCACTCACATTAACCTGAGCATAACTTTCTGTAGTTGTTAAGGGGTATATCATGGAGGAAATTGGTTCATCCTGCATTTCTGTTGCAATGGCCAGGGTCATGATATGTGCAACTTCTGATGATTCCCTGTCGTAATACTTTTTAAGAAGGTTGACATGGTACACCTTCTCCTTTCCTTTCTTGTCAATCTTATAATTGGTCCTGGAAAGTTTTTCCAATATGACGTAGGGACCCTGCCATCCAATTTGCAATTTATTATTGCTGCTGGGCAACAGTAACAGAACCTTTTCTCCCACCTCAAGTTCCCTATCTTTTGCTGTTTTATTGTAGTAAGCAGCCTGCTTCCTCCTGGCCTGTCTCAAGTTATCATTGGAAAGTTTCCAACTTGTTTTCAATCGAGATGTCAACTCGTTGACGTATTGGTATGAAGAAGTCACGGTTTCTTCTGCTTTTTCATCAGTCCATGTCCCATGTTTCAGGTTTCTCACTAGCCAACTTTCTAAGGATTGAAATGAGCGTGCCATTGAACCGCTCTACTTGACCATTCCCTTGGGCGTGGTACGGGCTACAGTGATAATGTCTAGCTTGAAAAATCCTGAATACTTCTTGTGTTAGCTTTCCCCTAAACTGAGAACCATTGTCAGTCAATATTTGATGTGGGAAACCTAATCGGGTGAATATTGTTAATAGTGCATCAGCCACATGTTTCGAATCTATCGATGACATTGCTACTGCCTCTCCCCACATAGAGCAAGTATCAACCAACGTCAAGATATATGCATTTCTCTTCTTGGTCCTATTGAGGGGTCCAACAATATCCACGGCAACACGTTCAAAGGGCGTTCCCATAATGGGCATTTCTCCCAGTGTTGCAGGTGCAGTGCTATGTTTAGGAGCTACTCTTTGGCATTCTGGACAGGATCTCACATACCTCTTTATGTCCTCTGTGATCCCTGGCCAAAAGTAGTGACAGGCTATCCGTTGTCCAGTGGCCCCTATTCCCATATGTCCACTGAAGTGTATAGCATGTCCTAGCTTCATAACCTACTCCCTGTATGATTTTGGCACTACAAGCTGTCCACGTCCTTTAGGTCATGTTCCAGCCTTTTTATATAGTAGGCCATTTTTCATATATAAGTCTCCTTTCTCTGGAGGGTTATGGCTTTTAGGTAATTTGCCAAAGCAAGGCTTCAATGTACTGTCAGCAGTTTGAGCCTTTCTCATCTCTTCTGGATGAGCATTGATGATAGTATCCTCCTCTTTCTTAGAGCTTGCCCTGGTCTGGACTGTTGCCATCACTATGGATCTTATAGGTTCTCCTAGAAAGACATATCTACATCCCAGTATTAATGGGTAAATAGGGTTGTCCATCACTGCTGCTTTGATCTCTCCTTCCACTTAGCGAGATCTTATGTTGATTCGGGCTATGGGCAGTGTCATGGTTCCTGCTCCCTTGACTGGTCCTTTGATTTCCACTGTTTCTGTGGTTATCTGTTCAGGACTCACCAGAGAAGAGCACACTACTGAGTCAAAGTCCAAGCCTGTATCATATAAGCACAGTACTTGGGTGCCATTCAAGGTCACTTCCTCACAGACAGGGGGATGATGGAGGTCTTTCTGACTATTTCTCAGGTCCTTCCTTCCCTTGTTCCCTGTTGTAAGGCAGGCAGCGTGATGAGGAGGGTTTTTCCGTCTGCATTCCGCAGTATTGTGGTTACTCATTTGGCACGATTTACACCACTTTCCTTCCTTTCTTGAAGGTTTCTTATCTGATCCTAGAGGGTTTTTGTCTTTATAATCAGTTCTGTGTTTGTTCAAATCTTTTGTCTTCTCTTTCTGCTTCTCTCTCTGTTTGCGATTTCCTATCCTTTGCTTCCATTATTAGTCTTCTTTCTGCTTCCAGTCTTTTGGCTTCTCTTTCAGCTTCCAATCTTTTGTCCTCTCTATCCAAACATTTGTCCATTTCAGTTGCGACATACTGGATAAGAGCATCACCTGTCAATCCTACGTCCTTTCCCTCCTGCATGATTGCAGACCGAACTTCACCAAATCAGCCATGAAGCTTACTTACCAGAGGGTATATAATTTCATCTTCACTAACCAACTAACTTAATTAAAATCAATTAATTACTTTGAACAAGACAAATCCTTAAAACCTTGTGAGCGTCTCCTATTTACTTGGTACTCAATGGTACTATTATTACGAAAAAAATTCTACGTTTTAGAATTTTTAAAAAAAAAGTTATTTTTACTAACTTTTTGTGGTTCAGGATAGAAGAATACATACATATTGGCTCAGGATAAAAAATAATATCCCGCGAAAGAGACCCTAATGTATCGAAAGGGTTACCTAGTGTGATGATAGTGGTAGAGAAGAAGTAGAATCTCTCTCCAGAAAGTATGAAGTTCCAGTGCCCGAGAAGTACACTGGTATCACAATTGAGTTACGGCTGTGAATACTCTGAGCTGGACAATAAATTTAGGCTTCAGAAGTATACGGTGCCACTTTCGCTATAGCAACCCTATGTAATAATATAATTAAATTAGAAAAAGTAACTCAAAATTTAACAGTTAAAAATTTACCAAGTCAAATGAGTACAATTTCATAATTTATTATGTACATCTATATATTCTTGTAATGAGAAATGGGTGTTGGAAGATGGGAAAATGTATGATTATTTATAGTTACAAATTAAAATAAATAATAGTAAAAAAACCTTGGATGAATCTTCCACTGAAATTAGAACAGTCTGTCACAGTATATTTTTTATATATATCTTGCTATTTAGTCTCTAGCTGTTATCATCATCGACATTCATTTTAGAACCTTCTCACAGGCTTTGTTGGATGGATACACATAAACTCATCTAGTATTTGTTCGAGGTTCCTGAGACACACTTGAATCAATAGACTGTCCTTCAGCCCGCCCTATAACTACGGGGGACTAAGGTGTTGAAGATTGGTTGACCTCTAGGCTTCAGTTAGCAGAATCAACGGTCCTCAAGTCTTTAGATATATTCGATCAGGAATGATCATAAAACTCGATCATAAAAACCTGGAACAAAAGGTAATAGGTGGCCATGGTGTTCCAACAATCTCAACACTGTTGTTCATGAGGCGACCATGTCTTAAGTTTTTGTATATAAATGAATGATTCATGGTAGTATGTTACAGAGATAGCATGATAAGATACTGTCCACTGTGCAGAATTAACAACATACATGAATAAATCACATGTTATGATACATGGGTACGATATAAACTTTGCCTTCCACTTATGGATGCCAAGTCACTTATGTACTTGCTGGTATGTCGTAAGCTTCCAGGCAAGAACGAGCCATGATATATTTGGCTAACCAATTAATGGTTATGCTTCCTGACAATGCCGGTGGAGGTTATCTCTGGTTAGCGTCATTCCCTTTTTATTATATCTGATACAATCAAATCGTTAAAAAAATCTGAAATGAAATGATATTAGTCATACATATGTCTTTAATAAACTTACATACCCTCTTAGGAGTAATAAGCTCACAGTGAGGCTGTATTGGTTGACGTTAATCTGCCCTGCATGCAGCGTGAAAAAAGAACTTTTCTTGCAGATACTGTCTTCCAGTTTCTCACTCTGGCTTCTGGATTTGGTGTGTGTGATTTTCAACGCGCCGCCCTGTCCTTATATTTGGGCATCTCTCCAGTACGAGAAAGCACCCCTTGAAGTCCCATACGATTTTTGTTTAATCTCTCGGTTTGAGGCGATCTGTGCTTTTTATGTACTTTTTTCTCTTCTTTTCATTGCACTTATATCCTTCCTTCCTTCCTTCCTTCCTTCCTTCCTTCCTTCCTTCCTTCCTTCCTTCCTTCCTTCCTTCCTTCCTTCCTTCCTTCCTTCCTTCCTTCCTTCCTTCCTTCCTTCCTTCCTTCCTTCCTTCCTTCCTTCCTTCCTTCCTTCCTTCCTTCCTTCCTAGGTATCTGATAAGGGTGGTTTTAGGCTGACTACTGACCACTAAAGATGATAAGCCACAATCTGGCCACTATGAACATTTACAGGTATAAGTCCAAGTCGTTGTTAATTTGTAGCCAAGTAAGTACCACCCCTATAGATACCAGGAATATATATATATAGGCTGTGGTGATGGTGTCTTGTCTGGTTTGAAGTAGGTTGCCGTGTGTGTAGGTGTGACGTAGATTCACAGTTCCACAATACAGGAGTTATGACATGTATAAGTCATAGAAATGTTATAACTGCTGGTGATGTTTCCATCATTTATTTCGGACGCCACAGTGACAGAACATCTATTTCACAAAAAGTCATGGACATGACAGTTCATAGTATTCAGCATTAATAAAGTTTCTTCATGGATCTGCATACATTCTCTAAGTTGATATAGGTAATCCTAGCTGACGATAGCCTCAGCTTCATATCATAAATATTCATAAATATCAGTACTCCTCTCTGATGCTGGCAGATCAGATGTACAAAAATAAGTCTATTACTGTCCGCACGAGAATGGCATTTCAGGAGTACAGGTCAAGCTGACCTTTATAGCATCCCTAAGTCTAACCCTCGACCTAGGTGCAATCGCTGGCATAGTGAAGATCCTAGAACATAGAAATTGTTCTCTGGGCCTAGGGCGACCCGTATATATATAGATCTCAGGTATGAAGCCTATATTGCTAACTAAGCCTTCTTCCGTTATACCAAAATCAGTAACAGAACAAGGCAATTATACAGTACAATGCTATAAATTCCAAAATGAGCACATGTGTGCTAATATATCCTTATAGTAGAACTGTTATAGATCTCGACGTTTTAACAGGAAATATATATGACAGAAGAATTAAGTGGAATCATGTGCACTCTGGACAGAATGTCTGCCATTACATTATCCGAACCACGGATAGCTCGAACCGAGAAATGAAATGGTTGAAGAGCTATGGCATAACGAGTGGAACTCGAGCTCTTCAAGTTTTTGCTCTGAATAGCAGTAAGCGCTTTCTGGTCGGTTTCCACAATGAAATGTGCGCCTAGAAGAAATCTTTGTAACTTCAGAATAGACCATACCATAGCCAATAACTCACGGTCTAAAACCGAGTAATTCCTTTCTGCAGCATTTAATTTCCTAGAGATATACATCACCGGATGCAGAGTATCAGAATACTCCTGCATTAGTGCTGCCCCAATCCCAGTTGACGAGGCGTCACTTCGAAGAACAAAAGTCTTCTCAATAGTAGGTAATCTAAGAATAGGTGGAGATGAAAATAGGGCTTTAACCTGGTCCAATGAGGATTGACATTCTTTAGACCAGCGGATCAGATTAGGCGACCCTTTCTTCAATAAAGTAGAAAGCAGTGCCATAATGGAGGACAGATTCGGAATGAATCGTCCGTAGAATTGGATCAAACCTAATAGACTCCTTACTTGTTTCTTTGTCTTAGGGACCGAAATGTTAAGTATTTTTGAAACATTGTGGTCCTCTGTCTTTAAAAGACCATGACCACACGATGACCCAGGAAAGAAATCTCGCTAAATCCTATAAAGGTATTAGAGGGTTTTGCAGTTAAATTATACTCGCGAAGAGTAGACAGCAATTCGTATAAACCCAGATAGTGATCTTCCCAGGAATCACTGAATAGGCAGATATCATCTAGGTATGCTATGACATCTGTACGATATGAAAGAATTCGACGCATCATGCGTACGAATGTAGCAGGGGAGTTCATAAGGCCGAAAGGCATGAAATTCCATTGAAATAAACCCCTAGGTGTAGAAAAAGCAGTAAGAGGTTTGGCTCGTTCAGTTAAAGGAACTTGCCAATAACCTTTTGACAAGTCAAGTTTGGTAAAGAATCTAGAATTAGAAAGTTTGTTTAGTAGCTCTTCTAGCGAAGGCATAGGTTCAGCATCAAACTTCGTAACTTGGTTCAATTTGCGATAATCAACGCAAAGGCGAATGTTATTGTCTTTCTTTCGAACAATAACCATGGACGAAGAGTATGCTGAAGTGGATGGTTCGATTATTTCCAATCGTATCATCTCATCCAATTCTTTCTCGACTTGTGACTGAAAATGGATAGGTATAGGATAGGGTCTGACTCTGATAGGATTATGGTCAGTAAGTACTATGTCATGTTCAATGACATGTGTGTGTCCCGGATGTCGGTAAGGACATCCTGAAATGTTTGTAACATCGAAGAGACTTGTCGATGTTCCTCAGCGGAAAGATTAGGAGAAACGGTAACGTTTTTCCAAGATTCCGTAGAATGAAGTGGGATCACAGGAAGAGGGAGATTGACATCAGAAAAAGTAGTTTCCTCATCCTGTATAACTGACAGGGATGAGTAATGACCATGAGGTACTGGAGAATCGTCCGTTGCCTAGAAAATAGGCTGCAAATAGTCAGGTCGTTCATGAAATTCCGAGAGCATATTTATGTGGAAAGTTTTATGCTTTCCATCAATATCGACAACATAGTCGACGTCGGAAATTTTAGAGACTATTGCATACGGACCTTTCCATGCAATAAGAAGTCTGTTCTCCCTTGAAGGAAGTAGGACGAGTGCTTTGTCACCTGGACAAAGTTGTCGTAGACATCTTTCTTATTGCACATAGCCTTGCCTTTTCTTTAGCAAATTCGGATGAAGAAGTTGCTAATTTGCATGCCTCGATGATCTTTTGCCTAAGAGCAATGACATACTCATAAGAAGATTGAGTGTCATCGCTAATATTATCGGCAGTGATAAGATCGTGAAGTAAAGACATAGGGCCGCGCGGTCGCGCGCCAAAGACAAGTTCAAAAGGAGAAAACCCTGTGTGTTCATTGGGGACCTCTCTATAAGCAAAGAGAGCCGCGGGTAAAACCCTGTCCCAATCCTGAGGATGATCCTCAGTTATCTTCCCAAGTAAAGTCTTGAGTGTTCTATTCAAACGCTCAACTAACCCATTAGACATTGGGTGATAGATACTGCTGAGAGACCTTTTAATATGTAAGATAGACATTACCTGTGACATAGTGTCAGATATAAGTTGAGTGCCATGGTCTGACAATATTTCTCTGGGGAATCCCAAGCGAGAAAATATCAGCCAAAGAGCGTCTGCGATATCAGCAGTGGAGATGCTCTTAAGAGGTATAGCCTCTGGCCAACGTGTGCACATATCGACACATGTAAGGATAAATTGATGTCCTCTGGCCGACTTGATCCTAAAAGGACCGATAATATCTATTGCCATTTTCTGAAACGGCCGAATAGGAATGTCAGCAGCCTGGATAGGCGCAGCATGTCGTGGTCCTTTAGATTTGACCTCCTGACATACTTTGCAAGATTGACAGTAAATACGTATGTCCTTGCTCACAAATGGCCAAAAGAAAGCCGCAAGAACCCTCGACTTTGTACGGGAAAAACCCATATGTCCAGCACATTGTGAGTCATGAGCATGTTGCAATATTTGCAATCTCATACTCTTAGGCACAAGAATTTGAGAATGTGTAGACGTAGTCGAGTCTTGTACCATACGCACAAGTACGCCGTTCTTCATAGAAATCCAAGACTTTCTATTTGTATTTTGATTCGGATCACCTTTTTTTGCTAGAATGAAGAATTTTTGTAAAGAAGGATCTTCTTCTTGCAATTTTATAAAAGAGTCACGTGAAATAATCAAGTGACTATTTTGGCTATTCACTTCATTATTATCAGTTAATGAAGTTTGATGTGTTTCCAGAGCTTGTGCTCTTGTTACCACTGCATTGGTAGCTTGTATATTTTGTTCCTCCCAAACAGCAATCTGCTGTGGGGTACATTCCCTAACTCCGTGAATACGACCGATAATAAAGTCCGCAATAGGGTTTGGAAGAAGACACGCGTGGACATCTCCCGTAAAGAAGGGAGTAGAAATATGTATTATGGCAGTAGGATATTTTTCCAAAGTGCCAACAAATGTGACACATTTGATCACCTTTCCTGTAGCACAGGATGGATCTACAAGAGATTGCCTAACACCAATAGTAGTACATCCAGAATCAAAAAGGACTGAGACTGGATTACTATTTACAAGACCCTTATGTAGGATAAGAGAACCTCTCCCGTCATGCGCAACTGCAGCAGGAAGAGCGGGAAGAGGATGACCACAGCTTAAAGTAGTTACGGTAGTCGGTTCGAACAAAGTACTGCATTGGGGACATTAATTGCCCTACCAAAGTCAAAGGCAGAACATGTGATAGCACTAGAGTTATAATTATCATCAACCTGTTTACATGCTCCCTGAGACTCTTGCTGTACAGAGTTTGTCTGTTGATATCTCTTTCTTTTATGTTGAGATCTACCGCGACCATTATTGCCTCTGAAATTATCATTAAACTCTCTACTGTAATTGTTATCCTGGTTTGAATTCCAGTTTCCATAACTGTCATTACCATTTCTATACTGTTGAGAACCTCTATTATATTGGTTTTGAGGTTTTCGCGAAAAATAATTTCCTCTATACTGACTACCTTTGCGAAAATGTCTAAAATTATTGGGATTAGTATACCGTGGAGTATCAGCTTGTCTCCAGTTCTGCGAAGAAGAATCACCCTGAAATTGATTGCTATGATTCTGAGCATAATTATAGTTACTCTTCTTATTAAAATTTTGTTGGCTACCCTCAAATTTACGCATGAAATTTGGGCCATAAGGTGCTGCCGAAGCAACTGGCAGACCTTCTTTTACTCTAGAGTTGCTAATGGTTACGTGAGGATGCGCAGTGACATACTGGCAACAGTATTCTTCCATTTCTTTTATGTTTTTAGGCTTACGCTCATGAAGAAAAGCAAGAAAAGATTCATTGACAGAAGACATAACCTTGTCTCTAAGTAGTAAGTCCATAAGTGCTTCATATGTATGTTCTGTCTTAGACAGCTCAACCCAACGTGTAAAAGTAAGACGTATCTTTGAAATGAATTCAGAGAATTCCACTCCAGTTTCTGGCAACATATTTTTAAACTGAAGACGATAGCCGTCTTCGTTAAGTTGGTATTTCTTTAACAAGACCGCCCTGATAACCTCATAATTGTTCTTGCCAGGCTCATCTACCATGCTTAACATACTCAAAGCATCACCTCTAAGTATATTGGACACCTGATAAACATACAGTGATTTATCTATGTTATGTGTTTTACATGAACGTTCAAATCTATCTAGATAAAACGTTATATCGTCACTGGAAGCATTGAATGCTGGTAGTTTAATCTTAAAAGTACTAGCTTTATCAGAAGATGACCCCTTATTTGGATCATTAGCATTACCCATGTTCATCAACTTTAACTTCTCTAACTCCAAAGCTAAGAGTTTTTCTTCATGCTCCATTTTTGCTGTTCTCTCCTCAGCCTCAGCTTGTAACTTTCTTTCTTCATCCTCTCTTTGTAACTTTCTTTCTTCAGCCTCTCTTTGTAACTTTCTCTCTTCAGCCTCGGCTTGTAATCTTTTATCCTGAGCTTCAGCTTCTCTTTTCTGTTTTTCCATTTCCATCTGGAATTTTCTTTCATCTGCCTGCATCTGCAGTCTCAGATTGTCAGCATCTATCTTCTTTTGCTCAGCTTCTCTGTCTAATCTTTTATTTTCCTCTTTTTGTCTTTTCTCCTCTGACTTCAGTGTTTTAGTCCATTGAGTATTTGCATACTCTTCTAATATATCACCAGTCTTACCAAGGGTTTTCCCTTGCTCAATAAAGTACTCAAGTGTAGACATGATGTCTAATATTACGAGTCCAAAACCTGAAATAATTAATTATCTTATTTCAACCTTAATAGTAACAAGACTTAAATAAAGTACTTGTATAATCATAATGTTTACCCCAATCTCTGTGGGAAACAAGTCTTTGACAAAGAACTTGTATTATCAAATGCATAATAATATCACAAGTCACTTCTTAATCATAAGGGCACTACACATCTAATAGTGCATAACCACATATCCATCAGTTATTTATCATAACTGCACTGCACAGTTAATAGTGCATAAGCAAATCCACCAGTTAGTTATGATAAGTGCACTACACAGCTAATAGTGCATAAGCAAATATTTAACAATAGTGAATGCTAACTAATAACTATGTAAACAATAACAAAGATGCAAGACAATGTAAACAATAAGAAAGGTCAAAGACAATGTAAACAATGACAAAGATCAAAGAAAATACGAAAACATTTGCAAAAGTCAACTAAAAAAACAGCGAAAACTAAAAGAAAATATCACAAAGAATGTGATGACAAATGCGAAAAATGTAAACAAACAAATGACGTCACAGTGTATAAACGAAAATGGTGTATAAAACTGAATAATAGAAAAGAGGAGACCTACAAATACAAACAAATGAAATCAGAACTAAAGAACAGAAAATGTTACAAAAACAACGAAGAAAAAACACACCTCATCACAACTAACAAAAATAGCAACAGATGTTGCATGCAAATTTTCAATTAAGAAAATTGCTCCTACTGAACACTAACATAAGACCTCTATTACGTGGTATCTCTTATATTAGTCTCACACCCAACCTCCCGCTGAAATATAAACATATAAATATACAAATAACATATAACATGTAAACATATAACATGTAACAAAAAGTGTGTGAAAATATAGGAGGCTCAGTTAGGATATAAGGGCACAGTTCACAAACAAACAGGCCACTTAACTTATATATGTCCAAACGTCAGCACGGTGCAGAACAGGTTGTGATCAGCACTGTAAGGATAAATGATCCAACGTTGATCGACATCTGCTCCCATAAACAACCATGACGCAGGAAATGAGCTTCTGATACAGGATGTGGAGTTTCGGAACTTGTCCTTCTTACAATGATCGGTACTCGAACTTCGAACTACAGCAAACTTGATTCCATCGGCACTTGACCATCTGAATGCGGCAAAACTGATTCAATCGGCACTTGACCATCTGAATGCGGCAACGCCGGGTAGTTTCAAAATCCATCTAAATGCAGCAACGCCGGGTAGTTTCAAAATATTTTATTAAAGATGTAGATTTTTTGAAGGAAGTGAGTTCACGAAATGACGAACTTGAATGTTGTATGGGTTTGTTGACCCCCTTGAGTGCTGGTACCAGTTGAAACCAGCTATTGGTCACCATAAAATGATAAGGGTGGTTTTAGGCTGACTACTGACCACTAAAGATGATAAGCCACAATCTGGCCACTATGAACATTTACAGGTATAAGTCCAAGTCGTTGTTAATTTGTAGCCAAGTAAGTACCACCCCTATAGACACCAGGAATATATATATAGGCTGTGGTGATGGTGTCTTGTCTGGTTTGAAGTAGGTTGCCGTGTGTGTAGGTGTGACGTAGATTCACAGTTCCACAATACAGGAGTTATGACATGTATAAGTCATAGAAATGGTATAACTGCTGGTGACGTTTCCATCATTTATTTCGGACGCCACAATGAAAGATAATGATACATCCATTTCACAAAAAGTCATGGACATGACAGTTCATAGTATTCAGCATTAATAAAGTTTCTTCATGGATCTGCATACATTCTCTAAGTTGATATAGGTAATCCTAGCTGACGATAGCCTCAGCTTCATATCATAAATATTCATAAATATCAGTACTCCTCTCTGATGCTGGCAGATCAGATGTACAAAAATAAGTCTATTACTGTCCGCACGAGAATGGCATTTCAGGAGTACAGGTCAAGCTGACCTTTATAGCATCCCTAAGTCTAACCCTCGACCTAGGTGCAATCGCTGGCATAGCGAAGATCCTAGAACATAGAAATTGTTCTCTGGGCCTAGGGCGACCCGTATATATATAGATCTCAGGTATGAAGATACCTGGGGTGTAATTCCTAGTAGAAGAACCTCTCCTTCCTGTAACTGTAACTGAGCAGAGAACGACCAATGTCAAACATCAAAATAGATTACAGATTTGAACATAAGGAGGGTATTACCTTGCTTCGAAATCACACCACAACACATACGCCTCCAGGCGTTTTCGAATCATATAGGGAAAGACCTCGTTAGCTAAACGTACTCACAGGAGGACTACCAATTCCCTATCAAAAGATCACAGACGCAGGATGCGTCCTCTTTGCTCAAAACATCTTGTCGAACTCCCTGGGCGGATGATTATTCTAACTCTCTTAAAGTTCAGACATGCGCAGAACGCATACGCCTGAGTAACACTCAAAACGAGACGATGAAGGAAACATTCCAACAAAGCTATGTTCAGAAATCACGCCTTATATGGACATGGAATAAAACATCAACTCTGGTTTCAATCATTCCAAGAAATAGTTGACCGATACTACCATATAAGGAGAATGGCCTGACATCGATCGAAAAAGTGGACCGGCGAGTCAGGACACAAGAGAAGGAACCACCATTGAAAATGTAATCACAGTCAAACAAGGGTTATTTACCTTCGACCAAGAAAAAATTACAGTGTACAATTCAGGCAAGTTAATTATACAAAGTCTTAGAAAAATTATGTGCGTAACAGTATCCTTTAATTTTCCCCATATGAGGCTTTGATTCTATCTAAGTTTTGTCAAAATCCGTTTAGGCATGTGTGATAAGAGGTTTTGATGTTAATAAAATTAAAGGTTAATAAGGTGAGGTCAAGCTATGTAAGTTCCCTGAGTAAAGAATGATGATGATGTATTTCTAAATGTCCCTATCCGCTACCTCTTCTGATCTCATCCAGTGTAAAGTAATCTCTGTGGTATTATGTGGCTAAGTGTCTAGGGTAATGTATGCAATATATGTAATTTCAAAAAAAGACAGAACTTCACCTTAACCAAATTTAAGTAAGCAAGACTGTTTAAAGGTTATTTACAATTTATTGTTCCTGTACCTCAATCTGTGTGGGGTCAGGAATTCTTAAAAATCAAGAAAAGGATATTTACACACTAGAAATAAATATGTCCATGTCTGTAAACAAAAGTCACTGGAATGACTAAACCCTCTGTTCTTGTTACTATGTTGGATATTATCACCACTCTTTCAATATCAGTCTACTTAGTGTCATCATTCCCCAGGAAATACGTTTTATAATATGAACTGTGGTTTTGGGATGAACCGCCAGAGCCGGCTAACGGACTTATCTGGCAAAATATAGTTGCTGCTGTTTTCTCAAGTACTTCAGCATCACCAAAAGTTGCGCCTTCTAGATAAAGATAAGGGTTTTGGCTTCAAACTGTATCATGAGCCTCCTCTCCCATATGTTCTTCACTCAGGTTATGGCAGCAACGTAGTACTTGGTAATTCAACCCCCAAGTAAAGAATAATCACATACACAAGCTTGACTAGCAGTAAAAAGGTTTTAACACTGCTTTCTAGTCCAGACGGCAAAGGCTTGGTCAGAAAGTCTTCCCGCTGATGTCAGCTTGGCATGGCTTTTCAAAATACAATGGCCTGATTTTACAAGGAGGTGTTAATTTTTATCACCCTACCCTCAACCAATCAAAAGACGAGTCAAAATAGTTAACTATTTTTGGGGGACTATAAACTTGAGCGATTTTAAGTGTGTTTATTAATCTGACTAAATTTGTATATTATATATCTTAGTTATTTATAGACCGATTTTAATTATCAAAATTGATAATTAAACGGCCAATTGCTCTCTATCGTCCTATATAGGTTTCCTTTAATTATTCCTTAGCCTTTTCATCTGGGTAATTTTAAAGTAATTAAATGTGCCTTTACCCTGATATGAAAATATCACTAAATTAAATTTTACTAAGTTAAGATAATATTATTATGAGGGAACCTTTATGTTTATATTTTAAGCCTTATCAGCGCTATAATTTGAGATATCCCTTTTATTTTAATTATCTTTAGTTATCGAGAAATAAATTATTTAAGTTCGGTCAAAAACTCAAAATAGGCATTATTTCCACTTCAACCAAAAATTTTCTTGTTCTACAAAAAAGAGGTAACGATTTGATTGGTGGTTAAATTTTACTACGTCCTTCGATAAATATTGGGAAAGGTGTGTGAGAGTGGGGGGGGGGTGGGGGTGGTGGTAACTTTTAACTTGTTTTCTTAGAAAAATTCAAATACTCTTAGTTAAATGTTGGCGGTAAATTTGACTAGACCCTCAGTCAAATTTCAAATACTGTAGTTATTTATAGATTTAAAATTACGATAGCTAGTTCGTTTTAAGCGGGGAATTTGAGCGTGGTGTGATACGGATTCACTTTACTACATATCTCCCCCGTTAGAAAAGTGCGAACCACTAGTGCAGCTTTCATATCCGTATACAATCACGTTCAAATTGACTCAACTAGGCCTTAGGGTGATCCTGGATTCCTGCAGGTGGGTGCCTACTCAAGAAATCTGCCCCAACGTTCTGCAATCCAGGAATGTACTCAATGGTAAACGAGTAAGGTTGTATGAGAAGAGACCACCTTAACAATCGTGCATTACCATGCTTTTCCTGAGCAAGGAAAACCAGGGGCTGATGATCGCTTTGGACCACGAAATGCCTACCATACAAATAGATATGGAATTTTCTTATTGCCCAAACTAAGGCCAAACATTATTTTTCTATAGTTGAGTAGTTTTGTTCCGCTCTGTTCAATTTACGGCTGGCATAAGCAACGGGGTTCAATTCTCCGTCTGGTGATGCGGAACGTTGTAACAAAGTGGCTCCCAATCCCAAATTACTAGCGTCCGTTCTCACCACAAATTCCTGACTCAAATCAGGTAATTTTAATATGGGCTTACTGGTGAGTTTTTGTTTCAGCTCATTATATGCCAGCTCACATTCTGCCGACCATTCTTTTTTATCTGGCTTCCCTTTACGAGTTAGGTCTGTCAGAGGAGCACACAGAGAGTTAAAATTCTGGATGTATTTTTGATAAAAACCACAAAGTGAGACAAAGGATCTCACATCTTTCTTAGTCTGTGGTCTGGGTGCTCTCTACAATTTCTCCAAGTTCTTAGGATCAGGGGTCATGCTACCCTGATGTACAGTATGTCCCAGGAATTCCAGTTCCTTGCAGCCAATAGAACATTTAGTGGGTCTAGCATTTAAATTCGCCTCTCTGAGTCTGTCAAATAACATGTTTAGAGAGTCTACATGTTCCTCAAATGTTTCCGTGGTGATGAGGATATCATCCATGAAATTAGTAATACATAGATTTTTCAGGGGATCCATTAGTTTTCGCATCATTCTGGAAAACACACTCGGAGCATTCTTCAATCCAAACGGCAACATGTTGAACTCATAGTGCCCCTCCGAGGTGCTAAAGGCCAGATAAGGTCGAATCTCAGGCTTCACTGGAATCTGATAATATCCCTTACTGAGATCTACCTTTGAAAAATATTTTGCCTTATTCAGTCTGGCAAACAATTGATTAGTATCAGGTAATGGATCCACCTGACTTTCTGTGACAGCATTCAGTTTCCTGTAATCTATACACAGCCTATGTTCCTCAGAGGGTTTCCTCAACAATACCACACTGGAGCTATAAGGAGATTCACTGTGAGAAATAATCCCTTCTTGTAACAAATATTCTATCTCTCCTTTTAATGCATGCTCTTTCGGAAATGGAATAGTATAGGCTCTCATACAGATGGGTGTTGGGTCTAGCAACTTCATATCAAACTCCAACAAGTTAGTGTGCCCCGGTTTTTCCGTTAACACGTCTGTATGATTCTCCAGAACCTTCTGAATCTTCTCCCTCTGCCCTTTTGTCAGATGATTGCTAACTTTTACCTATGCAGGAGTTTCGCATGGTTTCAGGGGGTATTCATAAGAGGTGAGTGGTTCATTTTTCATTTCAGTTGCTATCGCCAAGGTCATTAAATATGCACCTTCCAAAACTCTTCTATCCTGATATTTCTTGTGGAGGTTCACATGATAGACTTTTTCCTTTCCCTTTTTCTCTATCTTGTAATTAGTTCTAGATACCTTTTCTAAAACTGTGTATGGACCTTGCCATCCTATCTGAAGTTTGTTGCTGCTACCGGGTAATAGAAGAAGCACCTTCTCCCCTACAGCAAGCTCCCTATCCTTCGCTTTCTTGTTATAATACTCAGCATGCTTCTTTCTGGCCTTTCTCAAATTATCATTTGCTAGTTTCCAGCCAGTTTTTAACCGAGTGGTCAACTCGTTCACATACTGATATGATGAGGTTACAGTCTCTTCTGCCTTCTCATCTGTCCATGTCCTCAATAAGGCTTCAAATGGACCTTTAATGTGGCCGACCCATTTTCCATGGTACCGGTGTCATTCCGGTAATGCTCATGTAATTGGAAGTTTTGTGGTGGTGTCTTTTCTCCCTTTAATATGCTATCACACACCAACCGTCCGCTACCACTTTTTCTACTGGGGTTTCCCCGCAGTTTCAATTTCAAATTGAGGGGACTTCCATCTCTTCTTTTTTCGTCCAGTTCCAGGAATTCCGACCAAGGGATTGTCGGGTGGGACTGGGTTGAGGTCACTTTTTGTACAATACGCATAGTGGCCATTCTAACTGGTTTATTTGAAGACTGGGTGTGAAAAGGGGTTTTCCTATCCACGATGTCTACCTTATCATATTTATTTTTCCTTTTATTTTCAGGCCTGTTTTCACCATAGTGCTTTTGTAGATCCTGATAATTTTCCCAACGTGTGGGCTTTCCCTTGTTACATTGGTCACAGGCCCCCCACAAATTTTGCAATGTCTGCAGCTACGCCTGGCCAATAGAATTTCATAGATGTCCGTTGACATGTGGTACCAAATTGTGTATGTCCACTGTCTGGTACAACATGTGCTTGTGCCATAGCCTTTTTCCTATATGAAGTTGGAAGTACTAGCTGTCCATGACCAGTGGATCCTGTTCCAGCCTTCCTATACATTAACTTGTTCTTCATATAAAAGTCTCCTTTGTTTGGAGGTGTATGGCTTTTTGGTAGTTTCCTGAAACACGGCTTTAGTGACCTATCCTCAGCCTGTGCCTTCCTCATCTCCTCTGGATGAGTATTTATTGGGTTATCTTCCTCCTTCCTTGACTGTGACCTGGTCTGTACTGCAGCCATAATCACTGGTCTTTTGGGACTTCCCAAAAACTCATATCTACACCCCAATTTCTGAGGGTAGATTGGTTCATTTATCACTGCTGCTCTAATCACTCCTTCCACATAGTGAGTTTTCACATTTATTCTTGCAATGGGAAGTGTCATGGTTGCTACGTCCTTAGTTGCCCCTTGTATCTCCACTGTTTCTGTGGTATATTGATCTGGGTGCACTAGGTTAGAACTCACGACTGAGTCAAAATCTTATTCAGTATCATAAAGGCACCTAATAGTGGCCCCATTACATACTACTTCTTCACATACAGGGGGATGATGAGGTTCTTGCTGTCCTGTAGACAGTTCCTTCTTTCCTATGTTTCCTGTTTTAAGGCATGCAGCGAAATATGGAGGGCTTTTCTTCCTACAGTCTTTTGTATTATGGTTATTTAACCTACAAATTTTACACCATTTTCCTTCTGGTCTGTAGGGTTTCTTTTCATTTACTTGAGGTTTTTTGTCTCTATGATCAAATCTTGGCCTATCATAATTTGGTTTAAACCTATGAGCTTGATCCCTATTATCAAATCTATTCTGGTTTTGTGGGGTTTTATTACTCTCTGCTTGTTTCTTTTTTGCTCCAGCTACTTCTGACTGGGCTGCCTGATATCTCTCAGCAACATTGAGTATATCCCCAATCTCTCTGCACCTGGTTCCATGAGAAATTTTCTCTGGTCTGGAGCCATGGACTCTTTTAACTGCTCCACCATAATCATTTCCTTCAGATCTTGGGTTTTCCCCAGAGCAGTCCATTTCTCCAAATAGGTTTCTAGTCTGGCAGAGAATTGGTGGTAGGTCTCTCCAGACAGTAGCTTAGCAGTTCTAAATTTCTTCCTATAAAATTCTGCATTCTTCTCGTATCTAACTAACAGAGCTTGTTTCAAAATATCATAATCTTCTTGATCTTCTCTACTCAATTTTGCGAAGACTTCATAAGATGTTCCCCTAAGCCCTTGGGATAATTTTAAACTCCACTTCTCCTTCTCTAACCCATAGTTAGTAGCTAATCTCTCATATCTACTGAGATAGGACTCGATCTCATCTTCTTTCTCTAGAAAAGGATCTAAGTGAAAATTCATGGCTGAATTTGAGGCCCCCTGACTTGCACCAGTGTCAGAGGTAGATGGGCTGCTTCCATTTTCAGTAACATGTCCTTGCAGTTCCAATTCTTTTAGTCTCAACTCACGCTCTCTTTCCTCTTTTTCAGTTTCCATCTGCAATCTTTTTTCCTCTGCCTCTCTCTGCAATTTCTTTTCCTCAGCCTCCATCTGCCTAGCCTCTCTTTCATCCTCTACTTTTAATCTTTTCTCTTCTTTATCTGCTTCTAATTGCAATCTTTTCTCTTCAGCTAACCTCCTATCTTCCCTATCTATAAATTTGTCACATTCAGAAGTAACATACTGAATCAGAATGTCCCCACTAATGCCCAAGTCCTTCGCCGTTTGCACTGTAGCAGATCTAAATTTTGCCAAGTCTGCCATTCTTTCACTCTCGTACACAAATTATTAATCTTATGTGCAAATATTAATTATCTTAATTAACTATAGGCAATGACAGCTCATCCAATTTCCACAAATTGATTAATTGTATTTTATATTTATTTATTTCTACAATCAGAGCCCCAGGGTATGGTGGTAAAATAATCCCGGACACGACCCCAATATGTGATAAGAGGTTTTGATGTTAATAAAATTAAAGGTTAATAAGGTGAGGTCAAGCTATGTAAGTTCCCTGAGTAAAGAATGATGGTGATGTATTTCTCAGGGTCCCTATCCGCTACCTCTTCTGATCTCACCCAATGTAAAGTAATCTCTGTGGTATTATGTGGCTAAGTGTCTAGGGTAATGTATGCAATATATGTAATTTCAAAAAAAGACAGAACTTCAACTTAACCAAATTTAATTACGCAAGACTGTTTAAAGATTATTTACAATTTATTGTTTCTGTACCTCAATCTTTATGGGGTCAAGAATTCTTAAAAATCAAGAAAAGAATATTTACACACTAGAAATAAATATGTTGGACACTCTGTCCATGTCTGTAAACAAAAGTCACTGGAATGACTAAACCCTCTGTTTTGTTACTATGTTGGATACTATCACCACTCTTTCAATATCAGTCTACTTAGTGTCATCATTCCCCAGGAAATAAGTTTTATAATATGAACTGTGGTTTTGGGATGAACCGCCAGAGCCGGCTAACGGACGTATCTGGTAAAATATGGTTGCTGCTGTTTTCTCAAGTACTTCAGCATCACCAAAAGTTGCGCCTTCTAGATGAAGTTAAGGGTTTTGGCTTCAAACTGTATCATGAGCCTCCTCTCCCATATGTTCTTCACTCAGGTTATGGCAGCAACGTAGTACTTGGTAATTCAACCCCCAAGTAAAGAATAATCACATACACAAGCTTGACTAGCAGTAAAAAGGTTTTAACACTGCTTTCTAGTCCAGACGGCAAAGGCTTGGTCAGAAAGTCTTCCCGCTGATGTTAGCTTGGCATGGCTTTTCAAAATACAATGGCCTGATTTTACAAGTAGGTGTTAATTTTTATCACCCTACCCTCAACCAATCAGAAGACGAGTCAAAAAAGTTAACTATTTTTGGGGGACTATAAACTTGAGCGAGTTTAAGTGTGTTTGTTAATCTGACAAAATTTGTATATTATATATCTTAGTTATTTATAGACCGATTTTAATTATTAAAAGTGACAATTAAACGGCCAATCGCTCTCTATCGTCCTATATAGGTTTCCTTTAATTATTCCTTAGCCTTTTCATCTGGGTAATTTTGAGTAATTAAATGTGCCTTTACCCTGAAATGAAAATATCCCTAAATTAAATTTTACTAAGTTAAGATAATATTATTATGAGGGAACCTTTATGTTTATATGTTAAGCCTTATCAGCGCTATAATTTGAAATATCCCTTTTATTTTAATTATCTTTAGTTATCGAGAAATAAATTATTTAAATTCGGTCAAGAACTCAGAATAGGCATTATTTCCACTTCAACCAACAATTTTCTTGTTCTACAAACAAGAGGTAACGATTTGATTGGTGGTTACATTTTACTACGTCCTTCGATAAATATTGGGAAGGGTGTGTGAGAAGGGGGGGGGGGTGGTAACTTTTAACTTGTTTTCTTAGAAAAATTCAAATACTCTTAGTTAAATGTTGGCGGTAAATTTGACTAGACCCTCAGACAAATTTCAAATACTGTAGTTATTTATAGATTTAAAATTACGATAGCTAGTTCGTTTTAAACGGGGAATTTGAGCATGTTGTGATACGGATTCACTTTACTACAGCATGTATGTATAATACATTTTTAAAGATATTTCGGTAACTTTTAGCAGATGTGATGACGATGAAAAATGTCAATTACTCGTATTTTTAAAACTATTTATATTTGAATAATATCCTTTTGGATATCCTTCATAGTCTATCTCCTCTTGTGAATTAATATTATTTAAATAAATTTCAACCAGGCTTGCTCTTATATCTTTAAATTCTCTTTCCTGTGAATGCAAATTTTTAAGGTCGGCCATGTTTCATATATTCGCTGTTTCCTCGTTCTTCAATACCGTCCGGCTAAACGTAATTCACATTTTTCCGCCTTCTTCAAACTTCAAAGCAAGATCCATCGCGTGTTGTCTCTGCGCTGTGTGTGTGTGTGTGTGTGTGTGTCGCATTACACATTTTTTTACAAACAAAGCAAGTGGTGCCAAATCTCGCTACAAGGATCAATCCATCTACAAAAGTTCATTTTTATTGAGGCAATAAATTCTGTAAAGTCCTTTGCAGAATCTGGCACTAGTGATTTAAATTTCAGCCTATAGTCATCCTCATCCAATTGAAATCTCTTAAGTAACAATACTTTAACAGCATCATAGTCATTTCTAGATTGGTCATCCATTGTACACACAGCCGTAAGTGCATCTCCGACCAATAAGTTCATGAGCCTACTAGACCATGTAGTTCTATCGATATTAAACTCATGACAATAAGTCTCATATCTACTAAGGAAGCATGCGATATCGTCAATGGAAGAATTAAATTTAGGCAAATTTACCTTGACATATTTGTTATGATCTCTTCTATCAGTATCAACATTCATGACATTCACATGAGGTTGTTGCAATCTTAATTTCTCAAGTTCAATTTCAGCTAATTTAATTTCTTGAGCATGTTTTAACTTTTCCTTTTCAAGAGCTAATTCTTCTGCTCTTCTTGACAATTCTTCTTGTCTTATTTATTTTGACAATTCTTCTTGTCTTTTTTTTCTGCCAATTCTTCTTGTCTCATTTCTTTTTCTTCTTGTCTTCTTTTTTTCTTCCTCTTGTCTTTTGATTTCCTTGTCTACATAGGTTTGCAAGGCTTTCCCTTCCAAACCAAAATCTTTCCTAACCTTTACTTAATCTTTCAAGATTGCCATGCTTTACTCTTATAGTACCTTTCAATAGCAACAAATAAAGTAAATTTTATAATATTATCACTTGGAATAATATTTTCAATAATTAAATCATCACCTCAATTCAACCAACTTGATGCATTAGTAGCAAACTCTATAGATGTTAATGATGGAGCATAAAAGAAAAGTACAAACAAGAAGACAGCATACAGTGATCAGAGCCAAAAGAATTAAATCCAAATAGAAAACTTAGGCATAAATGTATACATTGAACAATCCAAACAAAATGTAGCTCTATTCACACTTATAACAATACCTCACAATTTGTTTCACAACATATATCACATCTATTAAATGAAAGATATCCAGGTTAGAAGCACAGTTTCACAAACAATAATGTAGCCAACTAAAGAGAAAAAAATATATATGACTGGACTACAATCACAAATTGTACACTTAACAGTACTTCACAGCTAACACTCAAAGGACATGATTATTTCAATAGTAGCAGATTCACATAGCATTGTAAAGCCGGCCCCACTATTTGAAACAATCACACTCCAAATCTTACAGTACGCTCATGAATCTATCGACCAGTCGAAACGGTATTAATAGATTCACAAGTCCCTCCTACCTCCCACAGAATAAATACAACACGACGTTAAAACGTGCAACATAAATCTGAAGAAATAGCGCAGGCAAACAAAGATAATTCAGTTACACGCTGTATGAAACATAAACGTGACATCTGAATGCCAGGCCTCAAAAATCCTCCTAGTTTCAATGTCCGTTCCTCCCAGCACCAATGCAAACTGGTCACAAAAGACCGCTCACGTAGGTTTTTCTTGTCCTTCTCCTTGTAAGACGTATTACATTTGTGTGGGTGTGTGTGTGTGTTTTTTTTTTCAACTCACTAGGTCTAACAACGCTGCAACAACTGACACGTTTCAGAATCAACTTGATTCACCGTTGTCAGAACAATACGCCATCTTCGGCAGAAAATTTGATGCTTTCATACATCAAGGATGACAGACAGCGATATCAAAATAAGAATACAAAAAGCAAGAGGAGCTTTCATTGCATTGGGAAATATATGGAGATCAAGAGAAATAGGATCCAACACGAAAATAAGAATCTTCAACTCAAATGTGAAGTCAGTCCTATTGTATGGCTCGGAGACATGGAGAACAACAAAGACAACAACCAAAAAGCTACAGACTTTCATAAATGGGTGCTTGCGTAGAATAGAGGGATTAAAATGGTATGACAAGGTTACCAATGTGGAACTGATGACAAGAACTGGACAAGTGCCAGTGGAACAAGAGATGAGAAGAAGACGATGGCGATGGATAGGACACACACTGAGGAAACCTGTTGATAGCATTACAAGGCAGTCCTTGTTCTGGAACCCCCAGGGCAAGAGAGGCAGAGGAAGACCAAGAAGTACATGGAGAAGAGAGTTGGAAACAGAGGTGAAAATGATGAGGAGAACATGGAAAGAACTTGAGATGATGGCACGTGACAGGAGGACTTGGCATGTGTTTGTTGAAGGCCTATGCTCCTTTGGGAGTGGAGGGTTATGAATGAATGAATGAATACATCAAGGATGCAGCAGGTAAAATACTCTTGAACAACTGCTCTTTCAATACTGGACCAGATAAAGGACTGCAAAGCGCACTTGAATTACGGCCTTCTCAGAAGCTAGCAGACGACACGTGCGCCATTTTGAATAACTGGAACGAAGCACAATTGCTTGAGAACGTCTGTAGCGAAAATGATGACAAAAAGTCTGCGATCAAAAGATCATCGGCTTGCTGCCCCTAAACTGTTAGGGTTCATTCGTTATGTATCTTCATATCTGCAAGTAGCTGGTTCTTGGCTTCCAGCCTGTCTAGGGTATATTTGGTAACAGGCCTCTAAGTCCAACCTTTTAACAGCCTTAGAACGTGTAATTAGTCTTCAACAGTCAGAAACTTGATAAGGCTAGTTTGACGTGAAGAACACATATTCAATTTTAATACAGGACGAAGCTCCTTATATAATTGCATCCAGAATATAATAATCAATGGCATTCACTAGCCAGTCCATGAAACCAGTCTATCGTCGCGTAGACTAAGGACAAGATGTCTTATGCATTCTGCTGAAATCTTTAATAATATAGTTCCACACTCACTTCCTTCTGTTCAGCATTCGCTTGTCCATTTAAATATAATCAAGTATAGACTCCATACTGTAGGACGACCTAGCTGATATAAATTCACAAAGTCTCTATCACAAGAGTACACTTTCTGGAGCTCGTCAAAAACACGTTTTTTTAAACACAGTGAATACACATCGAAAGAGCACGAATACCAGCTCAAATTTGCCACGTAAAACCGGCAAAGAATCGTATGCAAATTATAGCAGACTATGTGACGTACTTCCGGAGTAGTCCGGGAAACGCATATCAACAAGGAAGTATGTATACAAACCCTGTCGAGTGCGATAAAACCTGTTATCATTTTACTCATAACACACAGGTATTGTCATATCAACTCCTACCGCTCTAGCTGTTGCAGTCACCACTGCAGATGTCTCCCTTACAGGTAGCTCACGCCAAATCATTCAAGTTCTCTTACAATTATGGTTTCTGTAGCAACGTATTTTACACGGTGAGGTTACCAGCCCCATGGACAACCACATATTAACCTCCTTTTACGACATACCTGAGGAAGCAGTAGTTATCTTTCTTTAGTTGTCTCCTCTTAGACCCTCGGCAACTACAGAGAGAAATATATATATATATATATATATATATATATATAGATGTATATCTATAACTATATATATATATATATATATATATATATATATATATATATATATATATATATATATATATAAAATGGTTTTAAGTTTAGTAGTTTTTTAAAACTATTTTGTGCCATTTGTTATAGCGTCGTCAAGGAATTAATAGCAGTAGATTTATTTCAGTACAGGTTTGTAAAAATACCGTCTTGTTGGCAGAATTATCTAGGGTGAAATGTTTGTCGTTTTTTTACGTTAATTTTATTCATGCGCAGAATAATTATAATGCTATTTTCGGTTATGAATATTTAAATTCATCGAGACAAAAATTCAGGAGAAGAGTTTTCACAGCTGAGAAAACATGTTCAACAATTACCCGGATTCAAAAGTGGCTTTGTAAATGACATGGACGGGGCTTCAGAATCATATTCTGCCGCTACAATTAGAGACTGCCCCTTATTATGGAATCCGCATCCTTCTACGCATGTTTTCTTCTTTGGTCCTTGGTTGCTGACTGACAAAGCAATCAGCGACCTTCACGCCTAGTGGCGACTTGTAGGGCAACATCTGCGCATGTGTCATGCATTACAAGTAGCGAGTTGCTACTGCAAGAGTCTTGGTTTATACAAATTTCGATTAACATGATTAAATTAAGCATGTTCTCACTTTGTTGGATGAAGAAAAAATGTTCGTGGCTTGAAGCAGGTAGCGAACCCGCTCTCGTAAAGTCCCCGAGAGCCCTACTAAGGACAAAAACCCACTCTGTAGAAGAAGTGATCGAAGCTCACAACTCAATATGTCACCATGTACGACGAGTGGGGGCGTCGCGTCCACTGATCCTTTTATTTTTCTGGGATAGGGTTCAGTTTCTAGAGATTACTTTCTAAATGAAGATACTCGAATTTGCTTTCTTCAATTGTCCTCTCAGTGGTGACACGTAAGTGTTCTTCTTCTTCCTCACAAGATCTAGTGCTGAGTCAGATCAGTCTTCTGACTCTATTTTTTTATTCAATCAACCCAACCCAGGTACTTCGCTCCGTCAGTCATTTACTCGCTCAGTTTATTCTCACCAATGTTTACCTACAACTTCTTCGGAGCAAAAAAATGTACAATTATTCATATTGACATCATCCCGTTATGCTCTACAGTGAAGTGATGTAACGGCTGGCGAACTCTGTGGATAGCATGAGGTACGTCAGCGGGAACCTTGTGCTACTTGCAGGTTTAACCAAGCTGAAAAGAGTCCTGTCAAAAAACAAGATCTAAACCGGTCTTTGAAGTTTACGTTTTGAGCTAGAACCGACAAAACAAAGCTACAAAAAAAAAATGCGTTTCGTAAACTTCAAACACTGTAAACTACCAGCCTGAGTCCAGAAGAACTTGTTTAGAAAGGCGCATGAGGTGGCATAAATGAAAACCAAAAGCTAGAATTCAGGCCGCTGACAAATCTATGGATGATAGTCAAATCTATGGATGATAGTCAAATCTATGGATGATAGTCAAATCTAGAGTCATCTCATTCCTTTGCACTACTTATAGAGCATCGAACCACCACTGTAGCTGGTTCCCTGGTATGAAGCCTGCACCAAACATTTACATACTCCTGCAGTGGCTGTTCATTTTACATGATGAGTTTGCCAGCCCCATGCAGAACCTCATATTAGTCACCTTATACGACATACCTGAGAGTGCAATAGTCCCGTGTCTCTTCAGATACCTTTACGGGGCAAAATCTAGAGTAGCTAGGTTAAATGTGAGAACACTGAATGAATTGGAAAGACTGCACAAGAAGCCAGAAAACTTAGACATTACAACGTAAAACTGTTGATACGTGACAGAGAACCGATAAACGGAACAGGACATAAGACGTTGATTACGAAAGAAACATAACCCATTAAGAACATGCAGACGAACATCATATAAACAGAGATGAGATTTAGCTTTTATCATGTCCAAAAAAAAAAGAAAAAAAGAACTGACAGAATGGGAACCACTTTCAGCAGATAGGACAGTCAGATTCCAAGTAAACGGAAAAACAATCACCATAGTTCAATGCCTTCACCAACAAACGTTTCCAGGCGATAATACCAAACTAGTATTCTTTGATAAACTCAAGAGAGCAGAAGATAAACATCCAAGGTGAGTATTAAAGACAGTGTAGCGAGTTGTCTCCCTTGCTCTGCAGTTGTGGTCCAATGATGGCCAAACACTGAGTAAAAGGATGAAGGTTTTCAAAGGTATCAACCTTCGCTCAAGATTACTATGGGCAGAGATATAAATAGAAAAATGAGACTTTTATTTCAGGGAGTCTGACAGGAATTTATAGAATGGCGTATTACAATTGAGTCATCAAAGCTGCTATAAACTTATTATTCACCACTCTTTCTGTGAGAAAGTACTGGTTCGTATTTTATAAGCCCCCAGCTGAAGGTGATTCAGCAACAATATTAATGTTTATAACTCTGTATCTAGATGTATTTAAAGAAATGAGTCATACAGGTCAGACTTAAAATTCACTCAATAGTGATTAACTCAACTCTAGATTTATATTTACATATAAAACAGGTTTAATAATGAAATATGTGCTTAACAGAATTAAATTAACGTTGATTTTTGTAAAAAGAAAAAAACAAACAGTTAATTTTTATCGGCATAGGATAATGTCGTGGTTTGTAAAAGAATGGAACCATGAGCTGAACTTGCACCGAGTACTTAGCTCGAACTAGGGTGACCAAAGTTGTCACTGATTAATGGTTTCATCACTACTGGTCCCCAGAGATGTTTGGATTATTTCTTCTCCTCATGCGTCGAATGTTTTGACAGCAGCACGTCAGTTGCAGCAGGCCGGTGCAACTACTCTGGTTGCCTAGTCAAATGTCTACAATACCCGTCTGATGTAGCTGTCTAGCGTCAACTGCTTGCAACTTGCAAAAAAAACAGAGAAACAAGTGCCTCTTGGAAATATCATGTCTCCTGGCATAAACATCAGGCGACATCCGCTTCTCTCCACCATTTCATGTTCTTCAGAATTTTGCCCGATACCTTTGAGCATTAAATCTGAACGCATCGACTCAGAGGCAAATGCTTAAGGAGAGCAGAAGACAAATGAATTTAATACATATATAATATACTTATCAAACTTAATTCAAAAGGTAAGCATAAAAAATATATGCACCATGATATCATCACTCATTCTCTGCTCCAGATAGAGCATGGGGCTACCTCTTCTATTAGTTCCTCAAGAGGAAGCCCGTATGCAGCAGTCACCAGCTCTTGCAGGAATGGTTTATGTGGCAGTTTTTTTTATAAGACAAGGATGTCACCCTCATTTACAAGCAATTATACATATCAAATGCAAATATAAAATTATAAGATATACATGTTACAAATTACCCCAAATTTGGGCGAATTAATACGAAGACTTGATGCTCAGAAATTCGTAAATGTGTCGGGCAACTGTTTAAGATGCCGTCGTCCTTCAGGTGAGTTAGTTTTCTAACTTAGTACACTTGAGTAAGCCCATAGGACTCAGGGCGTTAAGTATTAACACTGGAGCTTACTCCTTCTTTTAATTTTAAAAGGTGCTCCTAGTTCTCTCTCCTGTCGTCTAATGGAATCATAAATATTACTTGTTGTTTTGGCTGTCTATGATTTCTCCTTTACGAAGATGTACTTTGTAGAAATCTTAAAATGTGTTAGATTTTAAGCGGAATTTTGACCTGCTCTCAAGCATCCCCATGAGGTTCTATTGGGGAAGATCCAATTATAATAATGTACAAATGTTGCACCGTGAGGTTCTTGTTGGATGAAACCCTATTAAGTTTAATGTTATTTCTAATTTTAACCAACCTCCGCGGTAAGGAGTCTGATTTTGGTAGGTGTTTCCTCCATCCTCCTCATCTAAACATTATCACCTGACCATATAAGGTATTGCCCATCTACGAGTCATGTTTATCAAACACGACCTGCCTGCACGAGATTACTACTACTGATAATCTATTCCAAGGTTGTATTAATTACATCGTTGTTTATTACAATGAGTCATCTGGGCGGAAGTGTTATACATTTTCTGCCTTAGTTTTTATCCAGAAGATTGTTATTCTCCGACCTACGTCACTGTTTTACGCAACAAACTGGGCCGAAAATACTTATCGTAATATATCCCATTGTCCAAACCTTTCCGGCTTGCCATGTCTTGCAAAATTGACAGGTTATCTTAAAATGTCATCTGTTGTCCTATTATCAGACTCATTCCCCAGGTGTTTGTTCAATCAATCAGTCTCGCTACTTAGACTATCAGGCACATTTAACGTCTGGCCGGGAGTCGTTACGTAATCTTATATGCGATAGCCCTTTTAACACGTCAACGCCTGGTGTCCCAAAAAAAAAACGGTACAGCGAACAAACAGAAGGCAATGTGTCATTGTGCACCCGCTCTCACATAAGCGTCGAATAAGGTAACCAGGTCAGGGGTGTCCTTACGAAGGGTAATATTATTATCAGTCGATATAAAAGTTACTGTATGTAGTGAAAAAAGGATGCTAAAATGAATGACAGGGAGAAGAAGAGAAAGGAGAATTGGACGACAGGATAGGACGTTCATTGCGTCACAGACAGTCATGGAAGATATCCACCAGAAATTGAATCCACTTGACTTTGACACAACATCTCGACGATATAGAATTTGCCGATTTCTTTGCCCTTTTATCTCATAACCGAAACTAGAAGCAAGACAATCTGTAAATGCTTAATGAGAAGTCACAGTAAGTGGATCTGAACATCCACAGAGAAAAGACAAAGATGATGCAAATAAATGCAGCAAATGATAATAAGATTTCAAATAGATAAAAACTCATAAAAGATGTGAACTAAAACATATATTTCGCAGCATTATAGAAGTGAGGAGGGGAGAGTGCATTACAGATGTGTTTTATAGACATAGCCCCCTTCCCCGCCTTCCCCCACATACACACACAACTATCTCACCTCATCCTAAGTGACAACCACTTGTTTTGGTCTACAGCTACCTATTCACTATTCACCGCTAATCTCTATATGTAGAGGCAGCTCAACCCTCCTCATCCCGGATGACCAGATTGGTAGGAGGTTGTCAAGACTACCATAGACATGCTAGAATACCACGAACGGCTGTCAAGTATTATGAAAATATTTTGAAACAGGTCCCCTGCACAAAATAAGCATACTACTTATAACAAAATAAAGCGAATCCACTTTCTTTTGGACATACGAGGAGCAGAAAATTGGAAGACTTTGCGGCAACAGGTAAGATTGAAAGAAAATGATAAAGAGGACAAGAAAGTGAGAAGATAATGGACAGTTTGACATCATTGACTCCATGTAAAGAAAACAGTTATAAGAAGTGATAAACTGCACTAGGACATGGAAGCTGTTGTGAGTCATCTACACTTGCTGGCATTGTTCTTGAAAAAGCAGAAGAAGAAGACACACTGTGAAATAAATGATTAGGAAAGATATTCCAAGCAAACAAATGGCAGCAGTGGAACACAATATTGACAGTTAGGAACAACACATATCCTACTTGCCCAGTCTAGCTCCATGGGGTCTCTGAGGAGACAATGAAAGAATAAGACCGCTGCACAAACGGGCTATCGTATAAGGCCATTAATATGAGGCTGTTCATGGGACTGACTTCACCATGTAAATTACATTTCTATATATCAATCAAAGTTCAAAGTTCATGTATTTTGATGTATGCTTCCCCAAGAAAGGTCTGTGTTACGGTGTTATTTTAAATGACGGCGTCTGCTGGGGTTTAGCCATGCGCAACGTTAGGGGTCATTAATATTTATAGAATATGTCGATATTTTACGGTATACTGAACGCAAAATATATGCGGAGATTATGACGCATTCGCGTTGGGAAGGTCACGCTGGGTGACTTGGTTACATGGCCCTTGTTACGCTATCCGTCAAGCAAGAAGGTCGTGTCTTGTATTTCTTCCAAGGAAAAAAGGCTGAGTATATAGCCTATATTATATATATATAAGTCGATGTAGAACTCAGGGTCAGTTCGGTTATTAATCTAAGTATGAGATTAATTAAATTAAACTAATGATGGAAGGAGAATCGCATTATGATTCAAATTGTAGCTGTCAAGAACTCATGTGCTCATTTCTGGCTGTTGACTACAACAGCGCACGTATATAGCCACGATGTTCTTCTGACATATTGTTTTGACACGGACGGACATGAATACTATGCATGTAATTTCTAATGACTATATCTGAATGTATACCGATGTGAACTGTCTTCGTGCGTCAACTTGTAATAAATATTGGACTCGAATCGAAGGCTTACCCACATTCCTTTGATTACGTTTGATTGCTTCAACTTGCATTGTTGACGGTCCTTTGACCTGATGAACTCTTTCTTATAATAATCGAACGAAGGACCCTCCAACACCAGTAAACCACCCACGCAACAGTGGTGGCCAGTGTGGGGAACTGGAATTTAATTGTAAAAAAATACTCAAAGATTATCGAGTTGAAAGAAATAATTTTCCTTCGAGCGAAATGAACACTTTTTGTATCTACACCGATGACGTCACACCCCCTTGACAACAGGATGAATCAGCTGTAGTGATGGCAGCTGCCTTTCAACGTCCTTGAAGAAGATTATTTATAAACGCTTAATCGAACATTGGAAAATAGATTCAATCAACATGAGCATGAATTATAGGTCCTACTGTCCGTTGGCGAAGCAAGCATTGTATGAATCTATCGAGGCAAAAAGATAAGTAACTTATTTGAAGGTTACAATAAGTTAATCCTATGTGTCCGATAATGCCATGTTCTTCATTTTTGTAGCCATGTTAAATATTGTTTCTGTCTTTTACATGTAGCGGGTATGGATGGGCGGCGAATTATAATCAGTTCCATAGCTCCTGGGATGCTACGAATTGATTGTAATCGTTCTTAAGGCCATGAATTAATAGCATTTCGCGAAGAACGCGTCGGATATCGGTGATCGTGTCGTTCGGACTTGCATTAATTCACCTTGCATGTTAGTTGTATAGTCGTGTTATAACTGTGGTATTCTAGTGTATTTGGTTCTAATTTTTATTCAGTTCTTTAACAATGTTGGTAATCTATCGTGTTTTTCCTGACCTTACTATCTTTCAGTTTATATTTTTGTTGTACGACCGTTAATGAGTCCATGTATACGTCACTAATTTTTGTGTACGCAGGTTAATTATCTATTCAGTTCATTCTTTAATTCTCACTTCCGTTCCAGTCAACTTAGTTGTAAATGCATTTTTACTGTGAAAATGTCTTTGTGTATGTTAATAATGTTCTGTAATCCTTGGTTAACCCATTGTATTGTTTGTCTTCATTTCATCCCTTTATAATTTAATATTAATGCTATAATTTATTCATTAATAAGAGTATAGATTAATATGATTAAATTTTTTTTTGATTTTTAAAGAGGAATTAGGGACTTTGCACCAATTTGCAGTGATGGTCCAAGAAATGGGCAATGCACTTTATTGCTCATGAATATGACATAATATATACTATGCTTAATTATTATAACTTTATAACATATTAAGACATATTAAATATTAATTAGTACACTTTCTCAGTACTACATTGAGAACTTAGTGGCAATTAAGATTAAATAACCTAATTATTTTGGAATAATACTCATAATTATTGAATATTAATATTAAGTGCATGATATAATTTCGGCACCTTATATAACTAACTATCATAACTATTTATGATAGATATTAGTGGGTATATATAATATTTTTACAAAATATTATAGATTTGTGGAACTTATGCATAACAATACAGGAATATTGCAATTTCGTATATTGATTATTCACACGTCGAGTAATTATAATTATCGACACAGATTCTAGTGGTGATTACAAGACATAAGTAATTGAATACTTAAATAAATTAACGTCAAGATGCTTAACTTAGACTATTTTATTAAAAATGGGAAGGACTTTAATTTGAAAGGATCAGAACTACGGGAATATGCGGAACAACAACTTGCAAAATATAAGGCAGATATGGAAGAACTTGAAAGAAAAGAGGCTGAAAAGAAAGCTATTGCTAAGGCAGAGATGGAAGAACTTGAAAGAAAAGAGTCTGAAAAGAAAGCTATTGCTAAGGAAGAGGAAGAAAGAAAGGTGGCAAGAGATGAAATCCTACGGATTGAAGAAGAGAATAAATTGAAACGACAGGAAATCATATTGCAGCAAGAAATGGAATTGCAACGGCTCAAATTTGAAACAGCAAAACTTAATTCGCAGGGTGCTGCAGCAAGCCAAAATGATAATGCTCAATCAGGATCTTCTTCCAACCGACTTAAGGGCAATTATTACTTTAAACTACCACCGTTCAAATTACACGTGGATGACCTATCATCATGGCTGGCGCGCTTTGAGGATATATGTAAGGTCAATAACCTTGACAAAACTGCATGGGCACTTAAACTTAAGGAATTTCTGGATGGCGAACCTGCAAGTGCAGCACAAAATATTGATCCTACATTAGCCACAGACTATGAGGCTATTAAGACTTTGTTATTACGTCGGTTCCATTTGAACGAAGAGGCATGTAGATTACGTTTCAAAAGTTTATTGCCAGATAATAATAAAGATTTTACGGGATTTATTGCTAACATACGCAATACTTTTAACAGATGGGTTGAACTGGCAGGTGTCAACAAATCTTACGACAAGTTAGTCGATTTGTTATTGAGGGATAAAGTATTATCTTCTGTCAGCCCACCATTCTTTGCTTATCTGCAAGAAAGAAAACCAGAATCTATTGATGAGTTAGAAAAAATTTCTTTAAATTACTGCACAGCTCATCCGAATGCTAATATTTCTGGCTCGTTGATAAGAGAACCACTTCCTGTAGCCTCCAATATGGCATATCATAGTAATAACAAACCAAGAACACACAGTGTAGACAGAGGTAGGTTCAAAGGAAACTATGACATTAATTTTCATAAGGGACAGAATAACTTTAACAATAACTTTAATAGAGGAAGACAACAAAACATAAATTATTCACCTCAGTCAAGATACAACAGTAATCCACGTAACTCAAGTTATGATCGGTCATATCAATATAATAATGGTAACAATTGGAAGAATAGCGATAATTATAACTCGAGACATCGAGATAACAATTACAATAGACGACAACGGGATAATTCAACTAATTATTCTCGTAATCGTTCTCATTCTCGTGGATCTTCACATTATAACCATAATACCGGGGCAGCAGTTACAAATGATATCACCCCTAAGGTTCAGGTTCCACCTAACGATAATACAATGCATTCTTCTGCTGCATGCTTTGCTATAAATTATAACGTGGCGAATAGTTGCCCACAATGCAATCTTATTTTTCAGAAGGCAAAGGAGACAGTGCTAAACTGCGGACACGTTCCACCAGAAGTAGGTCTTGCAGCCAATGATGGAACAGGCTCTCTGATTTTTAACAGAGGGATAGTAAACGGTTCTATAGTTTCTGTATTGAGAGATTCGGGGTCCACAACCATTGGAGTGCGACAGTCGCTTGTACATCCTAGCTGTGCAACGGGGGAATATGTCCGTTGCATGACTTTTGGGGGAAATATTGAGTTCTACCCCACAGCTCTTGTCCATGTTAATACACCCTTCTTTTCAGGACAAGTTAAGGTATGCATGCTTCAGAATCCAATTGCAGATCTGATGTTGGGACGCATCCATGGTAGTAAGGATTGTTCCCCACAGGAAATTGAGGAATGGGAATTAAATAATTTGCAATCTTATTGCAATGCTAACGCTGTCATTGCAATGGCTACATTACGGGCCAACAAAATAAATACATGTGGCACAGTTTTCTCCAATTTCAGTCTAAGTACCATTCTGGAAATCGATGAGGAGAAGGATGAGACTCTCCTACAGGAAAAAAATGATGCTAAACTACCATCCCATCCAGGGAAGATTAGAAAATCATTTCGAGGCAGATATGCCTTTTCTCGAAAGAGTGCCGCCAAGTCGGAAGATAGATGTTGGCGACAGTATCATATTAACAGTGATCTGAATAAAATTGTTGAAAATGGGAAAAGAAAAGATGCCCCGAACAAGGGTAATGACGGTGGAGTTCTTATGAACTTAACTAATAAACTTATGACAAATAAATATGTCAATCACTATAAGACATCATCTCAAAAGACTACCAGATCCAAAAGATTAAATAGAAGAACTATTTATCACGTTAGTGACACTGATCCCACTTACATTGGGAAGGTTGTATATTCTCGCACCGTGTTAGTGCGCAATCTGCCACAAGGTACCAGATAGCAGGCACTTAGTAATTTCTTTAATGACACGGCAGACGTTATGTTTGTACAGTTGTTGTCACCTACCAATGACAGGTATGGTGAAGCTATGGTTACATTTCGTAACAACAAAGATGCTCGGATGGTGATCGAGCGTGATAATGGTGTTTATTTTCACCACCATTCTTTGAGATTGAAATTAGTACCTGATTCTGCGTCACGCAGATAACAGGGTACTGTAACCATATTCGTCACATCTTTGATGACTCAGCATTGTCAGTCATCATTCCTTGACTTTCTTAATCATCTATCCTATTATAGATTGATTTATAGATTTTTTTTTCTTCTCAAAAAAACATTTTTGATTCTTAACATCTTTAAATTTGTACACATGTTTTCTGTCTTATTTGTTTTTTTTACCATGCCTACAAGAGACAGTAAGTTGTTTAAATGTGTCAACTATGCTCAGCCCCATACAGCATAGATTTACTTATCATCCATCACGGCTGTCCTGTTATCGTTACAAAAGAAGAACATGCCAGTAAGGATAAATTGGACAGACGAATGTGACAAAACTTTTCGCCCTATCTTACACATATTTTCATGCCCACCTGTTTTAAGATTACCAGATGCTTCTAAAAAGTTTGTTCTACGTACAGATGCGAGTAATTACGGACTCGGGGCATGTCTACTCCAATATCATGATAATGTCCTTCACCCTATACTTTATATCTCACGCAAGCTGAAACCTCCGGAGACTAAATATTCGACTGTAGACCGAGAATTGCTCTCCGTAATCTGGGCAATTACCAAGTTAGAAAAATTTCTGCTGGGATCTCCATTTTTGATCCAGACTTATCAGAAATCTGTAGCAGCATTACGTCGTTCAAACCATAAAAGTGCTAAACTTGCACGCTTTGCTATTACGTTGCAACCATATGAGTTTGAAATACAGTCGATACCAGGAACGGAGAACGTCATAGCCGATACGTTGTCCAGACATCCTACGGATTCTGAATGAATATTACTATTTCAAATTTTCTGACTAATCAAGCATTACATTTGCAATGAACTGTATTAATGCCACGTCAGAATATACAACACTTCATTTGGACTTCCTACTTAAATAAGGACATATTTCGAAATAAACTATTGTGATCAAAATATCAAGTTTTACGGATCGTTTGAAAATTTGGACTTCAATTCCACTTTGCGTATCACTCATTTCGATTGAAAACTTTAAAAAGGAACAATCTCTGATGTAGAAGGGACATATACTGTGATGACTGATTCAATTTACTTTCAAAGTTTAATAAAGGAACTAACGATGATTGGATAATCATATCATAATTCGATAATATGAACCTTGTGTCTTAATGAACTTTCATACAAGTCAACAGGATATAACAACGATTGGATCTTCATGTCCGATATTGTTAAATTTTATAGTTATTAAATTAATATATAATAAAATAAAGTTAAAGTGTGATGAAATAAAAAAATAAAATATACTAAGAAAAGATGAAACAAAATAATATCACACCAATTAAACCTTTTAATTAGTGTAATTATTAAGGTAATAGATATTAGATTATGACATTTCATATTTATAGTTAAAATGTATGAATTTTTTTTTCTGTTCTTTTTTTCTGGTTGCGTTAATTTAATTAGGTATCTATCCTTACACTTCATTTTCACACGCATTCTAATTTAATGTATACTTTAATATTTGGTTTTAATTGTCCGTACTTCTCAATTTTTATTTCTTTTACTCTCTTATACTATTTCTCATTTTCTTCAATTAGATATTAATTAGTTAGTACCATACGTACATACTATAATTAATTATTTTAATTTTAATTAGTTAGAATAATTTTAATAACACCTCACATTATTAGTTAGTCGATACATACAACAAATTAATTAGTTAATTAGTTAGTGACAGTGACATTTCCTTGTTTAATATAAGTTATATATATGATATGACATTGATTTTATTATAAGATATTACTGACATGACCACGACACTGTTCTAGATAGAACATCGTAGGTCATACATCGGGTTTTGTTAAATTTTTGATAATTTGATTAATATTATTCCAAAAAAAAATCTATCTAATAGATTTTTTTTCCCCCGTCTGACAGGAAATCTGTTACGGTGTTATTTTAAATGACGGCGTCTGCTGGGGTTTAGCCATGCGCAACGTTAGGGGTCATTAATATTTATAGAATATGTCGATATTTTACGGTATACTGAACGCGAAATATATGCGGAGATTATGACGCATTCGCGTTGGGAAGGTCACGCTGGGTGACTTGGTTACATGGCCCTTGTTACGCTATCCGTCAAGCAAGAAGGTCGTGTCTTGTATTTCTTCCAAGGAAAAAAGGCTGAGTATATAGCCTATATTATATATATAAATCGATGTAGAACTCAGGGTCAGTTCGGTTATTAATCTAAGTATGAGATTAATTAAATTAAACTAATGATGGAAGGAGAATCGCATTATGATTCAAATTGTAGCTGTCAAGAACTCATGTGCTCATTTCTGGCTGTTGACTACAACAGCGCACGTATATAGCCACGATGTTCTTCTGACATATTGTTTTGACACGGACGGACATGAATACTATGCATGTAATTTCTAATGACTAAATCTGAATGTATACCGATGTGAACTGTCTTCGTGCGTCAACTTGTAATAAATATTGGACTCGAATCGAAGGCTTACCCACATTCCTTTGATTACGTTTGATTGCTTCAACTTGCATTGTTGACGGTCCTTTGACCTGATGAACTCTTTCTTGTAAGAAGTTTATAGTAATAATGGATGAGTTCGTACGGAATCGGGGTTTGCTTGGACACAAGTTGTGTAATGATGAATAAGCAAGCATCCTAACTAAACTTATAATAATCGAACGAAGGACCCTCCAACACCAGTAAACCACCCACGCAACAGTCTGCGGTGGTGCATTCATAATCCATAAGCAGCACACAAAACAAAAAGAACAAAAAAATAATGACGATGATGTAATAGTAACGATAATGCAATATACAAATAGTAACTATGATGATATATCCTAATAGTAACCATGATGATATATCCTAATAGTAATCATGATGATATATCCTAACAGTAACCACGATGATATATCCAAATAGTAACCACGATGATATATCCTAATAGTAACCATGATGATATATCCTAATAGTAATCATGATAATATATCCTAACAGTAACCACGATGATATATCCTAATAGTAACCATGATGATATATCCTAATAGTAACCATGATGATATATCCTAATAGTAATCATGATGATATATCCTAATAGTAACCATGATGATATATCCTAATAGTAATCATGATAATATATCCTAACAGTAACCACGATGATATATCCTAATAGTAATCATGATGATATATCCTAATAGTAATCATGATGATATATCCTAATAGTAACGATGATGATATATCCTAATAGTAATCATGATGATATATCCTAATAGTAACCACGATGATATATCCTAATAGTAATCATGATAATATATCCTAATAGTAACGATGATGATATATCTTAATAGTAACGATGATGCTATATCCTAATAGTAACCATAATGATATATCCTAACAATAACCATGATGATATATCCTAACAGTAACCACGATGATATAGCCTAACAGTAACCATGCTGATATATCCTTATAGTAACCATGATGATATATCTTAACAGTAACCACGATGATATATCCTAACAGTAACCATGATGATTTATCCTAACAGTAACCATGATGATATATCCTAATAGTAACCATGATGACATATCCTAATAGTGATCGTGAAGATATATTCTAATGTTAACCATGATGATATATCCTAATATTAACCATGATGATATATCCTAATAGTAACCATTATGAAATATCCTAATAGTAACGATGATGATATATCCTAATAGTAACGATGATGATATATCCTAACAGTAACGATGATGATATATCCTAATAATAAGCCATCAGTGTTTGAAGATGATATTTTTGTCTTTTTTTTTTAACGTAAAAAAAGAGTGCGATATAATATAAACTAAAATGCATTGAAAACATAACTCTGCAAAGGAAGCAGAAAAGGTTAAAAAACAAACAAACAAATACACCGAAATTAAGAGAGGGAAAGAGAAAAAAGGACAGAGACAGAAAGCGAGTGAGAGAGGGAGACAGACAGACAGAGAGAGACAGAGATAGAGACAGAGAGACAGAGTAAGTGAGAGAGAGAGAGACAGAGAGAGACAAAGAGAGAACGAACGAACTAACGAACGAACTTTATTTTCAAAGGGTTGAGAATTGGGCACGCAGGCCCGTCTGACATTCTGCCCTTCCTTTCTCTCATCTTTTATACTGATTTCATTTATTCTCACATACATTTTACCCATCAATTCAAGGAATTCAACGTTATAAAGGTAAAATAATAGCATACTCACATTCACAGTATCTAATTATAAACATGAAATAAAGTATGTTGAAAAATACAAACTAAGTATCACCATGAAACAAAATATGTTGAAAAACACTATCATCATCATTAAACCTACATTCGATATTATACCATTTGTTCGGAAAAATAATCACATTAGGGGGGCAGATAATCAGAACTCATAAAGTAATCGAAAAGTTTACGATTGTATGAATAGGGACTGAGGTTGTTATGTTTTAGATAATGTGGAAGATAGTTCCAGAGATGAGCAGCAGAGTAAGCTAAGCTTTTCTTGAATAAGTCAAGCCTAGGCTTGGGCACTTGTATTTTGTTAAGGCGTTGACTGCGTCTTTCACTGTATTTGAACATTGGCCACAGATATGTTGGAGCATTCTGTGACAGGATTTTGTGAACAAATTTAGCTTTGTTGAACAGAAAGCGCTTTCTTAGAGGCAGTATTTTGAGATCTTTATATAGATCTACACACTGTGCTTGGCAGTTGTCAGAAACTAGACGCACTGCACGCTTTTGTAGTGAATGGAGTCTTTTTGTGTTGGACATAGAACAACCATCCCAGATTGTGGAGCAATAGTCCAGGTTTGTTTGTATGTGAGATATATAGAACAATTTACGTGCATCTTCATCTAGGAAATGTTTGATTTTAGCTAACTGGTAAACTTTCTGTGCCGTTTGCTTGGTCAGTGCATGAACATGTGAGTTCCAATTTAGATGCTGGTCAACGACTATTCCTAGAGTTTTATGTTCATTAACGTTTTCAATTGGTAAGGTACCAATATAGATCTGAAGTGTTGTTTTCTCTGAATTTTGTAATTTTTGTCTAGTTGATATTAACATGCACTTTGTTTTAATTATATTAATTAGCATGCGATTTCCGATGCTCCACCTAATCAGATTGTCTGTATCTTTTTGTAACGATAGTTCGAGTGTGTTGCAACTTGTATCACTCGTGTAGACAGTACAGTCATCAGCAAATAGGTCACAGGATGCGTGCTCGACGTGTAGTGGAAGGTCATTAATGTATATGGCAAAAAGTAGAGGCCCAAGAATAGAGCCCTGAGGAACGCCGGTATTTATTACGGTTGGGTTTGAGCAAGAGTTATTGTAAGAAACTACATGTTTTCTGTCTGACAGGAATGATTTAATTATCGTCACTAGTTGAAGGTTTACTTTTGATGTTTCTAGTTTTCTAATTAAAATAGCGTGATCTATCATATCAAATGCTTTTTTAAAGTCTACAAAAACTGCCCCACATATGTTATCGTTATTAATATTTAAGTGCCAGTTGTCAATCATCTTAGTTAGAGCTGTGTGACATGAATGTTTAGGTCTAAACCCCGACTGACTATCAATTAGCAAGCCGTTGTTAACTAAGTGTTGTAGTGTTATTTTATGTATGTGTTTTTCTAGTGGTTTGGATAGCGATGATATTAAGGAGATTGGCCTATAGTTACCAAGGTTATTATTGTCGGAAGTGCCAGGTTTTAAGAGAGGATATACCTTAGCGACTTTAAAGTGCCACGGAAAGTAACTCCGTGCGATACATTGATTGTATATGTATGTAAGCGAATCACTAATAGCTGGAGCCGCATAACGCAGTATTCGATTACTGACTCCGTCTAGTCCTGATGAGTTATTATCTTTAAGTCCTAGAAGATAGTTATATACTTCATTAACTGTCATAAACGGAATGTTGGATGGGATTGTGTTGGTACATTTGTTCTCACAAAATACTGACAGCCTGCCTAAGTCACAAGGTGAATTTGGTATTGTAGATTTAAGACTGTTTATTTCTGCATGAAGGTAATTGCTGAAGTCTGTGCAAGTAAATGAACTGTTAGGGGTTGACGAGACTGACAGATTTCGCTTGTTCGCTAAGGTGTTGATTGCTTTCCATATATCTTTACTGTTTGTTTTGTTCTGAACCAAATTTTTAAAGTAATTTCTTTTTTCACTACGAATTAAATATTGCACTTTGTTCCTCTGTGCTCTGTATGTGTTAAAGTCCTTGTTTTTGTGAGCTTGATCTCTCTGCCTCATGGCGTCTAGCACTGCTGGGTGATCCAAGGAGATTTGACCTGTCGTTTCACACGAACTTCTTTAGTTGGTGCGTGGTTATCAAACACATAAAGAAAGATACGTGTCCAATGGGCAATGGCGTCATCGGGATCAGAAATCTGGTAAACACTGGCAAGAGGTGCAGTTCGCAAATCATGTAAAAATAGTTCACGGTTGAAATTTTTAAAACTTCTAAATTTAATACTGATATGTTTATTTCTTGGAGCTTTATATTTATTCTTTGACCACGTGCAACATATAGGATAGTGGTCACTCATCGCGACAGTAGGAACAGAGCATTCTATAATGTTTTCTGCACAGGTGACGTAGATGTGGTCAATTGTTGTGGGTGATGCATTTGTTATCCTGGTAGGCTGGTTGACTATTTGTTTTAGGTTGTAAGATAGTATGATGTTTTCCCACGTTTGGTTTGTGTTATGCATGTCGATGTTGAAATCGCCTAGAAGAATAATTTCTTTGGCAGTGGTAAATACTTTATCCATCATAGTGGTGAAATCTTCGTACCAGATGGCTCCTGCACTGGGATTTCTATAAAGATACCCGACTAGAAATTGTCCCTGAGTCGGTAGTTTTATTTCTAACCATATGCACTCGGTCTCTGCTGTCTCTAAATCGCTTCTGTGGCGATAACTAATAGAAGTGGAAATATATACTACTATACCTGTTTCTAGCTT